>CM053597.1:224846692-224872674 GCA_028646575.1 Pseudocheirus occidentalis
GTGACAAGGGAGGAATAGACAGAATCTAGAATTTAAAGTTCTGCAATACCTGCAGCTAGGAATTAAGATATACAGGGGCTGGGATAGGGAGACCTTCCCTGCCCTACCAGAAAATAAGAGAGCAGAGCAGGGGAGAGGCTTTACAGTGGGATTGCTGTTTTAGGGGTGGGGCAGGGGCAAGACGGGGAGAAAATGTGTAATTCAAAAATTAAAGAAAATGAATAATGTAAACAAGAAAAATTTAAAAATTTTAAAAAATGGCTATAGATAGCTTTGATTTCTTTTCCTGAAAACTGCCTGTTCATAGCCTTTGACCATTTGTCGTTAAGGAATGATTTATTTTCATAATTTTGAGTTTTACAAGTTTGAGTTTATAAATTTGTTTTATAAAATTGTTTTATAAATTTCAGTTCTTTATATATTTAAGAAATGGAACCTTTATCAGAGAAATGCACTGTAAAAAATTCTGATATTATGATAACTTTTAGCAAAATGTAGAAGGGCCTGGTGTGCTCTGGTCCATAGGGTGATGATGAGTCAGACATGACCAAATGACTGAGGAACAGCTGCCATAAAAGTTCCCCTGATTTTCTCTTTCAATTAAGTCTAAGCTTGCTTTTGCTTTGTATGAGATCATGATTGCCACCCCTGCCCTCTTCCTTTCTGCTGAAGCGTAAGAGACTGCTTCAGCTCTTCATTTCAACTCTCTCTGTGTCCTTATATCCCAGATGTGTGTCTTGTACACAGCATATTGTTGGATTCTGGTTTCTAATCCATTCAGCCATCTGCTTCTATTCTGTGGGTTAGCTCATCCCATTCACATTCATAGTTATGACCACTAATTGTGCATTTACTCCATCCCATTTTCCTCTATTTATCCTTCTTGATTTTTTTTTTGCTTTTTTTTTGGAGGGCAGTTGGGGTTAAGTGACTTGCTCAAGGTCACACGGCTAGTTTTTTGTGTTAAGTGTCTGAGGCCAGATTTGAACTCAGGTACTCCTGACTCCAGGGCCGGTGCTCTCTTCAGTGTGCCACCTAGCTGCTCCTCCTTCTCGATTTTTGTCTTGTCCCTTCACAAAAGTCTTACTCCCAACTCCTGCCTTCTCCAATCTGCCCTTCACCTTTATATCCCCCCACCCATATCTCTTATCCCCTTTCCCTCCCTCTGGTTGGGTAATAAGATAAATTTCTATACCCAATTGAAAGTATATAAAATATATAGATATAAATATACATGGTATATATATTATATTAATAATAATTATAAAATACAATTATATTATAAAATAAAATTTTCTTCCCTCTTTCAACAAACTCCTATAACACCATTGCCTGCCACCCCACCATTTCCCCTCCATTATAAAAGCTTTTCCTTGTGCATCTGTTTTATGTGAAAAAATTTCCCCCACTCTACCTCTCCCTTCTCTTTTCTCCTAGTTTCCCTGTTTCTCCTATTTTTTGGAGACCATCCCAACATAATTGACTTGCAGCCATGCCCCCATCTATGCAGACTCCTTCTAATTGCCCTAATAATGATAAAGTTATTAGCAGTTACATATATCTTCTTCCCATCTAGGAACATAAATAGTTTCACTCCATTGAGTCCCTTCTGTTTATGCTTTCATGTTTAGCTTTTTTATGCTTCCCTTGAGTCTAGTATCTGAATGTCAGCTTTTCTATCTAGCTCTGGTCTTTTTCATCAGGAATTCCTGAAAAATCTTCTATTTTACTGGGTGTGCATTTTCTCTCTAAAGGATTATACTCACTTTTGCTGGGTTGTAATCCTTACTCCTCTGACTTCTAGAATATTATATTCCAAGTCTTTAATGTAGAAGCTACTAAATCTCTTGATCCAGATTGGATCCCTGATACTTGAAATTTTTCCTTCTGAATATTTGCGATATTTTCTCCTTGACCTAGGGGTTCTAGAATTTCACTATCATATTCTTGGGAATTTTCCTTTTGGGATCTCTTTCAGGAGGTGATTGATAGATTCTTTTAATTTTTGTTTTATCCTCTGGATCTAAGATATGAGGACAGTTTTCCTTGATAATTTCTTGAAAGATGGTGTTTGGGCTCTTTTTTTGATCATGACTTTCATGTAGTTCAGTAATTCTTAAGTAGTTCAGTAATTCTTAAGTTATCTCACCTTAATCTGTCTTCCAGGTCAGTTGTTTCTCCAATGAAATATTTCCCATTTTCTTTCATTTCCCCCCTTTCTTTTGACTTTGTTTCATTGTTTCTTGAAGTCTTATGGAGTCATTAGCTTCTACTTGTCCAATTCTAATTTTTAAGGAATCGTTTTCTTCAGTAAACTTTTGTACCTTTTTTCATTTGGCCAATTCTGCTTTTAAGAAGTTCTTTTTTAAAGAGAATTTTGTACCTTCTTTTCCATTTGGACTATTCTGCTTTTAAAGGAGTTCTTTCCTTCAGTAAATTTTTATGCCCCCTTCCCTTTTTTTACCATAAGGAAAATTCTGTTCCTTTAAGATGATACTTTCTTCAGTATTCTTTGTCCCTCTTTGACCAATCTGTTAATTCTCTTTTCCCATTTTTCCTCTATCACTCTTCTCTCTTTCTTTAACTCATCAACAATTCTTGCTGATCTTGGTTCCAATTAGCATTTTTTGGGAAGCTTTATTTGTAACTATTTTTACATAGTTGTCTTCTTCTGAGTTTAAATCTTGGTTGGTTTTTGTTGTTGTTGTTGTAAATGTTGTTTGCTCATTTGATCATCCAGACTATTTCCTTACTTTGAACTTTATGTATTAAAGTTGTTCTCTGCTCTCCTGGGGCTGGGAATGCCTTGTCCCAAGCTTTTAGGCTTTTCCATGTTGCTGTTTTTAGAACAATTTCTGGGAATCTCCAAGTTTTCAGTGCTTCCAAGGTAGTGTGGTCCTTAGAGAGATGTGGTCACTGGTCTCCTGGTCTTTGCTCTGGTCTTTACCCAGGAAGGGCCCTAGTTCCATAAGTACTAGTATTCCTTTTGCTTCCTGGAACTGTGACCAGGACCCCTGCTCCCTTGTGATTGTTTCCCCAGGGTTCCTCTCTGCCCTGGAACTGCAACCCAGAACTGCTTATGGGCAATAGAGTCATCAATCAGCACCAGCTACACCCAGTGCCAGTGAAGGGTTCCCTGTAATCTCTTTCTGGCCAGTTGTCTTGTCTCTTGGCTGAGAACTCCTGAAGCTGCTGCTGCTGCCACTCTGACCACTGTTGCAGCTGCCTTCAAGGCCTGCTGCTACTTATGCCATGCTCCAGGTCTACACCTGCCCTGATGTTATAGACGTCTCCTGCAGACCTCCTAAATTGTTTTAGTATGGAAAGATATCCCCCTCTGACCTTTTGTTGGCTCTACCACTCCCAAATTTGATTTGAAGCTCATTTCAAAATTATTTGGAAGAGAATGCTTGGGAGAGTTCAGCTTTGTCTTGGTTCATGGCTTTACCCTTCAGTAAACTGATTTTTTTGATGATATGCAGCATGAGGTGCTCTTTTTTGAGATGCTGGTGACTACAACACACACGAAGGTGCTTTTCTTCTATAAAATGGGCTGGCTTTAACTTCTCCATGACAGCCACTGTTACCTGACTTCAGAGATTTGGAGCCTAATGTAGCTTTACATATTTTGTGGTCTGTGGGGAAACTGATTTTTAAAAGAATCTCATCCAATTTTTCATCCACATCATTTTATTTGTCTCTCAAAACAGCTCTCTGAGGTACATAAGGTAGGATTGTTACCCTCATGTTGCAGATGGGAGAAAGCCAGCCAGGAAAGGTTCTGATTTACCTCTGATTAGAAATAGGGTAAGAGTCAGAACAGAGATTTCAACTCAGATCTTCTGATCCCAGGTCTGAGGTTAAGCTGGTGGGATGAAAAGGACTGGGGTGGGGAGGTAGAGGGGGATATTGTTTCCAGGCCTTCTAAGTGACCTTAGGTGTATCTCTGATCTCCACATTCAGCACAGCCTTAAGCTGAATCCCAGCCCGGAGCTCATTTCCCAAATACACATGGGACTGGAAGGTCAGAGCTAGAGGGACCTTAGAGGTCCAGGCCCTTTGAGCAGGTGAGGAAACTGCTGTTCTGAAAGGTGAGGTCACTAGCTGAGAGTCACACTGTAGCAGAATCTGGATTAAGTGGCACATTATCAGATGTCAGTATTAGCTGGCTCATATTGACTGCAAACTTTTAAGAGTTAACAGTGTGATTTAGAGCACAAGTGACTCGTTTCTATGGCACTCAAAGAACTTTCCCCATAACTATCCCATAAAGTTGCAAATATTATTATATCCTTTTTACAGATGGGGAAATGGGTTCAGCAAAATTCAGTTACTATTTCAAGGTCACGCAGTTTGTAAATGTCAAAGTCTGGATTTGGACATAGGTCCCTCCTGGCTCCTAGTCCATTGATCTTTCTAAATGGAATTCCAGCAGAGTCGTCATGTGTAAAAGGATGCATTTAGACAAGATAAAATCATGGCATGATACTGGATGGACCAGTAACTAGTCCTATTCCATTTCTCCAGGAAAAGTTGAAGAAACACATGCCCAAGAGGTCCCTGAGAAGCTGGGGATACTTGGATTCTTGCCCCAAACCTCAATCGTGGAGCCCAAGAATGTGGTACCTTCTCCAGGTTATAATAACATAATAACTTCTCCTGAGTTATAATAACATAATTATGTAATTCTTTGTAATACAATTAATAATATAAGAGGCTCTAATAATACTTGGGACCTCATGGGATTGTTAAAGAGAAAGTTCTCTGAAAGCCTTAAAGCACCATAGCCATGGAGTCATGTGGATGCATCCATGTGTTCTAAATTATGCTTTAACTATGGAGAGTTTGCCATCAGCTGATCTTGACACCCATGAAGTCCTCCATGGCTCTCTTCTAGTTGCCCTGGAGCCCTTTTTCTGGGACTCTCCAGTGCTCTAACACCCTCTGCTTTGTCCCTTCCTCTCTAAATTTGTAAGCTTCTTGAGGGTGGAATAAGAGGATCAAACATTTAGAGGGGAATTGAGAGATCGTCCTGTGTTTTATAGCAGGGGAACCTGAGGTCCCATTGGGTTTAAGTGACTTTATCAGGGTCACACAAATCATTAGTAGCAGAACTGAGATCAGATTTATTGATGGGAAACTCACTACCTACTAAGATAGGCCAGTTTAGTTTGGAATTGTTAAGAAATTTTTCCTTACATGGACTTGAATTTGAACTCCTTACAACTCCAATCCCAGATAAATTTGTCCCAGTTTGAGTTGCCAAAATCAATCTATTGAATTCTTTGGTTAGTCCTGAAGCAGAGCTGTATTTTCTTAATCTCTTCCTCCCCCTCAGTACCTGGCACAAGGCTCTGCAAACAGTGCGGCTTCAAGAACATTGGCTGAATGGAACTGAGCAGAATGAATGCTGTGGAGTTAAAGGCTGTATTTTTCTCCCCATGAGGAGGGGAGCATCCACATCTGGTAGGTGTGATCAGCCTTTTCTGAATGGTTCCAGAATTCAACTTTGATGAATGATTTAGCATCAACAAGGAAGGAGAGGAAGGATCTGCGCTGAAATATTGGAATGTCTGCCAATGCCATGACCTATTCCAGGGAGGATTTGGCGATGGAGAGGTGAGGAGAGGGCAGACCCTCACACACAGTTTGGCCAGTTATTCTGAAAGTTGGCTTCATTTCATCTATTGATGGGACAGTTGTGGCCCCATTTTCAGAGCAGTCCTGTCATCTGCTGCTGGTTGTTGGCTCTCTGCTAGGAGCTGTCCAGGTAACTCCAGGGAGTAACTTCCCATGGTCTCTCGTAGCCGTGGTCCATCCAGTTGCTCCCCTGTTGTACTGACCCACCAAAGAGTTGGGCTCAGTTTTGGTGCCAGATTTGATGGCAGACAATAGAGCTGAAAGGAAACTGAGAAATCATGGAGGCAAGTGCTCTCAGTTTACCAAAGAGAAAACTGAGGCCCAGAGGGAAAATGATTTGGCCAAGACCACACTAGAGGTACAAGCCCAGTTCCTTAGGCCTCTAAATGTAGTACTCTGCCCTCTCTCCCTTCCTTCTTCCCAGCTGGTCCCCTCCCCAACTTCATTTATTTAATGGCCTCTCATTAAGCCTAATTCTTTGCATTAGAATTCATTAGCCATCTGGCTGATGGTTTAGGATTTGTCCTCCATGAGAGTCAGCCTTTTTTGTCAATGTTGTTTCTTTCTGGGAGTCTAGCTTGACATCAAGCTGTCCACTACATATCCTGGTCTCTCTTAATGGCTGTGACTATTTTAGCCCCAGAGGGGCTATGAAGGTCAGTGTGGTAGGAAGAAGGCAGGATCATGTATTACAAACAGCCCTGGGTTTGGAGTCAGAGGACCTGACTTCAAACTCTACCTCTGCCACTTTCTACCTGTTTAACTTTGGCAAGTCACTGGGACACAGTTTACTAATCTGTAAAATGGGTAGGTTGGTCTGGATGGCCTCATAGGTCCCTTCCAGAATCTCTTATCCAGTTATAATGGGGGGATGCAATTTCTCATGTAGAAGAGGCTGGGGAGCCTGATTCTAGAAGGGTGTGAAGACACATAACAGAACCTCTAGCCTCTCAAGAGATGCTTCTAGAACACTGAGGGGGAGATGGCACTGGTCTCACTTTAGGCCAGGAGGCCAGGGTGTAGACACTGGTGTTATTACTCCTAATCTTTCTTTGCATCTTAGAGAATCTTTTGGGGGACACAAACCCTAGGCACACTGCGCCAGAGCCCTCCTTTATCTCATTTCTTCCCTCCTCCCTTGCACTCATTCTTTTTTCTATTTTCAATTTCATTACTCTCTCCCACCCCAGCAATTTTCCCAGAAGCAGAGGGCTCATTACTAGAAGCTGAAGGCCTGCCCTGGGGCCTGGAGGGATTGAGTCCTGTGGCTGATGAGGGTATCAATAGTTGGAGTCTGAGTCTGCAGAGCCATGAGGGCGGAGCCTGGAAGTGCCAGGTCCTTTCGCCTTGGTTCATGTTCATATTATTTGTTTGAAAATTTTTTAAAATTCTGAATTAAAATACCAAAAAAAGTGTTTAAATATACAGCAGAACATTGAAAATTGGATTCTCTATTAAACTGTTTGGGACCATTGGCTTAAAAAAAAAATAATGCATTCTTTCAAATCTGTCCTGCTTGTCAGGTGTCCTGCTACTCTCTTCTATGAATTTTCTAAAATATCACAATAGTCCCCTCCTCGTCCTCCTCCTCTTCTTCCTCCTCCTCCTCTTCTTCTTCTTCCTCCTCTTCCTCCTCCTTCTCCTCTTCCTCCTCCTCCTCTTCCTCCTTCTCTTCCTCTTCCTCCTCCTCCTTTTCCTCCTCCTCTTTCTTCTTTTTCTCCTTCTCCTCTTCCTCTTCTTCTCTTCCTTCTTCTCCATCAGTGTACCTAACACCACCTCACTTCAGCTTCCCCCTCTTCAATTAAAGAGATAAAGATGACGAAACTCCCTGAAACTTTTAATAATCAGACTCAAGCCCAGTAAATCGGCTCAGTGGCCATGTCCACAAATGTGTATCTTTGCACCTTGGTTCCATCAACTCTCTTTTAAAAGGTGAGGATCATACTCCATTACTGATCCTCCTGGGACATGGTCAGTCATTGCTTGGATCAGAGTTCATAAGTCTTTCCAAATGGCTTTTCTTTGCACTATCTTTCTGCATGGACAAGTTATGCTTCTCCTCTCTTCACTTGGCATTAGTTCATATTATGCAGGATCCTGTGCCATTTAAAAAAATAATTTCAAATGGCATCATAGTATTCCATTGCAGTTATATACCATCACATTACATTGTTTGATCATTGCCTAATTGTCTATGAGGAAACTTAAGGCATTGACTGAGATTTTGTCCCTTTTAATCCTTCCCTCTTCAAAATGACAACATGCATTTTGCTTTTAGTTATTCCCAGTCTGGTATTATTCTTCTCCTTAACCCTTCCCTCTTCCCTTCCCCCTTGTTTCCCTGTTGAATTTCATTGATTTCCACACCCAAATATGTGCATCTAATCCTCATTTGTTCATTTCTGATAGCGTCGAGGTTCATTTGGTGCCCATTCTCCCATCTGTTCCTCTGTGTTTGTACACTCTTCTTCTCATGCGTCCCAATTATGAAAAATAAAAAAATTCTTGATCTTTTCTGCACTATTGTATTTCTCCTTTTACCTTTCCTTCTTTGACCCTTCTTCACACTCTAAGAATGGAATTAACCCTCCCCCTCAGAGCCCTTTTTGTGCTTTTCTCCTCTAGCTCCCACAACAGCCTTTGAAGACATTAAGGTTCTAAGGAGCATCAGTTTCTTTTCTCCCATGAGAACATTAATACGACATCAATATATGACTTCTTCTAATTACTTAAATAAATTTACCTTTCTAGGTTTCTTTGGATTCTTGTGTTTGTATTTCAAAGTTTCTTCACAGTTCTGGGATTTTCATGATAAATGCCCACTTGAGTCAGCTCTTCCATTAAAGACACATTCCTTCCCCTTCCCCCATGGTCCAGGATTAGATTCAGCTGTGCAGCATAAGTTGTTGTAAGTGTACATCTTTGGCCATTTGATATACTGTGTTCTAAGATCTCTTCTTTCTAATAGAAGCTCCCATATCTTTTGGGATTCTAACTGTAGTTTCTTGGTACTTGAACTAACTACTTCTTTCTAGGTGTTAGGAAGTATTTTTTCCTTTGATCTGGGAGCTCTGTATTTTTACTATGACATTTCTGGGACTTTTCCTTATGAAAATTCTTTCAGGAGGTAATCAGTGGATTTTTTTCTGTCTTTTCTTTGATCTCTTTCTAATAGAGCTGGGAAATTTTCATTTATAATTTATTGAAATATTTCTGGGCTTTTAAAACAAATCATGATTTTCTAGGAGTCCAGTGATTCTTAATTTATTTTTCCATAGTCATTTCCCAGGCTCCTTGTATTGATATCAGCCATCTTTCATTTTTCTCTATTTTTTCAGTATTTTGATTTTGTTCTTATATTTCTTGCTATCTCTTGAAGTCTGATTTTCATTTGATTTCAGGCAATGAATTTCTTGGTGAAGTTTACCACATTTTCTTCTAAGCTCTCTATTCTCATTCCAGTTTTTTTAAAGTACTTATTTCATTTATTCTAGTTATAGTAGTAATATAGTAATGTAATATAGTAATAGTATGTTAGTATAGAATAGTATAGAAGTATAGTAGTAGTATAGTATAGTATAGTATAGAAGAATAGTATAGTAATATAGTAATATAGTGATGTAGTTCTGGTGGAAAAATCTATATTTTTTTCCTTTAAATCTTTTTGTGTTGTAGCTGTTATAAAGTTACTTGCCATTATTTTGGGGGTATCTCCAGAATTTGCAATTTTAAAATTCTGGTTGGTGGTTTTTAAAAAAGTTATTCATTTTTCCATCTTGTTCCCATTTGGGACTTTGTATCAGAAATCTCACTCAAGTGAGATCAGGCTTTGATCCCCATTGTAGTTTTGTAAGAAAGAGTCTGTCTGGCTCAGCCTTTCCCTGGGACTTGTTCTTGCATTGACTTCCATTTCAGAGGGTTCAGCGTGCTAGCTCTTTACGTCCTCTCTAGCATCTCAGGGCAAAGTTTTAGGGACTTCAGAGCCCCTGGGCCTGGACCGGTCAAGCCTGTGCTGAGCCACCACTGGTCCCTGGTTGCTTTCCTGTTACCATCCAACAAGGTTTTGAAGGTCTCTACCCTGGAGATGTCTCATTACCTTGGAGCTTCAACTTGTGCAAGGTCATGCTATGCTGCCAGGGATACAAACACAAAACCAAAAAACATTCCCTGCCCTCAGTGTACTTAGAGTATTCTGTGGATATTAAAGGAGAGCATAGCACCATGGGTCTGGAGAAGATCATAGTCCAGCTCCAGTCTCCTCCTATATTTCCTCCTTCATTTTACTTATGAGGAACTTAATGTCCAAAGAGACCTCAGAGATAGTAATAGGACTGGGATGTGAGCTCTGGTTCTTTGACATTGAATCTTTCCCTCTGAATCCGACAGATTCTAATAATGGTTGTGATAGGGCTTGGAGATAAGCATGAAGTTCCATGCAATTATAAGGGATTCTGATTCATAACTCCTGCCTCCAGCTGGTTTATCATGTTCAGTTTTGAGTTCTAGCCATATAGGTTTGGATCTTATGCTCCTGCTACATGGTGGGTACCCTGAGGGCAGAACCTGGCTCTCTTTCTTCTCTGTCTCTCTGGCACCAAATACTGGGTCTTGCCCATAGTAGGTGTTCATTCATGGCTTGTTAAATCCAAGATGGCAGAGTAAAGGCAGGGTCTCTCCTGAGCTCTCCCCCAAACCCTCCAAATAACTTTAAATAATGACTCTAAATAAATTCTAGAGTGACAGAACCCACAAAAAGAGAGATAATGAAACAAATTTCCACCCCAAGACAACTTAGAAGGTTGACAGTAGAGGTCTATTGCACAGTGTAAGCTGCACCAGTGCAGATTCCAGCCCCCCCTCCTCCCAACCCGCAAACCAGGAGCAGGCCTGAATCCATGGCAGCACTGGTAGCTTCCAGTCCTCTCAGCCCGCAAATGGTAAGGGAATTGGAATAAGGGTCTGAAGATTTATAGGTGTCCCTTTGCTGACAGCAGGGGCAGGACTCTATTGCCTTTCTATACTTGGATCTGGGTCATAGTTCTGGGTCTTAGTCCCAGTGTGAGGAAGTGCACTAGCACAGTAGAGCCTGGGGCCCCAGGGGAGCAGGGATCCTGCTCACAATTCTACAGTTGAACAAGGTGCTTGTTGTCACTCACAAACCACTGTACAGCAGAGGAGAATAGGAAATACACTTCTCCCTAGATCATACCACCTTGGAAGAGCCAAAAACTTACCAGAATTATGTATGAAAACAACTGCACAAAAAGCCTGAAGCTTGGGACAGTGCCCCCTCCATTGGGAAACAGAGCCCCTGACTTTAGCATGGAGTTAAAAGTCAAGAAATAGACTGGAAAATGAGCAACAACAGACAAAAAAAATTCTGACAAAAAAAAGTTACTATGGTGACAAGGAAGATCCAAACACACACTCAGAAGAAGACAACAAAGTCAAAATTCCTGTATCCAAAGCCACAAAGAAAAATATAAACAGTCTCAGGCCATGAAAGAGCTCAACAAATATTTTAAAAACCAAGTAAGAAAGGTAGAGGAAAAATTGGGAAGAGAAATGAGAGTGATGCAAGATAATCATGATAAAAGAGCCAATAGTAAAGGAGGCACAGAAAATATTTAAGAAAACACCTTAAAAAACAGACTAGGTTAAATGGTTAAAAAATGCACAAAATCCAATGACTATAAGAATGCCTTGAAAAGCAGAACTGGCCAAATGGGAAAAAAAAAGATTTACAAAAATTCACTGAAGAACTTCTTAAAAAGTAGAAAATGTTCAAATGGAAAAGGAATCACAAAAACTCACTGAAGAAAATAATTCCTTAAAGTTAGAATTGGGCAAGTGGAAGCTAATCACCTTATGAGACATCAAGAAAGAAACAAAATCAAAACAATGAAAAAATAGAAGAAAATGTGAAATATCTAAGTGGAAAAACAGCTGACGTGGAAAATACATCCAGGAGAGATAAATAAAAAATTATTGGACTATCTGAAAGTCATGATCAAAAAAAGAGCCTATACATCATATTTCCAGAAATTATCAAGGAAAACTCCCCTCATATCCTAGAACTAGAGGGTAAAATAGAAATGGAAAGAATCCACTGATCACCTCCATAAAGAAACTCTAAAACGAAAACTTCCAGGAATATTACAGCCAACTTCCAGAGCTCCCAGAAAAAATACTGCAAGAAGCCAAAAGGAAACAATTCACATACTGCGGAGCCACATTCAGGAGAACACAAAATTTAGCTAAAAATAAAAACAATAAAAAAGCCCCAACACACAAAAAGGAAAGGACCTATGTGTACAAAAATATTTATAGTAGCTCCTTTAGTGTTGGCAAAGAATTGGAGATTGAAGGGATGCCTATCATTTGGGGAAAGGCTGAACAACTTGTATATGATTGTGATGTAAGACTACTGTACTATAAGAAGTGACGAGCAGGATGCTTTCAGAAAAACATGGAGAGACTTATATGAACAGATACAAAGTGAAACGAGCAGGACCAGGAGAACATTGTACACAGGAACAGCAACATTGTATGATGATCTATTATGAATAACAAGTTTTCTCAATAATGCAGTGATCCAAGATATTTCTGCAAGACTTATAATGAAAGGTCCTGTCCATCTCCAGAGAAAGAACTGGTAGAGCCTGAATGCAGATAAAAGATACTTTGCTTTCTTTATTTTTCTTGGATTTTTTTTTGGATGTGTTTTCTTTCACAGAATGACTTGTGGAGAATTGTATTTTTCATGACTACACATGCACAACCTATATCAAATTGCTTGTCTTCTCAATGGGAGTGGAGTGGGGGAGGGAAGGGAAGGGGAGAATTTGGAACTCAAAATTAGAAAAAAAGATTGTCTAAATTGTTTTTACACAGAATTAGGGAAAGGTAAAATATTAAATATGATTTTAAAAGTCAATCCAATTGCGCTGAACATTGCTATCCATAGCCCAGGGCTGGGGTGGGAGCAGCCCTCCCCTCTTCCTCCAGTTTCAGAGCCACCAAAATCTCCACTCCCACCAGGAGTAAGTGGCCCATGGGACAATGATATGATAGCCTGATATCAAACTGAAAGTTCATAATTGTCAGTTTGTTTAAAAGATAAAAGGCACTAAGGTGTCACCAGAGGAGCCCTTCCAACTGTCTCGGGTAACATGCTCAGGGCTGGCTGACAGACTAGTGGGCCAGCCCGGGAGCAGGATCTTCATGGAGGCACTTTATCTTCGAAGCTGAAGAACCCGCTTTTACCTGGGGTCAGAGAGCTTTTACAATGCTGCTGCTCCCTAGCTGCTGGTTTTTACCCACACCCCCTCCATTTCCCATGAACCAGAGAGGGCCCTTCTCCCCCTGCATGGCCTTTCCTTCCCAGGCACCTTTACCTGCACTTCTCCAGATGGGCCATGAAACCGGGATGCTCTTTCCAAAGGCCGGCCTCAGAAATGGCTTCTTCCTTGAGGGCAGGGACTATTTCGGTTCTGGCTTTTATGGCACCAGCACTATGCCTGATGTTTTAGTGACCTCATCAGGGCAGGGAGACTCTGTGAGTAAACTCTCTTCCATTACAGGCTGGTATCTTCTCTGTAACTTAGCCTAATCTTAGATAGCAGCAGGGTTCGAATGACTTGCCATTTGAACCCAGGGCAGGCTGGCATTTAATAGGTGCTTAACAAATGCTCATTGATGAATCGATTGAAAAGTTATTGTCTCAGTAGACAGGCTGGTTTGGTGAGCAGTGGGATTTTTCATTTGTTGTTCTGAGCCCTCCATGTACTGACTGCAGTCGCTCCACAAGGGTCTCATTTTCCAGCCAGACTATACCCTCCTTTCCATAGAATATCAGAAAGTATGAAATCTCAGAGCTGGGAGGAGCCTGAGAACAAGGTACATCAGGACTGGGAAGGGCCTTAGAACAGGGGATGTCAGGGCTGGGAGGGTGCTGAGAACAGGGGATGTCAGGGCGGGGAGGGGCCTGAGAACAGAGGGTGTCAGGGATGGGAGGGGCCTGAGAACAGAGGGTGTCAGGGATGGGAGGGGCCTGAAAAGGCCCAGTTCCTGGCCTTTTCTCTTCCCTATCACTGAGGCCCACTTCAGGTGCTATACTTTCTATGAATCCTTCTTGCTCATCTTTGCTCCCTTAGGTCATAAGATCATAGGATTGTAGCCTTACAGCTTGAAGCTTATTGGCTCCAACACCCTCTTTTACAGATGAGGAAACTGAGGCCCACAGGATTGTTGTGACTTGTTTAAGGACCCACAAAGAGCAAATGTCAGAGGCAGGATCTGAACCCAGTTCCATTGGGTCCTCCAAAGTCAACGTTTGTCCCACTGTACTGCATTCCCACTTAGGAGTTAAGTATTCTACTTTCCCATAATTTCTCGGAGGGCTTTGCCTTAACTTTTCATCTGCCCTTGTCTCAATTGCTCCTTCTGGGACAGGGTCTTTGTTATTCCTGTCCTTGTCTCCCCAGTGCTAAGTTTTGTTTCTTGTACTGAATTTCATCTAACATGCTCCTGAGGCTTTCCTACTCCTGTGCCTTCACTCATGCAGTTCCCTACACCAAGAATGACAGCCCCCGTCCAATCGCTGTCTGTTGAATTCATCCTCTCCTTCTATGCTCAGCTTAAATTGTCACCATCTTCATGAAACCTTCCTGTTCCCATCCAGAGGTGAGCAGAGGCAGGATCATGAAGAGGAATGGCCCTGTGTCAGGGGGAGGTCTGACATTAATTCCCTATGTCACTAATTTCCTTCTCTGAAACAAAAGGGCTGTTCCAATCCCATAGAGATTATAGGAAGAATTGCAGTAGAGACAATATAAGAAAACAGTTCACAGGTAAGTGATACACCTCAGAGGATTCTGTCCAAATACAGAAAGCATTATTATTGAGGAAGATGAGCTATTGCTAGGGGCACATTTGGCAATGTGTATGTATTCCTGAGGCTTGGTAGAATGGACCTCTAGCTGGAGTATGACTCAGAATGGGTACACACAGGACAGTTAAAAGGTGGTGGGGAGGCAAAACATCACTGTATATTAACAAGAAATATCAGTTCTGGAGCTCCGTTCCACAACCCTGCATCCATTAGGAGTTTGGGTTCAAAGAGGGCAGCTGATGCATCTTCCCAGGACTTGAAGGTTTATTCTGCAGAGCTGGGACTTGTCTTTAGCCAAAGAGTCCCCAACAGTGTGCTTTCCTCTTTGATGATGGGTGGATATCAACTTAGACAGGCAGACTTAGCTTTTAGAAAAGGTTATTTACTAAGAATCCTCAGTACAAAACATCTCCCAAATGTGTATGACAACATGTTCCCACCAGAGCCTACAGATCCCCAGAGACAGTGGGATCAGAGTTGGAGAACAGATGTGATAAAGGGATGACTCATAGCTCCTGGTTTCTGGCAGGCCTGTTCTCTTTGTGGGGAGACTCACAAAGTTCTCCTTACATGTGTTCTAGCTCTTTGCCAGGTTCCACATACAAGCTTGATGCTGTCTTTCCTCAAACCAGTCAGCAGTAGTTTGTCCTTGCTATGAAGGGTCTTACCTCACAAGCTTATTGTGCAGAAAACATTGTAAACCTCAATGTACTGTAGAATATGGATCCCTTATGATGGTCTTTATTGTGATTATTTGTAAGCTGAGGAATAGCTGGCATTTCCAGGATATCTGGCCAATCCATTTTGCATTTTCCATTGTGAATCTATTGGAGGAATTCTGGCCGCATGATGGCTTGTGCAGGCTTCTTCTCTTGCATTCACACAAGAAGTCTCTCTTTCACTTTATAGGACAATAAATTTTTAACTGGACAGGATCTGAGACTGTAACTCTTTATTTTGATGAATTTAAATTGTCGGAGCCATTTAAACAGGTTAGATGTTGCATAATGAACCAGTCTAGTCTTTGAAAAAATAAAGCCGGGTGGTGTGGCAGAAAACACAGTGTTGGAAGTGGCCACAGCTCTGTGACACCAATAGCTGTCTGATCATTCTCCTGATTCTCCACGAGCTGCCTAATTGCTCCTTCCCAGTCTCCTTTCCTAACAGAGGGTGTCTCCTGAGGCTCTGGCCTGGGCACATTTTTTAATTCTATGTTATCTCCCTTAGGGATCATATCAGCTCCCATGGAATCAGTAATCCTCTCCATGCCATGATTTCCAAATCTGTGTATCCAGCCCTAGTGTTTCTTATGAACTCTCCTTATCCATCACCAATGAGCTTTTGGGTGTCATGAACAGGATGCCTTGAGGGGTCTAAAGTTCAATATATTCCAAACAGAGCTCATTACTCAGCCCCCCAAGCCTTCCATCTTCAGCACTTCTCTGTATCTCATGAGTCCTGGCATCTTCCCAGTCACTCAGGACCACAATCGTGGAGTGATCCTCAACATTCCCAGGCCCTCATCCTCAATGTCTCTCCTCTGCCAAATCTGGTCATTTTTACCTTCGCAACATATCTTGTGTATATTGCTTTCTTCCTTCCTGTGATCATTTCCCTAACTCAGATCCCCATCATCTCTGACTGGAACCATTTCAATCACTTTTGGATTGGCTTCCTTGCTTCAAGTCTTCCCACCATCTTCCACTCAGTTGTCAGTCATTTTTCTTTGACATGTAGATCTGCTCAGACAACTGTCCACTCAACAAACCCCAAGATTCAATATAAAGCTATTTTGGGGGGTGTTTGAAGCTCATCACAAACTGGCCCCTTCTGTTTTTTCCAGTATTCTTACTCTTTGTTCCTCTCCACACACACTCTGGCCACCCTGGACTGTTTGCTGGTTCTCAGTCCTCTACCTCCACCCCCATGATTTTGCACTGGCTGTTCCTCAAGTCTGGAAAGCTCTACCTCCTCACCTGTCTCCTAGTTTCTCTGGCTTCCTTCAGGACTCGGCTTCAATCCTAGGTTCTGCAGGGTCTTCCTCATTCCACCAGACTGCTGTTCTCTTCCCCTCTGACATCACTTTCCTGGTACTCTCTAGTCTATTTATAGTTATTTACATATTGTTTCTTCCATTAAAATATTAACACCTTGGGAATACCAACACATAATAAGTACATTAATGAATGAATCAAGGAGTAGATGAATAATGAAACAGAAATAATAATAGGAATAGCTTTTGAGTAGTGCCTTGCCTTGGCAATATGCTTGACATCCAGTATCTTGTTTGATCTTTAGCCCAAAAGGGCCAGGGTCTCCTGTTGTATCCTGGGCTGTCTCCAGTCATCCTGAGGAATATCTGGCCACTCGACCTAGATGGCTGTGGAGGAGAAAGTGAGGTTGGTGACCTTGAACAACCCTCCCTTACTCAAATCAAATTCAACTGCAAGTCATGTCATTATCTCCCTGATGTCATGGTCCTCTTTGAGAATGATGGACAAACACAACCTGTGAGTGTGTAGTAGCTCTTCTCTCTCCTCTCCTTCATCCTCTCCCCTCCCCTCCCCTCCCCTTACCTCTCCTCTCTTTTCTTACCTTGGGGTGCTCTGCCCAAGGGAAGGTACATTTCAATGACCAAAAGCTGCCTTTTTCCCTATAGATTTACTGGCTAGATTTCTTTCTCAAAAAACCAACCCTTAAACCCAATTCACTCTGGAGCTCATAGATTAGACAATAGGTTCCTGCCCTCCTAGCACAGAGTGAATCTAAATACTAAATAGTACCTGCTTCACTTTTGACCAGGAACCCAATTAGGGTTCCCCTCCCAGTTTATTTGATCCACACAGAAATGACAAAGAAGCCTGTGCAAGTATTGTCACTTCTAATTTATAGAGAAAGAAATTGGGGCCCCAAGGAGTGAATAAAGTTGTGAGTCATACAACTTGTCAATGGAAAAGCTTGGTATTGAACTAGTTAACACCAAGTCCTGAAGATGAGACAAACTCAGCAGGCCATATGTGTTGCACTGTCTCCCACAAGACTGGAATCTGAGCCCCCTGCCTTGGAGAGGGCGACAAATGCTGCATCTTCCCAATGAAGGAGGCAGAGGAACATCTGGTGTGATTCACATGGAATCTTCTCCCCATTTCGGAGGCCTCTGGCTAGTAGCACTCAATTTACTCTTTCTTTGGAAATGGAAAGCAGTTTTTGGTGATAGAAAGCCTCTCCTATAGGGAATGAGGGCTTGGAGTAGAGGCAGTGATCTGGGACCTCTATAAGGTCCCAGAATTACACAAGAATTACACAAGAATTAGTCCTAGACCAGAGTTGGAGAACCTGTGGTTTCTAGACCACATGTGATCCTTTAGGTTCTCAAGTGTGGCCCTTTGACTGAATAAGCAAGGGAGGCAGCTGGGATGGGTTCCAGACTTCTCAACCCACAAATGCCAAGGACAACATGGAAGGTCAGTGGGGAACTCTATGGGCCCTGGGTAAAAGAGGTGGCAGAAGTGGAGGTGGAGGTGGGGGTGGAGATAGCAGCAGCAGCAGCAGCTTTGCAAGCTTTTGGCTCACAGACAGTGGGGGTTATGAAGCAGCTGGTCACAAAGGGATTGTAGGGATCTCTTTGCTGGTACTTGCTTTGCTCTGCTTGGATCTAGGTCGCAGTCCTGGGGTGAGGAAGTTCTCAAACTTCCAAGGCAGAAAAGAGGGCTCACAGACCAGAGCAGGAGAGGAGTAAACACCTCTCCTTTGATCATATCACTTCAGAAGAGCTGAACATTTACAGGTCCCTAGAAGCATCTCTGAAAACAGCTGCACAAAACCCCTGAAGCCTGATACAGTGCACCTCCCACCCCACTGGAAGCAGACAAAGAACTTGACAAAGAGCTAAAAAGTCAAGTAATTGGTTGGGAAAATGAGCAAGTAGAGGGGAAAAAATCAGATTGTAGAATCTTACTTTGGTGACAAAGAAGATCAAAGCATACTACCAGAAGAAGACATCAAAATCAAAACTCCTGCATCGAAAGACTCCAAGAAAAATATTAATTGGTCCTAGGTCATGGAAGAGCTCAGAAAGGACACTCAAAATCAAGTAAAAGAAGTAGAGGAAAAATTGGGAAGAGAAATGAGAGTGATACAAGAAAATCACAAAAAACTAGTCAATAGCTTGATAAAGGAGACCCAAAAATGCTGAAGAAAATAACACCCATAAAAACAAACTAAGCCAAATGGCTCAAGAAGTCCAGAAGCTACTGACACCTTAGAATAGCACAATCTCTTTCACTCATTTTTCATCAAACATTAATTCAGCCTACTACTCAGCTGAAACATTTCTGCCTTTATATAGCTCCTGGACTTGGAGATGAAGGGAGTTTAGACCTTATCTAATATAGCTTTTCACTAGGGCAGAAGTTCCATCAATAGAATTGTTTATAGGGGGTCATTAGTCAGCTTTAATATATCTTGTTGAAAGGGAACTCACTACCTAAGGCAGCGTGTCCCACTGTAGGTCAGTTATAATTGTTTGAAAATTTATCCTTATGAGCCAGAACTGACTTTCATTGGGCAGCATAATCTCTCTCTCTTTCCCAGAAGTAAATGAGGCAAAGGCTGCTGTAAACCTCCAGGCAGGGACAGAGGTAGCAGCAGTGGCAGCGCTGGTCTCCTGAAGCCAGTTGTCTGCCTCTCTGCCTTGCTCATGGCCATGAGAATGGTGGGCCTGGTTCTTTGGCTCTTTGTGATGGATCTTTCAGGCTTTTAGGTGAATGAATGTTGCCAATGGAAGAGCTAAGGCTATGACTTTGTGCTGTTTCAAAGAAGTATCACAATGAGAGCTTATAGCAGAGTTTGATGATAGTGTGGTTCCAAGGAACAACCTGTGGGAACCAGGCAGCTGTGAATCAGGGAGGCAGCTAAAGTGCTGTCTTCCAGAGTGACTTTGTTCACAGACTATACAACAGTTAGAAGAAAGTTTGTTGAGGTAGATGATTTGTGGCAAATACTTTGAGTCTAAATCTCCTTAGGAGCTGAAGTGCTGTGGGGAAGAGTGTGCCCCCAGTTCAACAGGGATGCATTTGTCATTCTTGCTGTATAATCTCTGTAAATATCCTTTTATAAAAGTGCATTCTCTCTCTCTCTCTCTCTCTCTCTCACACACACACACACACACACACACACACACACGCACACACACGCACCCCCACCCCCACCCCCACACACCCCCTTACAATGTGCTTAAATATGCCTCTGCAATCCACTGTTCTTTGTTCTGTCCATGGAAGACCAAATTGAATGAGTTCGGTTCCTCTTCCTCAACAAGACATTGGTTGTCTATGATCCAACGGAAAGAATGCTTCTCCTAGAGTCAGAACTGTGGTTTTGAATACTGCCATCAAAGTTTACTAGCTGTGTGACCAAGTTGAGTAAGTCACCTAAACTCTATAGATCTTAGTTTCTTCGCCTGTAAAATGGGGGAGATAATCCTTGCACTCTATTCCTCCCAGGGTGGTTGGGAGGAAAGTGCTTTGTAAAGCTTTAAGCGCCATAGGAATGTGGGCTCTCTCCTCCTTTTCCATCTCCCTATCTTCATTCTTTTGTACTGCCTGAGTGGAAGTTCTGTGTTGGAGGGTGGTTAGTGTTGGGGTGGCAGAGAGATAATCTTGGATGGAGCAGGCTGTCCTGAATTCCTTCTCCATTTGCATACAGAACATTCGGGTCTTCATCTTTTCCCTTAAAGTGCTAGTGGTGACTCATTTCCTTCTGCCAGACAATGAGCAGAATTTGCAGGGGGAGCAGGGGCACCAGGTTGGGCCAGGGATTATTAACTGTGGTTGAAAACAGACCTCCCCTAAAGCTCCCTGGCACTTGGAGCATCCAATCCTGGAAACCAAGATGGCCTTTGTAAAACAGGAAGATCTTCTAATTGCTCCTACTCAGCAGGTGATTACAAGTGAGCAAACATTCTCAATGGAATAAAGACCAGATTTTGTAGCACAGAACTCCACAGTTATGCCAGGCAAATAAACTTGGAGAAATGGCAGCTCTTCTTCCAACTCTGCCCCCACATCTCAGCTGCAATGTGGTTTCTGTAAGCAAAACTCATCCTTGGGATACCCTAGTATAAAGCTCAAAGTAGGAATTCTTACAGCTGTGCAAGTGCAGTAGGGAGGGAGGAGGCCAGAGTAGTGGTACAAAGGACAGTCCTATCTGACTTTGGGTATATGGACAGTCTGGAGGAAGGCAGAACTTGGGAGAGGAGTTCAGTTATAAACACCTTAAGGGTGGTAATCTGGGGATAGTAGTGCCACATAACAGCATGGGCTGGCTTGCAGGGTAGGCAGAGGAAAGTGGTTGTGGCAGGGAGCAAGCATCTCCTCCCATAAGACAAAGGTCTGGTTGCCTTACGCTAGTCACAAATCTGCTTGGTTAATATATACGTTGGTGCTCATTGGTATCTGTTGGCTTTAGGCTGGGTTGTTATTGGTAAAGTCTGTCTTAGAGAACTCTATCACATGTAGAGTCCGCAGGGGCTATGGGCATTAGTAAGGATGATACAGAGACATAAGATCTTCAGCTGAAGAGCTTTCAGGCCCCCATCAAGCTGAAAACCCATCCTATGTCCATTACTCAGTAGATGCAGCAAAGTAGAATCCTCCTTGTCTGAACCAAGTCTTTTGAATGTCTGGTGCCAAACCCCTGATTCCTGAACCATATAAGTTGCCTCTTGCTTTCCTCCACTTGGGGCTTTTTGGGCTCCTGAGTAGAACCTAGCCCCTTCTGTGGATAGCTTTCTTACCTCTAGGTCTTTAAACAGTGTGGAGCAATTCTGATCAGGATCATCATCTTCTCTACAGAGACTGCCATTGTTTCTGGGTCATGTAGTTCTAAGCCTAGATCCCTAGCCATCCTCCACCTTGACTTAGATCTTGGGATCCTTTTATTTATGACTATAAGGGACTTGGGAAGTCATTTGGTTCAATTCACTCATTTTACAGAAAGGGAAGTCAAGGCCCAGAGAGGGAAATGGCTTACCCAAGAACATACAACTAAGAAGTAGCAGATCCATGATTCAGTTTAGCATCTCTGATTCCAAATCCAGTGTTCTTTCCACTTTACCAGCCTTCTTCATGTCATGGTTCTTCTGCTGCCATCACCTGTGCTATGACCCCATGCCTGACCTCAGTAAAGAAAAGCTTCAGAAAGCCCCCCAGATCCTGAACAGTGTCCTAGCTAGTGTGCCACACCACCCACTCCCTGGGGTCATTCCCTACAGTCCATTTTTGACTTTGACTTTCTTTCTTTCTTGACTTCCTCTTTCTTCTGGGCCTCCTTTACCTCCTAATTGTTCTATGTCCTACTTAGAAGGGTATTAGTCCCTTTCCAGCTGCACAGCCTGACTCATTCTCATCTTCCTAGGTGGGGTTCATTGATTGGGGTCTACTGCTCCTGCTCTGTGATTGTTGCCACCCTGCTCTTATACTTGCAGCTGAAGGGCAGTGTGGTCTAGTAGTCTCAGAAACAGAAAAAAACTGGGATCAGTTTTGACTCCAGTGCTCACTAGTCATATGACTGTGAGTCACATACTTCCTCAAAGGCTGGTAGAAACTAGAAGGGACCCTGATTTCACAGGGGAGGAAGCTAAGATTCAAGGAGGGGAAGGGTCTTTCTCATGTTCATGCAAGGTCTACATAGGATGACAGATCCAGAAGGACTCCACCTCAAAGGAGGAGAAGCTGCTCAGTGAGGTGGGCAGCAGGAAGGTTTAGAAGTGGCATTGAGGAGCCTGGAGTACTCATTTCTGTTCCTTCTCCCAGTAGATGATCTGATGTGTGATACAACAGCATGAAAGAACAGCCAGGGCTGGATTCCCATCTGTGAAATGGGAAGGGAAAGGATAGTTGTACTCTCTGCTTTTAAAGGTTGCTGTGAGAAAAGTGCTTTGTAAGCTATAGAATGCCTTATGAACATGAACAGCTGAACCTGGGCCTAGAAGGGTGAGGAGAATGTAAATGGGCAGGGATATCCAGTAGTGCTTTGGTGAGCAAATAAGATTGGAGAAGGCATTTGGAAATCCCATGATGGGAACTGCTATGCAAAGATTGGACAATTTTATTCCTCTATCTATTGAGCAGAGTGTGCCTCTGAGAAGACCAATCACTCTTCTCTTCTTGACAGGGATAAATATAGACTTGTCTTGTCTCATTAATTAATATTGGGGTTGTAATGAAGGTCTCAACGCCCCTCTAAATGTCCCTTCACTGCTATATGTGACATTGTGTCAGGCATGAATGGTAATGAAGTAGTCATTTTCATGAGGGAGGGCCACATAGAAAGATGCCAGATTCATTCCAGACATTGAGGGGAATCAGACCATTAGGACAAATGACCCCAATGCTACTGCCCAAGGGGGAAGGGATAGGAAATGAAAGAGTCTTGCATATTCACTGGAGATAGAGGAGGAGACAGTATGGCCTGACTATAAAGGAAGAAGACAGAGGTGAAAGTGAGGAGAAAGGTAGTAATTAGCTAATGGAAAGAGACAAAGACTGTAGTTATTCTAATCAAACATTCCATTGAAAAGTTTTATTGGGTGCATATTCAGCCATGTGCTAGGTGCTGTGCAAAGATACCAGTGTGTAGGAGTGGAATGAACTAGGGGGATGGTGGTAGAAAGAGAGAGACAGAGACAGAGTCTGACACAGAGAGAGAGAGAGACAGAGAGACAGAGAGACAGAGAGACAGAGAGACAGAGAGAATGACATAGTAGGCAAAGTGCTGAACTCGAACTTGGGATCATGAAGACCTGAATTTGAATTTTGCCTCTGATACTTAATATTTGTGTGACCATGGTCACACAGTCACTTTAAAAATTATTATTTAACATTCACTAGAAAAGATTTTTTTGGGGGGCGTCTAGGTGGTGCAGTGAATAGAGAACCGGCCCTGGAATCAGGAGGACCTGAATTCAAATCCAGCCTCAGACACTTAACACACACACACACACACACACACACACACAAAACCTAGCCATATGACCTTGGGCAAGTCACTTAACCCCAACTACCCTCTAAAAAAAACGGCAAAAGTTTTTTTGAGTTCCTCATTCCCTCCACTCTTCCCCACCCATTGAGAAGGCAAGAAATATGATATAAATTATACATGTGAAATTATGCAGAACATGTATCTATATTAGCCAAGCTTTAAAGAAAAATAAAGTGAAAAATTATGCTTCAATTTGCATTCAGACTCTATCACTTCTTTCTCTCAAGATGGATAGCATTTTTTGTCACAAGTCCTTTCAGAACTATATTGGATCATTGTATTGCTGAGAGTAGCAAGAAGTCATTCCCAGTTGGTCGCTGTACAATACTGCTGTTACTGCAGACATTGTTCTGGTTCTGTTGCTTGCAGTTTGCATCAGCTTGTGTAAATCTTCCCAGGTTTTTTTTCTCAAACTATCATTTCTTTTAACACAGTAGTATTCCATAACACTCATAGACTGAAACTTGTTCAGCCATTCCTGAATTGATGGGTACACTTTTTTTTTTTTGCTTTCTTGGCCATAGTGTATGATCTTTGTGATGTATTGCTGCAATCTCCTTGCTAGTATTTTATTTAACAATTTTGCATCAATATGTATTAGGGAAATTGATCTATACCTTTTTCTCTATTATTGTTCTTCCTGGTTTTCGTATCAGCGCCATATTTGTGTCATAAAAGAAATTTGGTAGGATTTCTTCTTTACCTAGTTTTCCAATAATTTATGTAGCATTAGAATTGGTTATTGTTTAAGTGTTTGGTAGAATTCACTTGTGAACCCATCTGGTTCTGGTAATTTTTTCCTAGGGAGCTCATGTATGGCTTGTTCAATTTCTTTTTCTAAGATGGAGCTATTTAAGTATTCTAGTTCCTCTTCTGTTAATCTGGGCAATTTATGTTTTTATAAATATTCATCCATTTCATATAGATTGTCAGATTTATTGGTATGTAATTGGGCAAAATAACTCCTAATATTTGCTTTAATTTTGTCTTCATTGGTGGCATAGTCACCCTTTTCATTTTTGATACATTTTTCCATTTTGTCTTCTTAAAATCAAATAATCAATGTTTTAATCTATTTTTAAACCAGCTCCTAATTTTATTTGATACTTCAATGATTTTTGTTTTTACTTTCAATTTTTATTAATCTCCCCTTTGATTTTTCAGGATTTCCAATTTGGTATTTAATTGAGGATTTAATTTTTTCCAGTTTTTTAATTGCATTCCAAATTAGTTGTCTTCAGTTTCTGTTTTCAAACAGCCATTTTGATTCTCAGTTTCCTCATCTATAAAACTGTGATCAGAATACTTGTAGTACTTACCTCACAGGGCTGTCATGAGAATCATTGGAGATCATGTAAAGTAAAGCACCATGTAAATGTTAGCTCTTCTAACTTCCACTTCCCCTGGGATTCCTGGTTAACTGGACTTGTTAGTGACTTTATTGCCTTTTTCTTGAATGAATTGGACAGCACCTCAGTGCTGTCCTTGGTGCTAAACTTGGTTTGGGGAAGAAAACAGTAATAGTACACAATTCTGAAAACTCCCGTAGTCTTTGAAGTCTTGTGGAACCTAATGGGTCATTGAGCTCTATTTGGGCCAGCAGAGAAATCTCCACATAACCTTAATGGAAATCTTTGTAAACCCTTTTTAGAAAGGGCCCTTGATAAATATTGATGGAACTTTTCTTAATAGTTTCATGGAAGAATGATGGTTTAAATCTAACAAGATAAAACTCAACAGGGATAAATGTTAAGATCTACACATAGATTAAAATGGGACTTTAGATATGCAGCTTTACAATGTGTCTTATAAGTACAAGATGTGAGAAGACATGATTAGGTAACAGTTTGCGTACCAAAGATCATGGTGCCTTTAGTGGATTTGCACTTGGTACATGGGAGTGCTTGATAAAGGGAAGCTTGGAGCCTCTGTTTTCTCATTTATAAAATGGAAACCATAATAGCCTTTACCTCACCAGCCTATTATGAAATGATGGATTTAAAACACTTTGCAAGTCTTGAACTATGATATAAATGCAGTTACTATTGTTATTATTTGTTGATTGGGTTGAATGTATTATATTATATAGTACATAATTCAAACCTATATTCCATGTTCCATATCTTAGTACTTCTAAACATTTATCAAGTTAAAATGCACTTTTACAAAATTATTTTAAAGAGAATACATTAAAATCTTATTTCAAATGAAAAAATTTAAATTAGCCATAAAACTTCAATTTAAACTTTAAATTCTGATTCATGAAATAATTTCTCTTTCCCCATATATCCATGCTTGTTGTTAGATTTAGACCCCATTACTGAAGAATGAAAACCTGGTTTTCCCATGTGCGCTCTCTCTCTCTCTCTCTCTCTCTCTCTCTCTCTCTCTCTCTCTCTCTCTCTCT
>CM053597.1:224873174-224890605 GCA_028646575.1 Pseudocheirus occidentalis
CTCTCTCTCTCTCTCTCTCTCTCTCTCTCTCTCTCTCTCTCTCTCTCTCTCTCTGTGTCTGTCTCTCTCTCTGTCTCTCTGTCTCCTCTGTCTCTGTCTCTCTCTGTCTCTCCCCCTCCCTCTCTCTCTCTGTCTCTCTCTGTCTGTCTATCTCTGTCTCTGTCTGTCTCTCTGTCTCTGTTTCTCTCTGTCTCTGTCTCTCTGTGTCTCTTTCTCTGTTACACACACATACATGCACATATGCACTCTCAACGACTATTATGATTCGAACACGTCTAAATAACCAGGTGATTTAGTTAACTGTTCAATAAGTCTTCAATTCAGGGTCTTGGCACTGGACTAGTGCCTAGACACTTTCCTTATGAGCCCATTGTACCCATAAGACAGCTGGATTGAGAGCAAACAGACCCTTACAGATCATTGGATCAAATCTCCTCATCTTACAGAAGGGGAAACTGAGATTCAGAGATTTCAAGTGCCTATCCCAAGGTCACATGAGCAGCAAGTGACAGAGCTGAGACTTGAGCCCAGATTTTCAGATTGCCAAGCCAGTGATGTTTCCACTGAAACACACATTTCTCATATTGTATTGGTTTTATTTATATTGTTGTTCACTTACTTTTCTTTGTGACCCCATTTGGCATTTTCTTGGCAAAGATATCAAAGTGGTTTGTCATTTACTCCTCCAGTTCATTTTATAGGTAAGGAACTCAGGCTAACAGGGTTAAGTGACTTGCCCAGGGTCACACAGCTAGTAACTCTCTGAGGCCAGATTTGAACTCGTGAAGATGAGTCTTCTTGGGTCCAGGTCTGGTGCTCTGTCTACTGTGCCACCTAGCTACCTGTAGGTACCATTGGCAAGGGCAGGGCCACATAGATGGTACTTCTTTATGGTCTTACATTTCTGTGTAAGAAATGGTCCAAGTTGAGCACTGTCATGTCTGGCCTCACCTCAGAGCTGCTCCCTGACCCCTGTCCCATGATGTGTGGCCTCAGGTCTGTCTAGTGCAGTGATAGCCCTGGCACCCTTGAAATAATCTTCCCCCAGTACATCTCCAGAGAAGGATGGTTCCCTCCCCTTTATGGCTTTCTTGGCACAGAGTGGTGATTCTGAGTGGAGGCATTGTGAGTGAGCACCTACAGAAGGCTTACTTCCCAGGAATCTTGCCCCATTCTGGAGGCTAGTCTCTGACAGCCTGGCTTGTACTCAGGTGAGTTGGTTTCTTCACCAGACCCACGTTTCTTTGTTTGTGAGGGTACCTTTCCTCAGACAGGCTTGACTCATTTTGGTGTTTGGATTCTCATATAGTCAAGAAAGGGGCAGGATTTAAGCTATGGGAAAGTAGGAGCCAGTGACAAGCCCTGACCCATTTAATCCCAGGTTTAGAGGCCCAGTCTCACCCAAATTCACCACCCCTGGGAGTAATCTTGGGGAGAGGCAGAACTGGCCCCAGGGTTGTTTTCCATTGCTTGGATCATGGAATACACTTGCCTTGGGGAAATCCCAAAGCAGCCCTAAGCCTTACATCTCTCTCTGGACCGTCTTGTTTCAGTGGGAAAGGACACTCATGGTGGGCATAGAGTGTGGGCTGCCTTGTCCCCACACCTCCCTCCCCCGCTCCCCCCACCCCAGCTTGGTTGTGTAAGGCCCTGGATCCTTGTCCTTGTCCCAAGGGAGCAGTGTAGTATGGTGGGGAGAGTACCGGCCATGGTGTTAGAAGGCATTCTGTTTTCTGCTCTTGTAACTGTGTTTCTCTCCTCTTTTCTCCTTAGTATCCATATGTGTAAAATGGGAATCTTAACCCCTGTACTAGATACAGGACAGTAATGGGGAAACCCTTTTCAAATCTCAAAGCCCTAGAATGGTAAGAGTTATTGTCATTGTTGCCTGGTGACGCCCAGTGGGCCCCCATCTGGGGTGTCTTGTCCTATCCATTTTCAAGAGAAGTCATTGTCTTGGAAGTTTTCCCACTTTCATCTTTATCTGAGCAGCTGGGGCTATTTCCCCCCAACCTCCCCAGTGATTGGATTGATCTGTGGCCACATCCAAATGGCACTGAACTCAGGAAACAATCAATTGGGGATCCCCCCAAAAACCCTTTTCTTCTCTTCCCCACCTAACTCCCAGTCATTTACTTTCCAAAGGAACAATTAAATACAAATGCACGATTCCTAAAGCAAAAATGCCATCATAATCGAAGCTATGGTTTTTTTTTTGTTGGGGGTTGGGAAATCCCACCAGACTCATAGGAAGCAGCCTAGTATACGGGAAAAAGCAGTGGCTATGGATTCTGAAGGCCTGGGTTCAAATCTCCATCACTTATGAGCTACGCAATTCTGAGAAAACCATGTGACCTTTTGGGCTTCAGTTTTCTCATCTATAAAATGGGATGATGATGCTAGTACCCTTTCCTCTCCACTTCCCCTTACCGGGCCATTGTGGTGTCCAAATAAGCAGAGCATGAGAAGATGCTTTAGAATTATCAGACCCTCCAGATGTAACATAGATGTAACATCATGCTATTCTTCAGAAAGTCACTGCTGAAGATAAACTGATCTGTCCCCTTCAATTCATTTCCTCAATCATTTATGAAGTTCCTGCCATGACAGAAGCATGGTGTTAGGACTGGGATACAAAAATGAACAGGCAGGCCCTGCCCTCCAGGAGCTTGCCTTCTACTAATCAGAGTTTATATTCCACTAACCATCCATGAATTGCATCCTGGGCCATCTCCAGTCATCCTGATGAATATTTGGTCACTGGACCTAGATGGCTCTGGAGGAGAAAGTGAGGCTGGTGACCTTGCACAGCCCTCCCTTACTCAAAGCAAAGTCAGCTGCAAGTCATGTCATCATCTCCCTGGGGCCATGGTCCTCTTCAAAAACAAAGGACAAACACAACCATCAATGAACTAAGAGGCATTGATTGTATCTGCTTTGTCCCAAGTGCTGGGGCTACAAAGACAAAAAATAAAGTCCCTGCTCTCCAGGAGTGTACATTCTACTGACCAGAACTTTGCTGTTAAGTTGTTTTTTTCAGTCATGTCTGATTATCTGTGACCCCATTTGGGATTTTCTTGGTAAAAGATACTGGAGCAGTTTGCCATTTCCTTCTCTAGCTCATTTTACAGATAAGGAGACTGAGGTCAACAGGATTCAGTGACTTGCCCAGAGTTGCACAGCTAGTAAGTATCTGAGGTCACATTTGAACTCATGAAGATGAGTCTTTCTGACTTGAGACCACAGTTTGAACAGTTGGAAGGAAACAGTTCCTGCTTCTGCTCATGAAACTTGGGTTCTCCCTCTCACACATCATGGCAGGGTGATCCTGTTGGAAGAAGGAGGTTCCTTCTCTGGGAATCCCCATAACCAATGAGATCTCAGGTGCTGTCTCTCTCCTGAGTCTAAGGAGAGATTACATTCTACTCATTAATCAAGCAACAGGCATTTCTTGAGTATCTTCTACATGCCAAGTGCTGTGCACAAATTAAAAAAAGACAGTCCTGTTCATCAAATGATTTACACTCTCCTGGGCTTCCTCATTTTATAATGAAGGAGCCTGCAGCTCAGGGAAGCTAGATCATTTATCTCAAGCCTCATGCATACTAGCAGAAATAGGGTTCAAAGCCAGGGCATTTGACTCCAAATCCGGCCCTATGTCCACTAAACCCCAGTTCATAACAGAACTTGGTTGCCTAGTGTTCCTTGTAAATCCAAGATGGTTCTTGGCCAGCTTTCAGGAACTTTGAGGCCACTCCTGGTTATCAGGCTTTTCTCCATGGCTTTTGAAGTCACTACTTACTGTTATGTACTGATGGCAGGAGCCTGACTGGAAGAGGAGGCAGAAACTGAAACCCTGGTACTTTCTGCTGATCTAGAGTTTTGAATGTTTGGTGATTTTCCAGGGGTCCACACAGATCATTGACTGAGGGCTCTGGGAGGGCCTTGTGCTAGGTGGTCCCTGAAAAGACCACCATTCTTCTGCAACCCTCTAACTTTACAAAGTGCTTTCCTCACTGTACTAGGCCAAGCACCTCATTTTTCAGAATTGGAAGGTAAGACACAGTCTTTAAATGTGAATGGGAGAGCCTAGACTCAAACTTTGTATTAGAACAATTATTTAGATTTATTCAAAGGGGCACATTTGTTTGCTCCCTTCCCCTCCCCACTTCTGTCCACTGCCCTCTGTCTGGGCCTCTGTCTCTTCCTCTATCAAGCGGGAAGAATCAACACTGCCTAGCCTGCACCAGGAATGCCTCTAAGAATTCTGTACTTGTCTTCCTCCTCCCTCATCCTTCTTTCATGAAGCCCAGAGCTTGGCTCTTAAAGGAGAGATTCTCAGGACAGGGTTCATGGCATGTTCCTGAGAGGTAATCACTGCACTTGGAGAAATTGGTTTGAGTTGAAATGAGAGCTTGAATCAGAGGTCAGTGATCCCCACTGACATCAGCCTCCTGTGCTCTTTTGGGAGAAGGATGAGAAAGGGAAATCTTTCATGGAAATGATGCTGTGAGCTGGGCATGGGCCACTGAGGACCCAAGAAAGAGGAAAAACCAGCAGTTTTCTCTCCTGCCCCTCTCCCCTGTCTGGGGGCAGGCCTGAGAGTGAGCACCAGAGACCATCTTATTGCTGCATTTTGGTTCATGGTTGCAGTCAATGAGCGGACCTGGGGGCAGTGGCCATTTCCTAAGAGATGTGCCATGGACACTCACACTGGTGCATTTCCCAGTTTGTCACACTCTCATCTGTCAGTCATTGTGATGGGAGAATGTGGGCTAGTTCATTTCCTCGTTAGAGTCCTGGCTCTGGTGAGTAGGCATGCCTGGCTGTAATGCCTGCCAGCCCCAGCTGAGGACAGTGGAACACTGAGTGATGCTAGCCGACAGGTGGGAGGCTGATCATCGTAAAGGCTGACATTTCTACAGCCCTGTTGGGTTTGCAAAGCACTTTAGAGGGATTGTTTCATTTGACCCTCACCATAACCCCATGAAGTAAGTACTGTTATTATCCCTGAGGCAAATGAGTGACCTACTGAAGCTTACAGGGCTAGTCAGTGTCAGAGATGGGATCTGAGCCCTGGCTCCTTGGGATGATAAGTCCAGAGCATGGTAGATTCAATAGCTACTTGGAAATATTTTCTTTGTCTGGAAGCTGAACCCTCAGAGGTATGTGTGCTGGCAGAAAGGGCATGGCTGGACATTTAGGGTTATTCAAGATCTTCCAAAGATTCTAAATGCATTTGGGCTTTAAAAAATTAGCTACGCCAGGAGAAGGTGAGGGAAGAGCCATGTGAGGCTGGAAGGATTGCCCTGGGGACTGAATTGCCCATGAACTCAATCTGTCGTCTGGTTTTTAATGCTAAGGTGATCTTCTGCCCTCCAAGAGAGCCGTTGTGTCTAGGGCAGCAGGGGGTGACTGTGCAGTCTCTGCCCTGGTCAGACCTGAAGCCCCAGGGCTCCCGAGGTGCTCTGCCCAAGAAGGAGGAATGGGCCTGTGACTGGCTTCATCCTGGACCCCTCTTAGTGTAACTTCAAGTCCTTCTAGGAGGTACCCGTCATGCCTGGCAAAGGGACTTATGTCTCATGCAGGAGTATTCGGAATATCTGCTGGACGTCGGCAAATTCTGGCTTGTCTCCTTGATTTCCTGCTTTGGACTTTCCTCAGACTTACCTTCTCTGGGTCTGGCTCTGACCCATGGGAGAAGCCCAGAGAGGGTGAAGGGTAGGCTAGGTTCTGGTCTGCCCACTTCCTTCTAGCTGGTAACAGCCTGCTGCTCTAGCTCACGTTGGCTGGCGTGCTGCCCAGCAGCCACACAAAACCCAGCCTGGGTACTGGGCAGCCACATCCACAAGGGAGCTCCAGATTTTGAATCTCTGGCAATGCAGTTGAGATAGCCAGGAGGGGATTCTATTGATGTGCATTGTCTCATGGAAGATGTCCCCCACGTGGGGGGCTGCAGGCAAAGAAATCAGGGCGGATACCGTTCTTTTGTCCGGAGTCAGGTAGTGGATAGAAAGGAAGCCTGGAAACAGGGGGATCCTAACTTGGACCCCTCTCTTGGCCTCGGTTTCCTTCTCCACAATGAGGGGGTGACTGACAAGATGGTCTGGAAGGTCTGATGTCATAACACCCCAGAATCCAGCTCAAACATCTCATATTTTCAGGTCAGTTTAATTCAGCTGTGGGCCTGGCATTCAGCTAGTTTCTGAATATACAAAGATAAAGATGGGGCACTTCATGGTCTCCACAAATACACCAAGAAATGAAGGCAAAGGAATTTGAACAGGGATAGAGTGATTGGGGAACCTGGGCAGCTGAATCCACAGAAACTTGCCAGAAGGAGAAACTATATTAGGACTGTGGCATTTAGTAAACATGCCTCCATGCTGTGCCCCATTTCCTATCGCAGCTGAAGCCATGTTCTCCTGAGGGAACCCACTCTGAGGTCTGTGCAAGGGACCCATTAGAGCCACCCGAAGCTGCCCATCAGAGTCCCTTGAGGCTACCTATCAGAGCCCTCCCCCCCCAGGCTACCCATCAGAGCCCCCTAAGGATGTCCATCACAGCTTCTCTGAGGCTGCCCATCAGAGACCCCCAAGGCTGCCCCTGGCCAGCCCTGGGCAGAAGGGAAGAGCCAAAAAGGAGGTTTGCATGTTTTTATAATTCATTGGAGTGTTCCTAAATCTCTGTGGTTGCACAGTGTCTGATGTTTTCTCTCTCTCCTGGAAGGATCCCGCTGACTGAGTTGGTCCTGAGGGTGCCAGGGAGTTGGTATGAGCTCCACACATCTTCAGGAGGGGCAGCATCCTGTGAGTTGTGGTGACAAAACAAAATGGTCTTGGTTATTTTATTTGCAAAGAGCGTTTGCATACAGCATCGATCACCACAGAATTTTTCCTTTCTGCTTTATGTTCATAATTAATGGGCAATAATATTTTCTCCCAAAGAAAATCATAACTCGATGATATTAAAGCTATGACATAAATGGCTTTTTAAAAATCCCATGTTACTGTCCCTCTTTCAAGCAGGTGGTGCAGTGGGTAAGGCCTGGCCTGGGAGTCTGAGACTCTCCGTGCACACTCTGACTCTGGGTCTCTGGGCACTTGAGAAGGGAGTTTATTAACCCCAGAAATGTGCCAGGCCAGTGTCTGGGCATATAAAGGCTGAAATGAAAAAAAAAAGGCCTTCCTCTGAAGGAGCTCATGTTCTCTTAGGGGGGATAATAAGTTCAGTGTGGTAACAGATAAGGAAATATGGCCTGTGTATGTCCACGTCTATGTGCATGTGTGTTAAACAGAGTGATTCCAGAGGAGGAAGGGCTAACAAATGGGGGATCAGGAAGGACCTCCTGAAGGCAATGAGAGCAAGGGTTCCCAGATACTGGAATGGTTTGCCATTTCCTTCTCCAGTGGATTACAGCAAACAGAGGTCAAGTGACTTGCCCAGGGTCACCCAACTAGTAAGTGTCTGAGGCCAAGTTTAGACTCAGGAAGATGAGTCTTCCAGACTCCAGGCCCAGTGTTCAATCCACTGACCAGTCTATCTGCCTCCAGATGAGGAGCTATCCTCTGAGTCCAAGGTTCTGAGGCTCAGGGTGAGATGGTTTTTGGAGCTGGCCAACTCTTCAGAAGCCCCCACATCTTTAGGAGGTTGATTCTTTCTAAGCACTTTATGTTCTGTCTATTGTAAGAGCCTTCTAAATGGCCTTCCTGCCCCACCAATCTGTTTTTCACACAGCCACCAAAGTAATTTTCCTTAGATTGTTTCCTGAACCTCACTCAGCAGGAGGCTGGTTCCTGTGACTCCATCCTCTTCTGGGCTCCACCATCCCAGCTTCCTCAAGGCACATGGGGGAGAGAATGTATAACACCCATGTCTCTCTGTCTGCCCCTCCAAAGCCATGAGCACTAGTCAGCCTGGGTGTGCAGGCTGGCTGTGCAGGCTGGGCCTGACCCTCAACCCTGGCTCAATCTGAGCTTTGCTGTGGGCCATCATCTGCCGAGACAGATCTCCTGGATCTCCATCCTGTACTGGAGTCACGTGCTCCACAGGATTTAGGAGGAGAGGCCAGAGCCTCTGCTTCTCTCTCCCCTTCTTTGCCTGCCCTCCTCCATATTTCCATTACAGGGTTGGGAAGGGGTCCCTCAGCTCCTCCCCTATCCAGTTACATGCACCTGAGAGTGAGAACACGGGCTTTCTTGGGTGAGCTTGAGCCTCAAACTCAAGTCCCTGGATATCTCTTCTGACTTGTATTTCCTTCCCTGAAAGTGGTGACAGAGCAGTGATCACCAGATGGGCCTTTCTAGCCTTGGGCAGCCCTGGGAGTTCCAGAAGTCAGGAATCATCCATCTGGCTTCTGTTGCCAAGAAGGAATTGTTCATTGAGATGGGCCCTTCTCAGAGGAGAAGGTGACCCCCCGGAGGAAGATGAGCCCCAGGTGATTGTCGGGTCCTATATTGACCTCTCCATGGGAGGAGAATGGAGAATATTCATTTAGCAGTCACAGATATATGTCTGTGTCTTGGCACACGTGTGCGTGTCTGTGTGCGTTTCTGTGTGTATGAGTGTGTGTATTTGTGTGAGTGTGTGTATGTGTGTGTGTATATAAATATGCTATGGAGATTGTTTCTGTTATCAATATCTGCATCAGACTAGCAAAGTGCTTGGCATATGGTTGATGGCTAATAATGTTTGTTGACTGACCGATAAATCACTTACATTTCATTTCTTTTGTGGTGGAAGAAACAACAGCTGACTTGCAGTCACCTGCTGGCTTCCTTTGATTTCTCCTGACCCCACCAGGACAGGCTGACACCCCTGGGCCGGGCCGCAGCCACCTCTTTGCCCCTGGAGCAGCTACCTGCGGGGGTAGCTGAACATTTGTAGTGATAGCCCTTGCTCTGGGGCCTCAAGATAATGATTTTCATTTGTCTGATCTGTTGTCCAACAACAGCACTGGTCAAAAATAGTGATTTTAACTTGTTTATTTTATGGAAGTTGAGTGTTTATTTTAGGAAGGAGTTTGGGTTTTATACTTTACAGAGAATGGACACCGTTCAGTGGGAAGGGCTCTTCTTCCCCACTGCCTCTCAGATGCCTTCTCCCCCCCTCCAGGCTCTGATGAAGGTGATGCCTTTCTCCTGGAAGCCAGCTCCTTCCCTGTCCTCCCCAGCCTGTCCCCTCACTTCCTCTGGCAGGCCTTCGCTACAATTGTTCTCATCCCTCAGCTCTTTTTCTTCATCCTTATTCTGCTGCCCACAATACACCCAGGTACCCTCAGCCATTAAAAAAATATCTGTCTAACTCTAACTCTCAAACTATTGAGTTTAGTTAAAGGAACAGGGAATGTTTAGCCTGGAGATGAGAAGTGGCAAAGAGAACATAGTAGTCATTTTCCTCAGGGGTTTAAAGGGCTGGGGAGGAGGGATTGAACTTGCTGGCGCCAGGAGTGGTGAGGCTTTACTTAGGAGGGTTTGTTATGTTCATAGCTATGTGCGTGTGGGTGTCCCGGGTTGCCCAGGCAATGTGAGCTGGGCCACCCATCCTGTCCAGCCCTGTTGTTGGTGACTGGAGAAAACACATAGTGGTAAACACACCTCTCCTTTTGCCTAATTTTTACTTTTAAGAAAAGCTTAAACAATCCTAATTCTCCCTCTTTGTATTTTGCTATTTGTTTTTCAAGAAAATAGTTATACATTTGTGGAGTATTAATGATCTATTAATAAGAAAAGGCTGAAGGCAGGGATTAGCTTGTGAAAGAACATACATTTCCATTAAAACAAATGAGCTGGACTCTCCATTTGAATGACCTGCTCTTAATGGCCGTGTGGTCCCAGCCCTGTCTGCACAGCTACTAACAATGCCTCAGTCATTAGGACCAGGCTGGACCATTTGAAGAAAGATGTTGGAATGTCCAGAGTGATTTAAAGTCAAGAAACTTTCTGACTGTTCAAAGTGCCCCCATCCTGACAGGACTTGGGTACAGAGCATCCTCTTTCACTGGGGGTCTCCATCTAATAAATGAGGGTTAAACTAGGTATGTAATTATGTAATAAGTAGCCCTTCAGATTTGCAGAGTCTCCTTTGACCCCTGACAGCCCAGGGGGCGGGTTCCTTTATTACGGGCATTTAGTCGATGAGGAAACAAGATGGGATCCCTTCACTGACTGGCTCAGGGTCACACCGCTAGGAAGGCTCAGGGGCAGATTTCAGACTCAGGTTTTCTTGACTCCAGTCTCTCATTCATTGTGCCACTGAGTCTGAGGCTGACTCCTTGGCTTTATGACTTCATAGTTCTAAGCTCTGTAAGCTGGCATTTCCCACCCTCTTTCCCTTAAAAACTGCTAGAACATTTTGGAGGAACCCAACTTTTGTCTCTGGGTGAGCTGTGACGAGAAAATGAGGTGTCGGGGCTGGGCAAAGCATGGACTGGTGCTGGCACTGGGCAGACAGAAGTAGCTGACTTGTGGGACCTTAGCATCACTGAGCTGGAAGGGGCCTCAAGCCTCTACACACCCTTGAGGAATCATCAGCCAGCCTTTGCAGAGGTGCCCAGACTTCACCTTGATGTCCCCAAGCCTTTGGGCACTGGTCAGAAAAGGTGGAGAGGACAACGTGGGGCCAGAGAGCCAGGCAGGTCCCCTCTGGTTATGCTCAATCTCTTCCCAAGGGTGGGTTCTTGTCAGCCTGGGGAATCTTGTATTCATGCTGTAAATGAGAATAGGGGTAGAGAGGAAAGAATGTTGACCTGGGCTCTGGATCAGGGCCCCAGCATCAGCACATTGCATGGCCTTCCTCTCTCCAGATCTTAGGCACCTTCCTTAGAAAATTAAGGGACTTGACATAATGCTCTCAAAGGTACGTTCAGGCTCTCAGAGCCCATGACTCCCATGATTTAAGAGCTCCAAATAAGCTTGAGTGATGAGGGAAGACCTCCTGGAGGAGGTAGACTTTTGCTCATAGGTCTGGGGGCTGGGAACTTACATTCAAAGAGAGGATTCAATGGCAGCATGGCACTCTAACATCATCCTTGGTGGCAGAACCATCCTCAAACTATCATTAATTAAGAATTAAGTGTATTAGAATTATACAGTGTGTAGTGCACTGTTCTGGCCATTGACAAAGCATAAGAGAGCCAACTTCCTTCCATTTGTAGTCCTGTGGATCTGTGGTGAGGGGGGGGTGGTGGGATAAGACATAATTAAGCTGTGATTAGTACATCCAAGAAGTCTGTTGTGCTAGGAAATCAAGATAAGGTGACCTTGCTTCTAGTCAATGTGAATAGGACGGTTTCATGGAGGGGATGGCATTGGAGGCAGGCCTTGATGGACAGTTAATACATCAAGAGGAAAAGATGAGGGTGAATGGGGACAAAGAAAGGTGTTCTTGGCCCTTAGAGCACAGGATCTTAGGTGCTCAGTGTTGGATGGGATCTGAACAGAGAACGTGAAATGCCAGAGCCAAGAGGCGCTGAGGAATGAAGACTGTCAGTACTGGAAGGAGCATTAGCACAGACTGAGCACAAGGGGGGCCAGAGCTGATAATAACACAAGGCATGCCTGAGCTCCAAGAGGCCTCAGGACAGTTAGAAGATCACCCGATCCAGCCTCCCTTCTTTTATAAAGAAGGAGAAGAGACAAGAAGGGACAGACACCCCTTTAAAGCCAGAGCTCTTTCTGTCCTATGAGGCTGCATGCGGTGTGTGGGTTCACCTTAGACTCCCTTCCTACTTCTCAGTACCCCTGCATGGAAGGCTTTGGTCTCCTGGCTGCCCATGGAGGTTGGCACTGTGACTGATGTGCTTGGGAGGTAGTGGCAGGTGCCTCATGGAGAGGTGCCTTTAGTGTTGGCCATCACCAGGCAGACGAACCTTCCTTTTTTCCCTGTTGAGTGCTTTTCAATTAGGCTTGGATCCGAAGGCACATTCGAAAAGCCCTTTTCGCTAATAAATAATGTTTCCAAACACTTCCCAGCCAATGGACTAAGATAATAGAGCTATGTGAAGAAGACTTCCCTTTTAGTAGGGCTTCTTAGAGCCTCCGAAGCTCCCTCACCCCCTACCCAGAAGGCCATGCATGCTATAGTCTTGAGTGAAAGCTCACATTTTCACCGGTAGAATCGCTTGCTAAATTCAGAAGGAATTAGCTTTAAGCCACTGACTCATTAAAGTGGCCAAAGAGCATGAGCAATATCACTGGCAAACATGGAAGTCATTTGGCCAGGAGACTGTCCCACAGTTCCTCAGACACCTCCTAACCTCGAGCTGAAATCTCCCTGTAACTGTTCAAAATGGATCTTTGTTCTGCTTTCTCAGGTCGAGCAGAACAAATCTAGACTCTCTTCTACCCAATGGTGCTTAAAATACCTGAACTCAGCTGTCATAGACCCTGAGTCTTCCTAAAGCAAAAATGCCCTTTTTCATTAATGGACCCTGCAGTTTCTCATTTTTCTTCAACATCTTGGACTCCTTCATTAGACATCCTCTGATTCACCACATCCTTCAAATATTCCAAAAGGATTTGGAACAGGGTCATGGACAATGGAACCCTCCCCTCTCATACTGGAGATCCTTCACCTCACTGAATGCTTAAGGCTAAGTTGGGAGCCACTTTTCAGGCTGCCATTTTGCATTGCTGACTCCTAGGTAGTCCATGGCCAGGAGCATTCAACTCACTTCAGACCATACCTGGAGTATTAGATTCTGATCTGGGCACCACCTTTTGGGGAAGACATTGCTAAGCTTCAGAACATATAGAGGATGGGCAGCCAGGATGTGAAGACCCTTGAGTGCCATATGAGGACTGGGTAAAGGAACTGGAAGGTTTATTCAGGATAGTCACTGTACTCAGGGCATTCAGTCTTTTTAGGTAATGAGATACACAGCTGCCCCTTCGTAATTTTCCTTGGGTGTATGATAGGAGTAATTAAATGTGTGTTGTCTTCTTCACAGGATTATTCAGAGGCTTTAATGAGAAAGTGTATGCAAACTTTCGAGTCAGATCCAAACAGCAGGTATCATGCTTATTATTGTTGCATAATTTTACCACATAGCATTAGGTAATAAGCTCAAAGGTATGTGCAAAGTACTATGGGAAGGCTAGGGAGGTCATTAATAATCTTGGTTGCCGAGGATGGCTTCCTGGAGGAGGTGGAAAAGGAGGGGATTCTAAAAGATGGTGAGGATTTCATCGGCTGAAAGAGAACATTTCAGGTCAAAAGAATGATGTGAACTAAAAGGCACAGAGACTGGAATCCAGTTAGTGTTTAATGGACAGATTTGGCTGGAATATAAATTGTAGGAAATGGAGTCATTGGAAGCAAGATTAGAGAAGTAGGTATTAGATGTGGTATTAGTGTGTATTCGTGGTATTAGATTGGGGAGGGCAGTGTGGTACAGTGGAAAGAGTACTGGCAGCAAGAGGACCTTGGTTAAAATCCTGCTTATGATACTTACTAAGGCCCTTCTATGATTCTTCACCCATGATTCTATAAACACAAGGCAAAAAATATTCATTGTCTTTGTAGGAAATATGGAGCCCCAGAAGATTTTCGGATGGAGTTGGTATTCATTCAGATCTATGAAGAAGGAAACTATGGAATGGTCATTGTAGCCAAAGGTTTAGGGAAGGTCCTGTCACATGCTTGCATGGTGTGAGAGCATTTGTGCCTGAAAAGTAGCCTTTTTTGGTGCTGTTAGTGCTCTAACGGAAGAAGTGATCAGCACCATGGGCAGCAGACCAGCCTAGAGACAGCTAGTTGGGTGGCTGGCTTAGCAGGGTGCTTAATCAGCTGGCCTATTTTATGCTGTAGTGTTATCTCATTTGGTCCTTAGCAGAACCCTCTGAGGTGGGTACTGAGAGGAGAGAGAAGGTAAGGGACTTGCCCAGGGTCACATAGCCAATAAGTGCCTGGGGCAGGATTTGGACTTGGGTTTTCCTAAATCTAAATCTGAAGCTCTCCATCCTCTGAGCATCCAGTTGACAATGGTAGGTCCTACAGATATGATTATACCTTTGCATAAATCATAGGTCTGGAGCTCAAAGGCCAACTAGTTGTAAGTAGTTTACAGAGTTTCAGTGACTTCCCCATAGTCCCACAGTAAATGTCCTAGGTGAAATTTGAACTCAGGTCTTTCCTGACTCCAAGTCCAGTGTTGGTTTTTCAACACTACAATGCTACCATTCTCTTTGTTCCTAGGCAAATCTCTTCCCTTTTCAGGGCCTCCATTTTCTCATCTATAACCTGATGGGGTCAGACTAGATAATCTCTTCATTCCCTTTGGCTCTAAAGTTCCAGGATTCTATGGTAATACTCCCTGAAGTCAGGCTCATGCAAATTGGAGTTATCATGGTCTGTCGTGTCAGAAACTCCCCCAACCCTTAATAACTCTCTAATTACATAATTAACAACAGTAGTGGATATAAATGCCTTTGAAAAACTTCCGAATTCCACATTTACTCAGATGGCCTTCCTTGCTCAGAAAGCATTCTCGTCAATTGTTCGGTAAGTACATAATTAGAGGAGATCTAAAACATGTAATTTCCAGCTGCCAAAAACCCCATAAGGTAGCATTAGGGAGTTGAATGAGGCCCACACATGCACAGGCTGCCAGGGAAGAGGAGGAGACCTAGCTCTGCTTCCCAGGCTCTTGTTCTCTTCCATTGGCCACTAGTTCTTGATCACTGGGTTTGTGGACAATGGTCTTTCCTCCAATGAAAGCCATGAGTAGAGACAGAGGGCCAGCCTGATGTTGGTGTTAAAGAAGATGGCTGCCACTGGAGCAGCACATCTTGGATGGGCTCCCTCCTCTCTATAGCTGCTGGTCCAGGTGGGATCTGAGCAGGGTGGACTTTGGTAGCACTATCCCCTCTCTCGTCCTAGGCATAGTGCCCCCCAGAAAGCAGCCCAGACTTGCAAGGCTTGGGTTTGTTGGCTGCTGTGTCATAGTCTTGTCTCAGTCTAATACAACCCCCAGGCTTTTTTTCAGATGAACCATTGTCTAGCTCTATTCCACCATCTTGTACTTGTGAAGCTGATTTTTCTACTCATGTAAGATTCTCCACATCCCAATTCAATTTCACCGTCCCATTGTCCCAGCCTATTAGGAGCCTTTTGCATCCTGACTTTGCTCTCTCTGCCAACTTCCTACTGTCCACGAATTGAACTAGTGTGCCATTTATCCAAGTCACTGACAAAATGTTAAGTGCCAAACAAGGCCCAACCTGGATTCCTGGGGCATGCCACTCGAGACCTCTTTCCAAATGGACCCTCAATAGTTGAATGACTACTTTTTAGGTCTGTTCACTCAAGCAGTTTCAAATCCTTCTAAGTGTGTGCACATCTTGCCCACACTTCCACATTTCCAATGATGATAGCATTCAATAAGCAAACATTTATTAAGTACTGTAGGGATTCAAAAAAGGCAAAAGATGGTGCCTGCCCTCAAGGAGCTCACAGTAGAGGGTGAGATGACATGCAAACAACTTTGTGTTCAACAACTTTGAACACAAACAACAAGATCTGGGAAGGACAAATTGGACGGAACCAGCAGAGGGAAAGCACTAATGTTAAGAGGAATGAGAAAAGGTTTCTTGCACAAGGTGGTTCATTGGCTATGATTTGAAAGTAGCCATGGAATTCTGGGCGGTGGAGATGGGGAGGGAGAACCTCGTAGGCCTAGGGGACAAGCACTGCAAAATGCTTGGCTAAAATGTAGGCAGACAACACCTACACCATTCCTGGGTTCTGCCTTGGGGCTCCATCAAAACAAGGAGCTGTGATTCACCTGGCATGATCTATCATATCCTGTGCTGACCCTGTGTATGTCATTACCCATGTTCTTTCCCCACAGTCCTCTCATTTAATTTTTAAAATCATTTTTACTCCTCTTCCCTCCCAGCAATTCTAATTGAATTTTGTGCTCAAGCTGTGTTTTTCTCTGAGTCTTTGCTTTTAGATATTTTGGAGTCATTCTTTTCTCCCCTAGGGTATGTGTCTTGAGTGTCCCTGTCACCGTACTAGCTTTTAGTGGTGGGATTCTTTTTATATTTGTTCATTCTTCCAGCCCATTTCTTGACTTTGGGCTTTGTGTTAGTTTTTGGATCTGAAGATTTCTGGAAGGAATGTCAGGGCTAATCCAATTGCTGCTTTCTTGTGATATTAAGTGTTATGTTTCTCCAGGATTTCAGGAACAGCTTAAGCTGGGGACCTACGGGTTTTTAGCGCTTTCAAAGTGGCCTCATCCAGGGCAAAGCCTGCTCAACGACTCTCTCTTCTGAGCTCTGCAAGCTCCTGATCTGCCTTTACGTGACTGTTGACTTGCCTCTGGTAGATATCCCAGCAGACTCCTGCTGGGCTCATCTGCTATCAGTCAGCTGGAAAGTCCTGCAGGTTCAGAGTTACAGACTTGTAGGCTTCACTTTGCTGTGATCTTCCTGCCTTGGTTATTCTTCTACAGGTTGTAGACTCTGCCTGGAGGCTGTAACTGAGACCCAGCTCTGATCTTGGGACCAAAGTCACACAGCTGCTGTTTGCTTTTGAGTTTGCTCTTTGCTGGGTACATAGCGTCAGGCGTATGTCCACCCCTTACCCTGGAAGCTCCCCCTTCCCTGCTTCAGGTCCCCTCCTCAGTTCATCCTGGATCTGTGACCTGCTGCCAGGTGGTTCCTATACTTGTGCCCTGCATAGGGCTTCTTGGGGCTGATTCAGGGCCTCTTGGTACACAGCCTCTCCCTGGAAATCTGGAATGCTCTGCGAGACACACTGCTGTCTGACCCTGTCCCCAGTGCCACCGCCCTCACTGCCTGCTCTGACTCGGACTGGCCAAGTTTCTGACTTTAGCAGCCAAGCCTGAGCTCATCTGGGCCAGCTGAGGAGCTCACTCTCAGAAGGCGACCAGGTCCCCTGAGAAAGTAGAAGCCCTGGAGGGCTAGCATTGTTTCATGTTTGTCTCTGTGCCTAGGACAGTGCCTGCACATAGTAAATCCTTATTGATTGGTTGGTAAATTGCATACCCACCTCAGGTCTTGATCTCCTTAGAAGTTATCTCCTTAATCAACAATCCTATGGGGAGGGCCTGGCCCCTTTTACTCTGTGTGTGTGTGTGTGTGTGTGTGTGTGTGTGTGTGTGTGTGTGTGTGTGTGTGTGTGTGTGTATCTCTTAGGATTTGCATCCTTATCTTTCTTTGTTGCTGCCTCTATTTCAGCTTCTGGCTGTGTCTCTTTGCCTGTGCTAGTGCCCAGGTCTGCCTCCACCCCTTCTTCTCCTGCTTTTTCCTTTGTCCCAGTTTGGCTCCCAGGTGACACCCACTTCATAGCCCCCCCCCCCAACTCTCTCTCTCTCTCTCTCTCTCCCTCCCCCTCCCTCTTCTTTCTCCTCCTCCTCCTCCTCTTTCTTCCTCCTTCTCTCTCCCTCCTTTCTCTCTCCCTCCCT
>CM053597.1:224891105-224953934 GCA_028646575.1 Pseudocheirus occidentalis
CTCCTTTCTTTCTCTCTCCATCCCCTCCTCTTTCTTCCTCCTTCTCTCTCTCCCTCTCTGTCTCCCTCTCTCCCTCCTGTCTCTCCCCCTCCTCTTTCTCTCTCTTTCTCTCTCTCCTCCTCCTCCTCCTTCTCTCTCCCCCCTCCTTCTCGCCTTCCTCTTTGTCCCTCCTTCTCTCTCCCTCACTCTCTCCCTCCCTCCTCTCCCTCTCTTGCTCTTCCTCTCCCCCTTCCCGTCCCTCTCCCCCTTCCCGTCCCTCTCCCCCTTCCCGTCCCCCTCCCCCTCTTCCTCCCTCCCCCTCTCTCCTATCTCTTCCCCTCCCTATCTCTCCTCTCTTTCTTTCTCTTATTCTCATTTCTCCGTCACTCTTCTCTCTTCCTCCATCTCTTTTCTGCCTTTCTCTTGTCAATGCAGATGCAGACATAGACTGGATGGGTCTGTGCGTGCAAACAGATGAATCTATGTGTATGTTTGATAAATCATGCTGGGAGGACAATCTCCCATAGAGGCCAAGCGCGGGAGGTCAGGCGGGAGGCTGGATGGGAAGATGCTCCGAAGATGAAAGCACGGCTTTCTCTGTTGTTTATCTGTCAGGATGAGCGGTGTGGCCAGGACAGCCCATCCATCACTTTTCAGCTGTAGCATCCGTATAATTCTGCCTCCTGGTCTGATTGCTGAGGGGGAGGCCGTCTGGCCAAGCCGGCTTTCTGTGCAGGCACTCTGTCTCATCTCTGCGGCCCTGCTAATTCCTGGTGTAGCTCGTTATCATCTACAAATGCTTCCCTTATCATAACCGTTCACATCAGTGTCAACATTTCTGTCCTCATTTTGAGAAGAAGAAACTCAAGCCAGGAGAGAGGAAGGGCTGCGCCCGGTCTTGCCCCTGCGGAATAGCAGAACCCAGGCTGGACTGCAGGTTTCCTGGTTCTTATTTCAGAGCTCTTCCAACCCCTCTTTCTTTCACTGCCTCTGTAGACCCCGGCACTTTGGGGGCAATGACTTGGGGAGAAGTGCTATCGATGTCTGAGAGCCCGGGGCGCTGAGTTCTAGAATCCGCGCTGCCTTGGCTTGGCATGCCGTGGGACGCAGGCGAGGCGCTGCCCCCTCTCAGTGGAGCGTGCGGGGTTTGGGCCAAGGATCCCAAAGTTCCCTTCCTCCTTGGCCCATATGTCAGCTTTCTTTAACTTGAGCTCCACGAGCTTAACCATAAATGATAACTGCATTTCAGTCTCCTTGGTTTCCTTTGTCCTGCTGTCTGTTTTCTTGTTTCTAAGACGTCTTGGTCTATGGGGTTCCCCAGGCTGACTGCCCCAGAGGTGCAGACAAGGTGCAGACTCCCAGGTCTCTGTTCCATGCAGTAAGCCAGGTGAGGAGATGCCTGGGTAAGGAGTGTGAGGTTCCCTAATTATTCATGCACCAGAGGGAGGGCAAAATGTATCAGGCTGTCTCGGGTGGAAAACGTCATTACCGCCTGGGGTCCGAGGTGGGCTCGTTGGAGGAAGAAGTATTTGGGTTGTACTTTGATGAACGGGGAGCAAAGGGAGCTGGAGGGCAATGCAGGTCTCCAAGGGAGGACGGGAAGGAGCCACTTGTTGGGAATGGAGTGGTAAAACTGAAGAGCTGGGTTCCAGAGTCAGGCGATCCATGTTCAAATCCCACCTTTTCACTCCGTGTGACCTTGGGAAAGTCACGGCGTCCCCTGGTCTCAGGCTCCTCACTTGTAAAATGAGGGGATTGGGCCCCGCTGGAGTTTAAGGGACCTTCCAATTCTAAACTTGTGATCCTCATTCTAAATTGTGGGGAGCCTTGAATGTCAGGTTAGGGAGTGTAAACATTACTTGGAAGGCAAAAGGGAGCTTTTTCTGGGTTTGCTAATGAGGAGTGATCTGGCTGGATCGGTGCGGAGAAGTTCACCCTGGCCAGGTGTGGGGGGTGGGGGTGGGGGTGGGGGGCTTGCAGTCAAAACACCTGAAAGGAGGCTCCTGGGGGAGGGGCTGTGAGCGCCTGCACCGTGGGGCGTGGCCACGAGACCAGAGAGGAGGGCGAGGGCGGTGGAAGGGCCGCGTTTTGCCGGTTCTTTGGACATCTCCGTTGCTGTGGCCAGAGCCAGGGAAGCTCGCAGAGGTTGCCAGCCAGTGGTCGGCATCTGCGCGGCCGGCGATGCTGGGGATGGTTGGGTCTTTCTCTGTCCTATTATTGTTTCCTGGTTCTTTTGACATTCGGACGTGGGAGAATCATAAAGAAAATAAGAATGATAAACGTTATCTGCCTGTTATCAGCCTGGAGAGACTCCAGGTACCCAAATAACCACTGATTACGTATTATTAAGAACAGAATGTACATTTGAATGAAGTCGGAAATACATCATATATGTCCACACATCTGTATTTCCTGTTCAATGCATGCACAATTCTGAATAATGGCCTGTAAACTTGTGCTGTGATTGAGGCAGCTCCCAGTATTTCTGACTGAATTCCTGTTCACTTCTTCAATTGGACAGTCTGAAAGCAGTTTAAATCTATTGTCTTAAAAATGTTGCCTTTTAGGAATAAAGTTGCAATTTAGGGTACAGTTTTATTCTGGTATGATTAAACATGCGTTTTATAATTGTATGTTCTTTAATTACAAAAATTTAAATGGCCTGTAGGTATTTTACAAGAATATTTCTAACTGGATTTGCTCTTGGTTTTCAAATAAACAATATCTCCTGCCCAGATTAGAAAATGTTCACATTTTAGTGAAAAACAAGCAGCCTTTGCCTGTGCAAGTAGTTAATTTTAATTATGTTGCATTCTGATTTGGGAGGAGTTAGTTTGTGAGGTTCTTGGGTTTTTTTTTTTACTGCAATGCAAACTATAATACTGTGATATGTAATATAATTTTGATTTAAATTTTCATATTTAAAATTTATTTTTATATTTTCTTTAAGAATTATTTTCCTTTTAGTTGTTCCATGTTTCACTTGTATATTAGACCAGGCATATTGGGTGTTTGGAAAATTGGAGGAATTTTAGCCAGCCTATGGCTGTCTTTTCTTGCCCTGTCCTTGCCCATCTCTCTCCTCCTCTCTCCTTTCCCCTCTCTTCTTCCCTCCTCTTCCCCTGTCTTCCTCCCTCCTCCCCTCCTCTTCCCCATCTTCTTCCTTCCTCCCCCTTCCCCCTCTGTCTCCCTCCCGACTCCCCCCATCTTCTTCCCTCTTCCCCCTCCTCTTTCCCCCGTCTTCCTCTCTCCTCCCCCTCCTCTTCCCCTGTCTCCATCCCTCCTCCCCCCTCCTCTTCTCCTGTCCTACAGTCCTTATCTATCTCTTTAGCTTCCCTTCCCCAGACTCTTTCTTGCCCTTCCTTGGGTGTCTGCCCTGCCCATTTTGTTCTAGCCAGCCAGAACCTGCTCCAGCAGCCCCAGCTCTGTTGAGGGAAATGAGACATTTTCCATAAGGCCTGGGGAAGTGAGGCTCCTGCTGTATTCCCTTCCCTGGGTTCTGAGGGGTTTGAATGAGCCATGGGGGAAATGCCATTGGGAAGTAACACAGCTCCACAGATGGCAGGCTACCTCTTCCAGAGCCAACAGCAAGCTGATTATCTGCAGGAAAGTGAGGGATGGAAACCATCAGCTTGGGCAGAGTCAGGGCCGAGGCAGCCTGAGACCTATAACATCAGGCTGGGAGGGGCCTTAGAACATGGGATGGCAGAGCTAGAAGGGACCCAAGGCTGTTGGATGTCAGAGACATTGGGGATCCTAGAACAGGATGGAGCTTTGCAAACTGGAGCACTGCTTTGGGATGGTCTCACTGCCTCCTTTTCCAGAGGAAGCCTCATAGGGTAGAGTTGACTTTCCTGCTGCGCCTAGAATCACACCCAGAGCACAGGCCTCCTGACAACCATGGCAGGGCCCCTTAATCAGAATAGTGGACATTTACATACCACCTACTATGTCCCAACATTGCCCTAAGCATGTTACAACGACTGTCTCATCAGATCCTCACATGGGGGCTATGATGACCTCTTTTACAGATAAGGAAACTGAGGGAGAGCTTAAGTGACTAGCCCAGGGTCACACAGCTTGCCAAAGGTGAGTTCTCAGGCAGGCTCATGGGGAATGAATTCATGAGCTCAAGCAGTCTTTAAGCCAAGTTGCCAAAGTCTATTGCTACACTATATAGCTGGCCAAAGTTCTTGGGCCTCCTGTGATCTGAAGGGGGTGCAGAGTTTCTATAGGATGTTCTATAGTAGAAAAGGGGCCAAGTGTGCTAACTAGGTAAGTCAGGGCAGGATGAGGGCTTGGGTAAGGAGCGGTCATGCTTACAGGAGCAAACATGAGCAGGTGTTTTACCCAGAGTTCACAGGGAATAGCCCCAGAGGGGCTCCACGGAGCTGTGGTCTTAGGCCTGACATGTCACTAAGCCAACCAGCATCAGGGTCTAGTGGGGGATGCCTAGGTTGCCCCTGTCAGTGTCTCCTTAGATTGGGTGCAGGGCGTGTGCATGTGTCCAAGGTGTGGGCATGCAGACTGAGCAGGCCAGGATGTGACTGGCAAGGGAGGGAGTAGGTGTTGACAGGTGAAGGGTACCAAATAGGTCTGAGTCAGGGCAGAGGCAGGCCAAGCTAAGAATTCCTCTAGGTGTGGTTCCTTACTGTGCTAGGGGCCCCTGGGCGCCCTCCTGTTGGGCCCTCCCAGAAGATCACCAGCCTAGTGTCCTGGGGCCGGGAGAACTGTGATCTTGGAAGCGGGTCCAAGCACAGGCACCCCAGCGCCCCTCACTAGAACATGTGTGGTCGCATTGGAACTCAGGCCTTCCTGCTTCAGGCTCCGCTCCCTCACCATCAGCCATGCCATGAAAGTGCTTTCTTTCCCAGGTGATGTGAATCCCTCTCCCCACAGAAGTGGGGAATGGAATGTGTTTCTAGAGACTTCCTCCCAAAGTTCTTCCTGAATCCCGTGGGGCAAGCCAAGTCAGCAGGCATTTATTAAGCGCCTTTTATGTACTAGGCGCTGCTGTTCGGAGGGGTCAGAGAGAGGCCAAGGCAGCCCCTGGCCTCCAGGAGTCCCCATCCCCCAGCGGGGAGGTGATCCGCAGCCCCCAGAGGCTGAATAGACCTGAGAGGCTTGATGAGGGAAGGCCTAAGAGGGCCTGGAAGGGCTTATGCAGCAGCGGGGCTTTCCTGATGAAATGCCCGGGAAGCCCAGGGGCAGAGACAAGGAGGAGCTGAGCTCCTGGCATGGGGCACAGCCAATGGCGCTGACTTGGGAATCTCAGGCCTTGGGACGGTGAGGGAAGCAGGAGATGTGGGGGCTGCTCAGTGTTGAGAGGATGGAGCAAATCCAGAAGCGGCTGGAACCTCTAGCTCTCTTCTGGCCGGGTCAGCGCCCAGGCTTGGGCAGCCCCTGATAAGGGAGGGTAGAAGACAGCAGAGCTGAGTCAGTCCAGTCCACGTCCAGGGGCCAGGGAGGGGATCCGGCTGAGCCCCGGGGAGGGGCCGAGGGAGACTGGGAGCAGGGGTTTGAACGTATTTTAGAAGTTACTGGGGAACTGCATTTCACTAGTTGGTTTCTTTTGTTCCAGGCACTTGGTTTTAAGCATTTGTAAAAGCTGGTCTGGGAAGCCGGCTGTAGGCTGTAGCAGACTGCCGGGGGGCCGTGTCCCCCAAGGGGTTGAGGACCCCTGGCTGGGGGAAAACCTCTCCACTTTCCAGCTCCTTGGGGAGCCAGAAATGTGGCTGCTTCAAAGGGGAAAGGAAGTGGAAGAGCACCTGCTGGGTCAGAGGACACCCTTACTCTGCCCCTTCCCATCCTTTTCTCCACCCTTTCTCCTTCCTCGCTTCCCCGGCCTAGATGATGCCGTGGTGGAGACGGCCGAGGAGGCCGCTGAGCCCCCAGAGGTGGACATCACGGGGCTGTACCAAGACCTGTTCTCCAAAATGGCCACGTACCTGGCAGGAGAGCCGATACCCAGCAGTGAAGATTATAAACTTCTGGAAAATATGAACAAACCGACTAGTTTGAAGTATCTAGAAATGAAAGATATTGCAGTAAACATATGTAGAAACCTAAAGGACTTAAAACAGAAATATGCAGCCCTTCAGCCTTCTCTGGATCAGATCACTTTAACTGAGGAGCAAGTAGTGACTCTTGAGCAAACAGCTTACAAGTTGGATGCATATTCAAAGAAATTAGAAGCAAAGTACAAGAAGTTAGAGAGGCGATGAAAGAATTCTTTAGCACAAAGAGTTTGACTACAAGAATGTTTTATAAGAAACATGTGGGATGGAACTTATCATTAGGCTTCAGTTCCTAAAAGGAAGCCTTGCTACTGATCCAAGGAGAATCCCAGCCCCCACCTCTGGCTGGATGTATAACTGGTGTTTTCCTCAACCTGTACCCCTGGAACTTCATCTTATCATGTGCTTCCTCATGTGCCCTGGACCAAGGTTCAGAAATCAGGATCAACCCCATCTGGAGCAGATGCAGATGAGAGGCTCTTGGTTCCCTGTCTCCTCCCTTGCCCCCCAGCCCCCTTGTTACCTGTTCTTCACCTTAAATAATAAATGCCAACCTATGAACCTAAAAAAAAAAAGGATGGAGCTGGGCCCTTTCAGAAGGAGGCAGGTTCTTAGAGGCTGAACCTGCAGCTGCAGGCTGAATGGAGCCTCCGGAAGCCAGATTAAACCATCATTGGGAAATATTGTACAGAAGCAGTAAAATACAATAAAACAGAGATAATGTGCTGTTTGGAGTTGTCAGCACGCTGCAGGGAGGGCAGGGATCCTTTAGTACAGATAAGCCGCTCCTGTTTCTATCTGTTTGATGCCACAAGGACATAGTCTCCCAACTTTTTTGATTGTGTGCCCCTATCAGTGAGAAGAAACTGAGGGCACCCTCCCAATACAGGCATGTTTAATTATTTATGAATCACATACATGTTCCAGTCACTGCCTAATTATATACTTTCACAAAGTAGAAATTTTGAAAAGGATGAGATAAAGAATAAACAATATTTAGTGTCACTGTCGAATCAACAGGGACTCAATGGAGGTCTTTGAGGAGCAGAGAGAAGGTGATATGGTCAGATCTATACTTTAGGAGAATCACTTTGGCAGAGGGTGTGTGTGTGTGTGTGCGTGTGTGCGTGTGTGCATGTGTGTTCACATGCTTATTACATTTCAGACAGGGTACACAGTCAAAGAAAGATGACTACACACAAATACACAAAGCATGAGTATTAACAGAATGAGCTCCAATTTTAATGCAAGGAGGTCAATTCAACCTCAGATCCGGAAATTTCTGCGATCTGATTAAGAAGGGCATCCCCATTCCAAGCTAACAATTCAGATAAAAGGGCTGGTGAAAAAGGTTCAAGGAAACCCATGAGCTAAAGCCTGGGAAAGCATCTGAGTGATAAATGGAGGAACAAAGATGATGTTATAGTGGGGGAGTATTATAACCCACTTAGCCAGATAGAAAAAACTGATCATGAATTAAGAAAATGTTGTGAATCTGGCCTAGAGCCAGGATAAAGGAGTAATGGGGCCTTGGCCAGATGTGCCTAGTTTTGGTTTCAAGTAGAAGCATCAAGATGGCACCTGTTATTCTGGCCTTGCTTCTGACTAACAAGAAGGAATTTGTTGCTGAAGTAGAAATGATGAGAACCTTGATGGGGAAAAGTGGCTATGCAGTCTCGAATTTGCCATAGCTAAGAGGGGATAATAGTTTGGTTTTCTCTATGCTCCTGAAACTTTGGAAGAACATAGAGTATTTCAGAGATTTTCCAATAAGTGGAGGAAGGATCCCATGCCCTAGAATTCTATAGCAAAAGCAGTCCAGTCAAGGATGGGAAGCTGTCAAGAATGGGACTCTGGTATCCCAAACTGCCTCTACGGTCCAGTGTGGCTGTGTACGGAGCTCACTGACCAACTTTTAGATGGAAGGGGGTTATAAAACAATGTCCAGCTCCTATAGGGCTATAAAGTGGTGCTAAAGCCCAGAATGCTCTGAGGGTCTTTTGAGTTCTGTTGGGGATGGAGGAGGACCAAAGAGGGCATAGGACCATTGCCCAGGGTGGCTAGGGTGGTGATGATTGAGGGAAGGCAGAGCCCAAATGGAGTTCCTTGGGTACAGAAATGCTTTATAATGAAAGTTTTTTTTTAACTGAATTGAGTTAAAACTGCCTGGATCCCAGCCTGAGCTTTGAATGATACTGATTCATTGAAGGCTTTTGAGTAGAAAGATGTGAAGTGGCTTTTGCCCTAGCAAACTGGAGGCAGGGAGGCCCATGGGGAGGTTCATATGATAGTTGGTGTGAGAGGGGAGAGTCTAAGTTCTGGAGAAGAGGGGGCACAGAGCTAATTATGCCATTTCTCCCCTTGCTCCTCTGAGGTGAGCCTTTCCCTTTGCAGCATCTTTAGGCCTATTTCTCATTCTTGCCCTGGTCCTCCATCAGCCCTTGGCTCATTAGCATGAGAAGCCAGCCCCAAGCCCATTTGCTTGATCAGACTCCTTGTTCTTCCTTCTTATTTAATTATTGATTAACACTCCCCCTGACAGCAGAAGGCTCTCTGCAGTGCAATTACTCCGCTGTGCCCATGTACGATGGCGGCCTAATGACTGTCTCCAACATTATCGGCACTGCAAATTTTACTCATAATTAAAAGAATAGGTTAGAGAGGGACTGGGCCGTGCCAAGTTCATGTCTCAGCCTCACTCTTGTAATTGGTACATGAGAAGACAGGGGACAGACCTACAGGCTTCCAAGATCACCCCATCTTCATGGATCCCTCTGAAATGGGCTCCCCAGTAAACTCAGGGCTTCTGATTTTTCTTTGGAGCCCACTGGCTTCACGCTAGCAGGCACTCAATAAATGTTGATGCCCAATGAATCCATTCAATGTAACAAATATGTATTAAGCTCCTACTGTATCAGAGATTTTTCTGGGTGCTGAGGGAGGTTCAGTGCTTTATTTCAGACATGGGCTCTTCCCTCAAAGGACTCTGGCTAGCAAGGGGAGAGATGAATGCAGATAACTCTGCTTATAACAAGAAATAATAAGTGCTTGAAGAGATTTAAAATGAAAATCAAGTGATATCCAATAGGGAAAAAGCATTTTGGAAATAAACATTTGATGGCTTTCTATGGCCATTTTCTTTGGGCAGGGGCTCTGGACAGTCCCAAGCCATGAGTTGAAAAGAGCAATTGGTTGCATAGGAACCTGGTGGATGGGGTAATCAGTAATTAGATTGGGTGAGCATCAGCTCAATAAGTCATTCAACAAACATCTATTAAATACTTGCTATGTGGAAAATCTTGCACTAGGCCCAGGATGGGACACACACAGTAGCAATTGATTCGAAAAAGTTATGGGGTTTTTTGGGGGGGTTGCGGTTTGGACTCCAAGTTCAACTGTGAGTCAAGAGCATGATAGGCTATTCTTACTAACCTTCTATTTGTTGTATCTGGAACCCCTTATTATACCAAGGGCTCACTTGCACTTTGGGGACCTTTTTTCCTTTTCTGGCCATTTGCCCCCATCTAGATGCTTTGGGAACTTCAGTAGTTGGTCACTAGGGACAGACCCCCTTATCAGTTGGACTCCTTTATAAACTCACAAGGCTCACATCAAAATCAGTTTCATTTATAAGTTAATGGGAATATAGAGGACTCCTCCCCTCTGGTTAAATCCACTGTGTGAGGCCTATAGAGCCCTTTTGTATTCTGGCCTCTTCTATGTCTCCCCTTAGCACTTGCCCCCTGCCCCTGTTGGTGGGTATTGCCAATCACTCCTTATCTCTAGCATTTCCTTCCCTCTAACTCTCCTTCCTGAAGCTCTTCTCATCTCCCAGCAGGGGCCTTTCTGCCACACCATATTCCACAGCCCAACTTTCTCTACCTCTTCACCTCCCCCCTTCATTGCATTCTCTTTTCAGCTCTTGTGAATGATTACAAAGCGTACAGACCTGTGCTAGATACTGGGGGAGCTAATTATTTCAATTGTTGAATTTTGTTTGATACAATCACTTCCCAATAAATAACCCCTTCAGAGCAAAATCTCTTTTAAAAAAGCAAATCATTTAACCTAGCAATTGGGACTGTTAACATGTGCTGTTTTCTTTCTTTGTGTTTTTATCATTTCTCAACAGTGAGAAATGTAATATTTTCCCCCAATGTCAGCCATCTGGAGCCAACTTTGGTTACTTATATTGACCTGAATTTGGTTGGCATTTCATGTCGACTTCATTTACATGATCGTAGTCACGGTGTGGATGATTCTTTGCATTTTTCTTTCTTTGTTGCATATCTGTTTGTATGAGCCATGCCATTTTGCCCTGATTTCTTCATATTGGTTATTTCCTAAGGCATATTAATATTCCATTACATTTCTATACCACAACTTTTCTGCCATTGATTCCTCAATTTTTAGACATAGTTTTGTTTTTAGCTCTGTATAATTACAGAGAGCTTTGCTGTGATGACTTTGGTACAAATGGGGCTTTTTTGCCATTGACTTCTTTAGGGATAAAAGCCTAGCTGTGGGCTCACTGAGGAACAGGGTATTAATAACCTGGTACTCTTTCTTGAGTGAATGAATGAATGACGGCATGAATGAATAAAAAAGCATTTATCAAGCACTCTCTGTGCTAAACTCTGTCCTCAGGACTGAGGGTACAGATAGGAAAAGTGCTCTCAAAGTGCTAATTAGAGGAAAAAATGCATAGAACAGAATTGAGCTGAAAGGCAGAGGGAAGAGCCTAGCAGTCTGAAGAGTGCTTTGGCAGGGCAAATGACAAGAGTCAGTAGAATCCTGGGGCACAGCGCAAGGCAGATGGTCCAACCTGGTGAGCCTCCATCTTCTGGGTTATCCAAGTGTTATCGGTAGCCATGTATGCTGTCTAGAATGGCAGTGGGAGCCTGGCAGGGTGCAGTCCACCATCACTGGGACCTCATGGAATGGGGATTCTGTGTCTTTTGTCTAGGGGTAAGGACAGGGGGAGTTCAGTATCAAGGAAGAGAGATGGAGAAAGATACACTGGCGGAAGGGTTGAGGGTAAGGAGCCCCCTTCTGGAATCTCTTCCTGCTCAGCACTTGAATAGAATCTGGTTCCTTGGGTTTTAGGAAATCACAAATTCTATTTTAGAAAAGACTAACTTGCAGTGTACCCACAGATCTATGCTTTACCCCCTCATGTATCTCTTCCATCAATGATGATTTCCATATTTTTATCATCTTTGCTGATTTGATGGATAGTAGGAAAAATCATTGGCATACATATTAGGTGATTAATGAATGCTTATTGACTGACTGCAGTGCTGCTCCAATTTGCTTTCCTCTTGTTAGTGATTTGTAACATTTTTTTCAGCCAATCAAAAATCATCAATGTGCCTATTATGTGTCAAGCACATAAGGGTTCTAAGGACTAAGGACTCCACTCTCAGGACCATACATTCCATAAGGGGAGATAACATGTTCCCATAGACAAAATTCCAAGTAATTTGTAGGAGGAAGTACTAGTAATGAAGGGGGGGGGGTTTGTCAAGAAATGCCTTATGATGCAGGACAAGATGGCAGATCTGAGTTTTGAAGGAATCTAAGGATTCTCTGAGCCAGGGGCAAGAAGGAAATGTATACCAGGTATAGCCCTGTAAGAGCAACAAAGGCAAAAAGATAGGGGATGGAATGTTGAGTTAGAGGAATGGCAAAAAGGCCAGTGACTGGCCTGAGCAATGTCAGAAAGCAAGGGGAGGGGGAAGCATTGCAAAGTTGGAAAGAAAGGTTGAGGCAGAGTTGGGAATGCCTTTAAACATCCAAAAGAAGAGTTTGTGTTGGCTCCTAGAGATCTTTGGGAAGTGCCAGAGCTTACTGAATAGGGCAGTGGAGCTGTGTTTCTTATGTCTGTGCAAAAGCTTTTATTGAATTGAATCCGATGACTGTATTTGGTCCCTTCTGACCAAAATCAGGATGGAGTTAGATAGTCTACACTGGAGTCAGGAAGAACTGAATTTAAATAAAAAAACCTGATTTTAAACGGGAGTCAGGAAGAACTAAATTTAAATTTAAACTAAATTTAAATTTAAACTGTGCACCCTTATGCACACCAACTAGCTATATTCACCAGTCATGGTGAATATTAGAACTGCCCTCTAAGACTGCTAATTATAGACTGAGTGGAGGAAATGATGACTATGAAGAAACACAAGACGTATGAACACATGCAAAGCTAAATGAACCAGGCCAGGAGAACTACCACACAGCATCATAAAAGCCATAAAAACAGCCACGCCATGCACATGGAAAGAACCAGAACCGCCACCACACACATGGAGAGGGAGTTCTCTGAAGTGCTATTGCCCAGCCTCAGCCCTAAAGACCCTGGAGGATGCTTCTTCCCCTTCTCTGCAGGAAGGCTTATGGGGGGGGGCAGAGGACATCAGCTGGACTCAATGTGCTCCTTGTTTTCTCTCTTTCATCTTTTGTTATAAAGGTTGTTGTTGATGACTGTGATGTCAGGGAGATGATGACACATAATTGAAAGGAAGGCTCTTGGGGAAGGGAAGAGAAGAAGCATTTATTTTGAAATCAAGGTGATAGAAAAACCAAAATACTTTATTAATTCTCCCTTTTTCTGTTGTGTTCATGTTTTCAGAGATAGACATTTTCCTCTGAAGATCATAGGAGGAGAGATTTTAGAGCTGGAAGAGACTTTGTAGGCAACTGAGTCCAGGCCCCTCATTTGGTAAATGAGGACACAGGCACAGGGAGTGCAGGAATTCACTAGGGTGACACAGGCAGTAAATATCTGGGGCAGGGTTTAGCCTTTCCACTCCACCTTCAGGGGTAAAGGCAGCTCCAAGACATCACAGTGCAGGGAGTGACTGGGGACAATCTGAGTTCAAATCCCCCTAGTTATATTGACTTTCTGACTCTGGGAAAGTCACTTGACCTCTGCTTAAGTTTCCTCAGCTGTAAAATTGGGCTGAGTTATGGTGCATAGTTCCCAGGGGTTGTGAAGACCAAATGAGGTACTATTTGTAACATGCTTGGCACACACAGGAGTTTAATAAATGTTTCTTTCCTCTCCTCACCAGGATGGCTTTACTGCAGCCCATCTAATTTGGTGTCTTCTCACCCTTTGCTATGATTCCTTATTATTTCTGTGATTTATTCCGTGACCCTCTTCCTATGTGGGTGGGTACTCAATCTCCCTTCATACTGTGGACTTTGTTCACATTTCCTTTACAGGCTACGATTTTTGTCGCATCATGTTCTGTAGAGACTTGTTCTTGAAACATGTAAATATTGACTTATGTATTAGGTCTTTTGTGGTTTTATGTTCTTAAGGTTCCTTTGCTGATGAATTTTGAATATCAAATGCCCTTCTTACCTCTGACTTCTTCATTAGAAATCAATCAAATTAATCACTTTTTAGAAAATTAATAAAAGACGATTTAAAAACTAATATCTTTTTGGAGAGACAGTGTGGTATAACGGATAGAGAGCTGACTCTGAAGCCGAAAAGTTCAAGCACTACATCTGACACACATTGACTGTGTGACCCTGGGCAGTTCATTTGACCTCAGTGCTCCAAGTAACTCTCCAAACTGGAAATTGCAGAGGAGTTGCTGATTTACATTGGGGGTGGGAGTTTTTCCTCCCAGGAGTAACCTCTCCCAGTGAAATCCTATGTGTAGTCCTTGTATATACACCCACGTACTCCTGCCCCTACATTTTCTAGAGTAGTACTCTACTTTCAGAGAGCCATCCTTATGCAAGAGGATAATAAGAAACAAAAACCATTCAGCCCAACTCTACCACATCTCCAAAGCCTGCCATCTGCAGATTCCACAGCCCAAACCTGTGATCCTACAAAGAAAGGAAGATCCTGCCTCATCTCTCCTCTGGGACCAAGTTTGGTTATTAGAAATTCACAACTTTCATTTCAATTGATTTTTTTGAATGTTGTAGTCACTGTGTATATTGTTTTTCCTTCCATTTCATTTTATATCTGTTCATAAAAGTCTTCTCATACTCCACTATAGTCATAACAATATTCTAGTCACATAGCTTGTGTTGTTAGGCCGTTTAGCCAGTCAATTGGCATCTACATTGTTTCCAATTCTTCATTACAAAAAAAAAAAGTGTTGATGTGAATATTTTGGTGGGTTTGGAGCCTTTCCTCTTGTCACCTTCTTTTGGGAGCATATGCCTAACAAAAAGACCTCCTGTGTCAGGAGAAATATGTGGCAGTCACTTTTGCCAAAGACCAGGGATTCTCTGAAGCCCAGTAATTGTTGAGTCAAAAACAAAGTTGGAGCAACTCAGGGTCTGGAGGGAAGGAGATCAGACTAGAGAGCAGGGCTCTCGATTGTTTTGTGGAAGGACTGGACCAACTCTCCATTCCACCAGCTCTTCATTAGTGTTCCAGCCTTTGCAAGAGCCCCCAGAGACGGGCCAATTCCCGTTCTTTGTCATCTTGGCTAACTGGCCGAGTTTGAGGTTTAGATTTACATTTTTCTTACCATTAGTTATTTGGAGCCCCCTTTTACATGGTTCATAGTTTTCTGTTCTTTCTTTTAATCAGGATTGGTCCCTACCCTTTCACAAGCCGTCTTTTGGGGAGGGGATTTTGGTTGGTTGGCTCTAGAGCTTGGCCATCAGGCCCTTATCTTGGATGTGACACAGAGCTTGTTCTAATCACCTGCCTCTTATTCTGGTTTCACATTTTTTTTCATACAAAGGTTTTCAATTTCACATCCTCAAAATGATCTTTCTGATATTTTATAGCTGTGTCTGTACCTGGTTCGGTTTAGAATTTCCCCCTTTGAACTGGGAAAGTCACTCGCCCTGGTTCTAAGGCAATATTATTAATATTCAGATCACAGATTCATTTTGGCTTGATGAGGACTAGTTCTTTAGGAGCTGGTCTAGGCGAGGAGGAGAACCTCAAAAGATCACCATTGGTCGCAAGCCTGCTTATGAATGTCCTCTTCACTGACTGAAGAGTCCCTCAGGGCTATGGGACACTTTTCATAGTGACTTTTAGGAGACTTGCTGTCCCCCCATCTCAATTCAATAAAGTTTATTTCATCTTCTCTCCTCTTCCCGTCTGGTCGTATGACACCTAAGGGTATCTGCACTTCTCTAGAGGCACAGGGCAAATGCTCCCTATCTAAACCCTTTTTAGTTGTCCCTCCAATTCCCACCTTACCTCAGGGCATTCACCTTGGTAGGTTGTTAAAATTACCTGGGACTTCTTGATAACTTTAGAAAAGACAAGTGGGATGAAGTTGGCTCCCATCGAGTGCTGTGGAAGTTCACATGTGGGAGAAGGAGAATTGAGGAAGGGGTATTAATCTCACTGTCCTCTGTCATGGTCAGGCCAGACCTCATTTATTGTGCAGGGCAGAAATTGTAAGGAGGAAGACATTAACTCATATGTATATATGTTTTGTACATGTATTTTAGCTTAATGTAAGATAAAGATGTCCTTAACAATAGAACGGACTAACAGTGGAATGGTCTGCCTTGGAAGGTAGTGAGCTCTCAATAAATGAAAATCTTCAAGTACAGGCTAGGTTGTTACTTTCTGAGAATATAGGGAGTTCCAGCTCAGGTCCATGTTTTTTTTTCCCCAATAGCATATAACCTTTTTGTGGTCAAGGTCTATCCCCTTATTCCCAGAGCCGGGTAGGCTTCTTGGCAGGTAGTAGGCCCTTCATAAATTCTTGTGATTGGCTGAAATAAAACAAACTCCAAATTCTTACCCAAAATATCTCTACAAAAGAAGATAGATGGTTCTGAAAGTCAGTCCGCTAGCTCAGAGAGAGGACATAAGGAGATCGTCTATGCGGCATGTCACATCACCGTTGGCTGTTATCATCCAGATGTGGCGAAGGCTGAGCTCTTCCTCAGCTCTCTGAGTCTTCTATTAATGAAGATTTACAGTAGCAAATCCTCTTGCTTTTGAACAAATAGATTTGGGTGGAGGCGGGTGTTTAGAAATCTGTAAATATTTGTTTGTGTTCACTTCTGGAGATAATTTGATTTAAGGAGTGATTTCGTAAGTAAACATTGTTGAGCATGAATATATGTTGTGAATAAGTGGCATGTATAGGAAGCATTGATATTATTAGAGGGAAAAGGAGAAAGGGAGGGAGAAGGAAGAGACTGCTTGTCCTTGCCGCGGCTGGCGATGCAGACAGACTGAGTGTTTGGCTGGGGCAGCTTTCCCCCAAACTTGTTGGTTACCTTTTGGAGGGTAGCAGCAGTTGCTGTGGGGACTGAATTCTGTCGATGAACCTGGATCCCATCCCCAAAGTCATTGCTGTGAACGCTTTCATTTTTTCAGGGATCCATTAGTCATTCAACTGTTTAAATAGACAGGGTTAGCCGGAGGTACCAGTCCTGGGGATCTGGGCACCTTGAATTTCCTAAAGCACAGTAGTGATTGAATCTGGAAATGGAATCAGAGCAGGGCAGAATCGTTGGGGAGCTCGTAATTTTAGAGTGTGGAGTGTGAGAGTGGGAAGGGACCTTAGAACACACCTTTAGAATACAGGTTGTCAGAGATGGGGGGGCTTTTGGAACAGGGAATATCAGAACCCAGAATGCCTGCTGGGATTGCTCTGAGGGCAGGGATCATGTACTGTTATGTTTTTGGGCTTTCCTAGATCCTAACACAGGATTCCCTTCTTATTGTTTTTAAAATTAATTACTTTTCATTTTTTCACCTTTTGTTCCTCCAGATGAATTTCATTATTTTTTCTATCTCTATAAAGTGATCCTTTTGTGATTTGATTTTCATGGTGCTGAATATGTAAATCAATTATGTAGTATTGACATTTTTACTATATTGGTTCAGCCAATTAATATTTAAGCAGTAAATATTTCTCCAGTTATTTAGATCTCTCTTTATTTTGGGGAAGAATATTTGGTAATTGTGTTCACACAATTCCTCTTTTGTTGATAATACACAAATGGGTTTCCATCGTATTCTGCAACTTTGCTGAAGTTGTTCGTTGTCTTTAGTTAGCTTTTTAGCCGACTGTCTGGAGTTCTCTAAACCACTGGATCACCTGCAAAAAGTGATAGATTAGTTTTCTCTTTGCCTGTGCTGATTCCTTCAGTTTCTTCTTCTTATTACCATAGCACCATATTGAATAGTAAGGAAGGGTGATAAGGGACATTTTAGTGCTTATATAGTGTTTATCATGTAACAGGCATTGTGCTAAGTACTTTACAATTACATTTGATCCTCACAATGATGCTGGAAGGTAGGTGCTATTATTATTCTCATTTTATAGATAAGGAAACTGAGGCAGGCCAAGATTAAGTGACTTGTCCAGAGTCACCCAGCCAGGAAGAATCTTAGCCTGGATTTGAACTTCCTGCCTTCAGGCCTCCTACTGTACCCATGAACCACCTGTTTCTTCTCCTTGCCTTTCCCCTGCTTGTACTGGAAAGGTCTCTAGTATATCCTCATTATAAATAATGTTAGCTGTTGGCTTTCTATAGATACTATTCATCATACAAAGAAAGCTCTGTTTATTCCTGTGTTTTCTAGTATTTTTTGACAGGAACAAGTGTTACATCTTGTCAAAAACTTTTCCTGCCTTGATTGATGTAATCATGACTTTTGTTTTTGTTATCAATATGGTCAAGTATGTTTATAATTTTTCTAATACAGAACCAGCCCTGCATTCCTGGTATTAATGCAACATGATCGTAGTTTATAACCTTTGCAATATGTTGCTAATAGCCTTGCTAATATTTAAAATTCTTACATCAGTATTCATTAGGGACTTCAGGCTATAGTTTTCCTTTTCCTGGTAGAGGTAGTTTCTTGAACAGGAGTTGCCAAGATCAATGAAATCAGAGGTCTGAATAAAAAAAAAAAGTCATTGAGTTATTGAGTTCCTTCCCCATCCCCACCTCCATCTTTTTCATATGAATGCTTGCCCAGCCACAGATCACTTCTATAATTGTTCAGATGCTTGAATGAATCTGTTCTGATGAGATCACTCTGAGTCCACATTCCCAAGAATGTTTTCTTTAGCTTCTGACATTTGCTGGGATTTTTGCATTTGAGAAAAGATTCTATTAGCTTATCATTTCTAGGCCTCTAGACAAAGGTGGTAGATACCATAGGAGAAATCCTATGATACTGGAAGACCTGAGTTCAAGTCTCTGCTCTGTTAATTACTAGCTTTGTGACTATGGAGGTTAAGTCATTTTACCTCTAAGTCTCAGTTTTCTCCTCCAAAGAATTGGAAAAATAATATTGTTTATCTTGACAGGGTTATTATAAGGAAAGTAAATCTGAAACTTTCAGAAAAGGGAGTCGTCATTATCACAGAAGGACTACTATTTCTGGTTCCAGAGTGGAAACAGCTTGGTTGGCCCTACTATTGTTATAGATGCCACTGACGTTCTTTTTCATATTTTTTAATCTTCTGGATGAAAAAGGACACATCTAAGAATATTTCCTATCTCTGGAAACTTAAAAGAACATCAGTTTGCTCACTCCAGATCTAAGAGAATACAAGGCTGAAATAGAGAGGGGTATGATTTTGTTAGAAATGGGCTTGTGGGGATGGAAAACCTCTGGACTTGCTGCCCCAGGCTGAGGAACAGAGAAGGGCAGGCAACTGCTTTCGATTTGTTTGTGTTTCTGCTGATAAGTAAGATTTAGCTCCTTTCCCTCCCATTTTGTTCTTTCTTTTCAGCTTTAACCTCTCAAATCACTGAGAGTCAGTCTCAGGAAAAAAATCCCATTGTTAATAATAACCCCAGTGCTGGTAACTGTAGCCTGGAAGGTTTACAGCAGCTTTGAAATGGAAGGGGTGTCTGTTTGATTATAAGGGTTTGGAAGAAGAGCGAACTGTCTTTCTAGACTCCACTTTAAGACCCCCAGCTGTGGGCCAGTCTCTGCTTCCCAGGGCCAGGGCTGGCTGAAGATCCTCCATTGAGATGGCCTCCTTGGGCTTCCGCCTAAGGCTTCTCCCTTTTGCTTTTTTAAAAAAATTATTTTCTTTTACTTTACCCGTCTAGCACATCCTGCCACCCTTAGTGAGCTTGTTCGCCTCTGGCTTCCCACAGGGCTTTGTAGGTGATTTTTTTTCCCTTACTGCCATTGACCCTACCTCTGGCTGGCAATATTCCTCTCCTTTTTTAGGGGCTAGCAACTAGCATTTCTAGTCTGATTTACCCACTTAGCATAGAGAACTGAGCCTAGAGTCAGGAAGACCCGAGTTCAAATCCAGCCTCAGATTTTTACTAGCTGTGCAACTTAAACTTTGACTCAGTTTCCTCATCTGTAATATGGACATAAAATAGCACCTACTTCTCAAGGCTGTTGTGAGGGTCAAATGAGATCATAATTGTAAAAAACTTAGCATAGTGCATGGTAAATAGTGAGCATTTTGTAAATGTTGGTTGTTATCTTACACAGGAATATTTACTTCAAAGATATAGTAAAAATGAACAGAAAAAAATTTCCCCCACCACTTCAGGGGATACTTTCCCCTGCATCACCCTAGTCTTTGAGGGCAGGGAGACGAATAGACACCATTTAGCTCAGTTTCTATACATCTTTGGCACCAACCAAATCAGTCACTCAACCAAAACCCAGTTATTTGAGTACTTGCCCTGTACAAATTCATGGCCCAACATAGAACAACTGCTGGATGAATGAATCCTTTTGGGCTGGAGTCTCAGAGGTCTTATTGGCTGGGCCTCTTGTTGGAATCCCCAAGGTCTGCAAACCCTTGAGAAGGAATCCTCTGGGGCTGGTGAGCTGTGGGGAGGAGACTCCTTTCTGCCCCAGCCCCTTGACCAAAGGAGGACCCTACAAAGCTTCAAAAGGTCTGGAAGCTTTGGGTTTTCATCAGAATGGGGTATGAGTATCTGTAGAAGAGCACTGGGTCACAGCTGCATCTCCATCAGAAACAGGATAAACTAGGTACATGTGGGAAAGCAGGACCAAGGCTTTACAAAAAGCTCAGCAGAATGTTATAGTAAGGGGATAGCAGTCTCTCTCCTCATGAATGTGCATGTATGTACATTTATGTGTGTACACACACATGCACACAATACATATATGTACACACACAACCTGTATATGCACAAAAAGAGAAAAGGACATGTATCTCCCCAGTGCTGTGAGTCACCCTTTTGACAGCTGGATGCTTTAAGCACCAATCCACTTTCTCCTGAACTCTTCATTTTGGGTGAATATGTCCCAGACTTCTTGGGGAATGTTTTTTGCATCTGCTGTTCTTATTTATGGCACCTTAGTAAATATCACTTTGTAAAAGCAAATTGATGTTACTTGGTTAGTTGATATTAGGTAGCGGTTAACTGATTTATTGATATGGGACACACACTGATAGGGGCTTGTGAATATTAAAATGGGAATCCATAGGTTTACTTATAGACCTCCTAAGGGGAGAAATATTAGCTTCCCTCCATGCTGCTACTAGGGCAAGTAGAAGCTGGGAGAATGAGCCTAGAGGGCTGCTATATAAAAACCGTTCTTCTGGCTCTGCTCAATTCTCCATAAGTTAGTGCAAGTCTTCCCCATTTCTTCTCTGGATCCATCCCTTTTGTTGTTCTTTATTGCACAATAAAATCCCGTTACATCCATGTAACCTACTTTGTTCTGCCATAATTGATGGGTGCCAGCCTTCTTTCTAATTCTTTGCCACAACAAAAAGAGATCCTGTAGACATTGTTCATACATGTGGGTCCTTCCCTTTGTCTTTGATCTGTTGAAGTATAACATTGCATGCTTTAGTAACTTTTTAGTGTCCAGAATGACTATTAATCTATTAAGGCTTCTTCAGTGTGCGTGTCCTCTCATCCTCCCTCCAACTGTAATTGTCATTTTTTTGGCCATCGCTGCCAGTCTGACGGTGTGAGGCAGAACCATGGGCAATGGGGAATTGTCAAGGAAGGGAACGAACATTTCAATAGCACCTACTGTGTGCCAAACCCTGTGTTGCATTTGCCAAGTATTAGCTCGCTTGACTCTCATAACAACCCTGTGAAATGTCCTGTTTTATAACTGAGAAAACTGAGGCAAGCAGTGTGACTTTCTTGGGTTGCCCGACTAAGCAATATCTGAGGCAGGATTTGAACCAGGATCTTCCTGACGCCAGCCCTAGTGCTCTATCCACTGGACCGTCTAATTGCTTCTAAATAATAGTAGGGTTAGAGGGCTAGTCTTGCTTTGAGTAACACTTCTCTATTGGTGATTTGGACAGCTCCCTCATATTAAAAAGAGGTCCAAAGAGATCAAGAGATTTGCCCAAGGTTACTCAGGTGTTCAGTGATAGTGCCAGGATGAACAGTATCCAGGTAGTCCGACTGCAGATCCAGGCTTATTTCTCTCATGCCACCCTTTCTCCAGCTCAAATGCTACCTCATCCGTAGAAACGTCCTAGATTTCTTCCCAACCCCCCCGGCCTCCACTGCCCACAAAGATTGTTTATTTCATTTTTATAGATCTCATTCAATTTAGTTTTTCTATAAAGAATCGTACAAAGGCAAAGCTTCAGGATCTCTGCGTGCTGTGTGCTCTGATTACCAGAGCTTGTGAAATGTAGAAAGGGCACATTGTTGTTTCCATAAACAAAATATAGCTGAGCTACCAGGAAGGGGCTGCAGACATATGCACCCTCAGTGAGTACACAGTTATCATTTATGGACTTAAAAATTTTTTTTTATTGATTTTTTTTTTGTTTTTATGCCACTTAAATTTACCTCTGTGTGCCTCTCTTTCCCAGAGAACTATCCCTTACAAAAAAGGATTTTCTTAAAAGAAAAAAAGAAAAATCAGAAGGAAAAAAAGGATGAATTCATTAAACATTTTGCAATATCTACAGTGTTCCCAGACCCTCTGGTTCTGTGGAGGAGTAAAGGGAAGGGTTTTCTTTGAGACCAAATTTATTCTTTGTTATTTTGTAACATTCAATTTTGATTCTTTGGTGGCTCTTTCAATTTGCGTTTTTGTAATTACTATGTATATTGTTTTCCTCTCTCTGCTTACTTCCTTTTCATAAGTCTTCCCAGGCTTCTCTGTATTTGTCCAATCTATCATTTATTACAACCCAGCAATTGTGCCATTATATTAATGGCTCACAATCTGGTTAGCCATTCCCTGATCCAGGAACATCTACTTACTTGGTTTCTGATTGTTTCCTACCACAGAAGTGCTGCTGGAAATCTTTTGATTTATGTGGGGACTTTCTTCCCAACAATGACCTCTTTGGGGTATATGGCCCTAAATGGGCCATATAATGGGATTTTTAGGTAAAAGAATGAGGACATTCTAGTCACTTTATTTGCCTAATTCAAAATTGGTTTCCATAATGGTTGTACTAATTCACAATTCCACCAACAAAGCCTGAGTGTGTTTATCTTTTCACAAACGTTCCAGCATGAACTATTTCTGCCTTTTGTCTTCTGGGCCAGTTTTCTTTGTGTGATGTGAAAGCTCTGTGTGCTTTTGTTTTGAAGTTTTCTTATTAGGCATTCTGAGCATCATTTAATGGTTATTAATCATACACAATTATTTTGAGAATTGTATTCTTTCACTATCTATTGGAGAATCTTTTGACTGTAGAGATTTCTGTTGATTTTCTATATGTATATATACATCTACAACTCCCACCCCCCAATATTAGCAAACTCTTCTCATAGATTTTATTCAAAGGTTTTTCTCCAATTGGCATTTTCCTTTCTTATCCAGGATGCATCATTTTTTGGTTTTGCATATTTTTCATTTTCATATGACCAATACAGTAGTGAGTGTCCTGGCCTTTAGTGCCTGAAGGCCAGGTATGCTGCAGTTTACCCCTTCCACAGGGTTCTCCAGTAACCTTGGGAGATTTGAGAGTGTCTAGTCTCTCTGCCACCATCTCCAGCTTCAAGTGAATTTGTTGGGAGTCCCCTGCATCCAAGTTCCAGTTGGTTCAGTTATTTCACTTATGTTCAACTCTCTGTGACTCCATGTGAGATTTCCTTGGCAAAGATACTGGAGTGGTTTGCCATTTCCTTCTCTAGCTCATTTTACAAATGATGAAATGGGAGCAAACAGGGTCAAATGGCCTGGCCAGGGTACACAGCTAGTAAATGTCTAAGGCTGGATTTGAACTCAGGAAGGTGAGTCTTTCTGACTCCAGGCCCAGTATTCTATCCGCTGCATTATCTAACTGCCTGTCTTCAAAATACGTACATTTTAAAAAACAAAAAGGGCACTATGTTCCCCTCTGATATCACTAGAGAAAGGGGTTAAAATTTTTTTTAAAGTACAATCCCACTAAGTTCCTAGTTTAGATCATCCATGGGGGTATGTCCCAGGCACCTTGGTTTCTCAGGGATTCCTTTGTTTTCTGGCCGCAACGTCCAGTTTAGAATCATGTGTCCAAAGTATTTCTGACTCAAGTCAGAGTTCAGGAACTCCACCACTTATATCTAGAACCAAAAAGAACAAATTAAACAGAAAAATATCCCAACTCATTTCTCAGGGCCACAGGACCTAAAAAAGGTGGGAAAGGTAGCCCTTTCCTCTAGGCAGATTAGCTCATAGTGCTTTAAATAGGACATTTGCTGCTCCCCATTTCCTCTCTCCAAGCAAGAGGAGAAAGAATGTGTGTGTGTGTGTATACATATATATATATATATATGTATACATACACACATATATAAAACCATATATAGGATTATATAACCATAAATGGTTATATAATAAAGAATAAAGAATCTTTTGCTAATTGCATATTGAAATTTCATATTAGAAAATCACACATTAGTTATGTTCTATTGTGTTTTTCTTTATTCTATTAAACATTTCTCAATTACATTTTAATCTGGTTCAATGAGCCCTATGTGTTTGATACCTCTGAGCTAACAGGTATAGTTTCATCTCTTTGTCTTCACACCACTAATTTCTTTCTCTCAGTGCTCTTTCCAGTATTTTTTAGAACTCTATCAAATAACAGTGGGGAGAGTGAGCATCCTTGCTTTATTCCTATATTTAGTGGGAATGCTTCTAACATATCTCCACTGTGTATGATGCTTGATCTAGTTTTAGATAAGTACTTTGATTATGTTAAGATCCCTCTATGTGTATACTTTGTAGAGATTTTTTTAGCATAAGAATGTTGTATATTGCCAAAGGCTTTTACACATCTATTAAGATAATTATAGTTTTAAATATACTTATTTTCATGTAATTATTTTGATTTTTCCCCCAATGCTCACATCCCTAGTATAAATCCAACTTTGTAATAATGAATGGTTTCTTAGATGAATTCTTATAGTCTGTTGACTTTTTGACGAATTTTGATTTGATCTTCCTGAATGAAATTGGTCTTTGGTTTTATTTCTGTGCCTTATACTTTTCTGGTTTAGGTATTAGGACTATTCTTTTTCCCAAAAGGAGTCTGATAGTGCTTTCTATCGTATTCTTCCTTCACAACATCACAGCCCACAATGTCAGAGCTACAAGGGACCCCAGAGATCCTTTAGTCCAACCCTTTTCTTCTGTAGAAAAAAAAACAGCTGAGGCCAGAGAGAGATATTTTACTAGTAAGCAGGCCTAGTACAGGGACCTGGGTCTTTTGACTCAAAGAAAACTTTCTTACTCACCAGGTTGCCCTTTCTTAGATGCCCTTTGAAATTTAAGAGAAGCAAAAGGTGGGTCTGAGAAACTGAATCATTGGATAGCAGGATCATGGGATCACAGAGGTGGAGAAGGGAGACACCTTAGAAATGACATAGTCCAATCTTCTCCATTTTGACAAGGAGGGAAATTGAAGCTTAGTCTCACATCTAAGTCTCCATTTCTGATCTTGAGGACACAAAAGTGGTAAAAGGCAGAGATGGAATTCGGCACTGGATCTTCTCACTCCAGCACAGGATTCTTTCCACTGCACATATCAACAAGCCTAAGTGGGACAAACATTTCTAATTAAAATTATTTTCAAATGCCACTTGGCTTTCACTTTGGAAATACCGAGGAGCAGGTCCTGAGCTCTGAGCATGATTGCTGCTCCTCTAGCTGTGTTTCCCTCTAGTAGACTGTCAGCTCAAGGGGGCAAGATGTGCCAACTTTTGTTCTTAGATCCCCATGATCTAGCACAGGGCCTAGCCTCTTGGAGGTCATGTGATTTCATTCATGTGTAAAACTCTTAGCATGGAATCTCCTTTCACTAATGCAACTCAGCAGCTCATCTGAGTTTCTGAGAAGTGAAATGACTGCCCAAAGGTTAACAACTAATAACTTGTGTTGATTGAACTAATGGAGTCTTTCATCCCAAGTGAGAAGGGGGGAAGGGAATGAGCATTTATTAAGTGCCTACTATGTGTTGGGCACTAGGTTAAGTGCTTTCATAAATTTTTATTTAATTTTCACAACAACTCTGGGAGGTAGGTGCTATTATTATTTCCATTTTACAGTTGAGGAAACTGAGGAAGTTAGAAGTTAAATGACTTTTTCAGGGTCATATAGTGTAGATAAATCTGAGGCTGCATTTGACACTAGGCCCAGGGCTGTAGCTGCTGTGACACCATCTAGCTTCCTAAGTTTCTAACTTTTCATTCTGACCCATAACAATGGGAATCCATTATTGTGTGTTGGCCAGTGACATCCCCAAATCCCACAGTGGCCCCACAGTGTAAGGGCAAGACTTGCCTGTATCTGTTAGGGGGCTGAAGATAGTTCTTTTCTCTGCCTTTCCTGCTGTTTTCCTTTTCCTTTTCTGATCTTCCACATGAAATTGAAGCTCATTTAAAGGAGAAATTATTCATGAGGAAGACGTCAGTGTTTGGTTTGGGAGCCACCTGAAGTCAATTAAGGATCAACAGATTTAATTATTCTCTGTGGGCTAAAATCAGGAAGTGGGAACCAAAAAAATGGCCCTCCTTATTAACTCAAGGCAGGGAATAAACAGGCTTTTAATAGACCTAAGTGGCCGGAGTCCAGAAGTCCCATGCATTGGCTCCATGCTAAATGGCTGAGTGAAATTGGAAACAAATCAATTAAGTTGGTCAGGTCTCACAAGGTAGCTTCGTTATTACAGGACCCAGTGAGATTCAGAAAACATCTATTAATCACCTACTGTGTGCAGAGATCAGTGATAGGAGCTGGATGAACTGAGCTGATTGAATTCCACACGTGTTCATTTCATACCTACTGTGTGGAAGAGAAACAAGATTTAGAGGTGGTCTGGTACTTGCCCTCATGGAGTTCTGAGCCTTGTATGGGTAGTTTTGAACATGCACAGATAATGACAATAAGTGGTATTGCATGATGGATGTGGCAGAGACTCTGTTAAGTCTGGAGATAAAGAGTCTACCAGTTTGGGTGTCATAAGAAGAATACTTGGGAGATTTTTGGAAAAACTATCTGGGTTTAAAGCCTGCCTTTTGTAGTTACTACCTCTGTGACACGAGGCAAGTCACCTCCTTTGATGAGCCTCAGTTTACCCATCAAAAGTATTGGACCTCTGAGGTCCTGTTTAGCTCTAAATCATTAATTATCTGCACAAAGGGAATTATTTCAGACATCCTTAATCTCTTGGAACTGAAGTTGAACTTTAAAGAGTGAATAGGTAATCCAAAGGCAGATCAGTTAGGGCAGGTTACTCAAGGTCTAGGGAGTAGCATGAACAAAGGTACTGAGGTGGGATAGTGTAGAATCTACCTGGGAGACAAAGAATCATCAAGTTTACCTATAGCATAGGGTGTGGAAAGGGAGGAATAGATAAGACTGAGTAAGTAGAATGGTTCTAGTTAAGGAAGGGCCTTGAATGCCAGAATTAATAATGATAATAATAATAGTTACCATTTGTACAGTCCTTTAAGGTTGTAAAACACTTGACACATCTTTCATTTGCTCTCCACAAAACCTTGCAAGGTAGGTGTTATCTATTACATCCATTTTATATAAGGGCACTGAGATTGAGAGGTCAATTCACTTGCCCAGGGCCACAGAGTCACAGAGTTGGTAAGTGTCTGAGGCAGGATTTCAGCTCGGATACTCTTGGCTCTAAGGCTGACACTCTATTCCTGTGGCATCTCCCAGCTGCCTAATTTGAAAATAGAAATATTATAGCGTGAAAGTATTGGATTTGAGATCAAAGGAGCAGGGCTTAAGTGGCATCTTGCTCCTTCCTATGTGAATGACGTTGGCTGAGTACCTCCCTCCTCTCTGGGCCTTATTTCTCTCCTGTAAAACAAGGAGATTGAAGTAGATGGTCTCTAAGGTGCTTTTCTTCTCTATCTGGTGATCCTTGATTTCTCCATCATAGACAATGGTGCCATTGAAAGGGTTTGAGGAAATGTGGGATAAGAGCAGATGTATATAAAGGAAGTCTGTAGAGAGAGAAGAGCAGGTGATAGCCTAGAGGATACATCTGGCATCCTGAAGGGTACCTGCTAATCTGCTCATGTCTTGGAAGGAAGTTGTAAAGCAATCTTGGAAGATTTTGCCTGCCCATCTTTTCCTGGGCAGGATGTGGGAAGCCAAGTTCTTTAGCTTCAGAAGAAATCTCCTTTTGCTGGAGAGGCCCGTCTGGCAGAGGACTCTGTTGGAGTGTGAGGTACTGAGTCCAATTCTAGCTCAGTCATTTAATCTCTCTGTGACTTGGGGCCTTCCTGTCCTCTGTGAGATCAGCAGGTTGGAAGAGATGAGGTCTCTGAGCTCCCTTGTTGGTGTCAATTTTGGTATTCCCACGTTTACTCCTAGAAGGGACACTTGGTGTTGATTCAAGTTACTTGGATATAAGTTAAGCTCTATGCTCCATTCCCTCCTGAGTAACTTTGGTCTAGGGGAGTATGCCTCTGTGATGTCTGCTGTTGAGTTGTTTCAGTCCAGCTCTCTGTAGCCCATTTGGGGTTTTCTTGGTAAAAACAATGGAGTGGTTTGCCATTTCCTTCTCCAGCTCATTTTATCGATGGGAAAACCAAAGCAAACAGGATTAAGTGGCTTGCCCAGAGTCACACAGTTAGTAAGTGTCTGAGGCTGGATTTGAACTCATGTCTTTCTGATTCTGGGTTCAGCACTGTATCCACTGCACCACTTAGCTGCCTCATGTCTACTTTATGAGATTAGATGTACAAATTTAGTCTTGAGGAGGCTGACTGAGAAAGCATCCATGACGTAGTAGAAGGAGAGTTGGTTTTGGATTTTGATGACCTGGATTCAGATCCTGATTCTGCCATGGACTCCCATGTGGTTCTGTGCAGGTCACAGCCCCTCATTTATAGAATGTAGAGTTAGGCTTAATGATCTCTCTAAGGTGCCTTCCAGTTTCAAGTCCATGATCTCTGCTTACCACCAGGATCCCCTATTAACAGATGAGCAGCAGCAACTCCATTACAGCCTTTTAGTCTGAAGAACCATATTTCTGGCAGTTGTGGTTAACTAAAGTAAAAAAAAATTCTCATTTGTATATTTTATAGCCACTCTTTCTGTGGTGGCAAAGACTGGGAGCTAAGAGGGTTCCCAGTAACTGGAGACTGGTTGAACAAATTGTGGCATGTGACTGAACGAACATGAATGTGTTGTAAGAAACAAAGAGACGGTTTCAGAGAGCCCTGGGAAGACTTGTATGAATGAACTGATGCGGGGTGTGTGAGGGTGGGAGTGGGGTGGGAGGTGAGCAGAACCAAGAAAATGATGTATACAATGAAAATGATGTTGTAAAGACAAACCACCTTGAAAGATTTAGGAACTCTGATCCGAGCAGTCACCAACCATGGCTCTGGAGGACATAACGCACACCTAGGAGGGGAAGACCTGTGCTGAATGTAGCCAATGGGGGATTTGTTTTGCTTGACTATTCTTACTTTGGGTAAAGGATTTTGTTTTTCTTTTCTTTTTATTTCTTTTTGGTGGGGGAGAGGGGGGTTGGAAGTACAGATAAAGAAGTGCTTGATAATTGGAAAAACATTTAAACACCAAAAAGAAAGAGATTAACATTATGCTTTTGGGAAAAATAGCCCTTTAATATTTCAAAATATGAGAACACACTGATCAGGTTCCTCTCAAATTGAGGAAATGGTGATCTCTTAATAGATAGAGACCTTAGGACATGATCTTCATGAAAGCAGTTATTTGGTCATTGGCCAAACACCATTCAGTCCATCCCCAAACCTGAACTCAAAACATAGTTCTGAGTCTGTTAGGACTTAGCAGAGCTTTTGCTCTGCAGGTATATACTTCAAAAAACTAGAATCATCTCTTTGCCACTGTGAGGCATCAAAGCCTCAAGAACTAAATGAAAATACAACGAAGGGACAAATAGTATAAAAAGAAATACCTAATTGTAAACATTACAGAATTTAGTCCGAATGTTTGTTGAAGAATGAAGTAGGTAGTCCCAGAGAGCAAGATTTTAGGGAGAATAAACACCTAAATACACTTTAATCTTTTTTTTTTTTTACCAATCCTTATTTGTTATCAATCTCTGCTTCCTCTAATGATAATTTTATTCCTAGGTTTGAAGAGAACAGAATGTGTGTATATATAGTGGGGGTCCAATGTGTGAAATATTCTATCCTCTTTGTACCTAGGAATAAAAACATTATATACATTCATATACTCATACTCACAAGCATATATACATATGTATGTATATATATGCATTCACATATATTTAAATTTTTTTATTTTTATCTTGTTTTTCATATCACCTTTGTTTCATACTGTATCCCTTTCTTGACTTCCATTAGTCATCTCTTATTACAAAAAAAAAGAGGAAAAAAAAGCAGGTCAGCCCAACCAACCAACACATTGCCTAAATAATTGCACAGTGTGTGTGAGTGCATATATATGTGTGTGTGTATGTACATATACATATACACACATATGTGTGCATATATACACACCCACCCCTATAGGGCTAGATGGCCTCCCAGAACTTTTGGATTTTAAGTCTCTGATCACTGTGGTCTCCATTTTTTCCTGAGGTATTGCGCTCCATTTTTGGAAAGCTTTAATGGATTCCCCCTTACATCATCCTGATATATGTACATGTATATGTGTGTGTGTATGTACTCACCCATATATGTATACATATGAATGATGGAGGGAAACATTGAGCCACTACCCACTGTCCCTTGCCTCTGCAAAGAAGGAAAGGAAGTGCATTCTCTAATACCATGGTTAATCACTTCAGTTACACAGTTTAGATTGTTTTTGGTCTTGCCATTCACATAGCTGTAGTCATTGGTCATATAATTTCTCAGTTTGTGCTAACTTTGCTCTGCATTTGTTCATAAATGTCTTCCAGGGCTTCTCCAAAGGCATCATGTTCATGGTTTCTTCCGACACAGTAGCATTATATCACATTCATGTACTCTGGCTTGTTTGGCCTCCCCTATCCAATAGGTATCTGCCTGGCTTTCAGGCTTTTGCTACTCCAAGAAGTGCTGATAGAAATGTTTGCTGTCCACGGGCCCTTTCCTTGAGTCAGTGACTTTCTTGGAGAACATGCTTACTGGTGCACTATCTTGGCTGGAGGAGGTAGACGTTTTCGTTAATTTTTGATCAGAGTTCCTAATTGCTTTCTAGAACAAGTGGGCCAACGTGCAGCTCCATCAAAAGTGCATTAGTATGCCTGTCCTTTGGTAGCCTCTCCAACATGGACTAGAATAGAAAGTTTTTTTTTCCCCCAACACACCTTAAAAATTTAAATTTAGTGTCCTTATGTTGCCGGTGTCTGCCGCCATTCAAACAAAGCTGTTTCTTCTGTAGGAAATTATAAATGGCAGTTGGGCACTGGCCACAGATGAAGCTTGGGTGAACAATTGGTGACAGTATCAGGGTGCTGCTGTGTTACTGCCTCGGCGTTGGGACCAAATTGGGGCGGAGGTGTTCCCTCGGACAGTGCTGTCCTGAAAATGCTTCCATCCAGGAACAGATTCCTTTGATCTCACCTTAATTATGAATTTGATATCAGGAACATGTCTGCAAGGAAGGAACATGGGGATAACAGCTAAGGGCCGATTCAGAAATATATCCTTTGAAAACAAGAAACAGATGCCTGAATATCAGCAATCCATTTATAAGTTCTGTTCTCCCAACAGTCATGTGCTGTGAGTAGCATAGAATATTATTATTTTTCCATATTACAGAAGGATAAACTGAGGCTCCAAGAAGGGAATTTATTTGTCCTAGGACCTTTGTTTAGGAAGCATCAGAGACATGACTCTGTAAGCAGCAGATCTGAATGTGAGTCTTGCCTCTGCTACTTACTGGCTATGTGACCTTAGGTGAGCCACTGTCTTTCTCTGGGGCCCAGTTCTTATTTCCATAAATTAATAGTAATTCACTCAGTGAGCTCAGCATCCTTTCTATTTCTCACTCAATTCCATGATCAGCTTCTGTATCCAGGATGGAGCAGCCAAGTGAATGGAGACACAGACTCACTGGAATGTTGGTGTGTAACCTTTCTGCTGCAAGCCTTGTGCTCATTATTTTTCACAAGCTCAGCCCTCTTTTGTTTGTAAATCGTGGCTCACCATTTGACTTATGGTTCTCATATTGAGAGTGACCTAAATAGAGACAATGTGAAATTTTTAATTATTCATTGGACCATATCTACTTCTGTAGGAGGCTACTCAATGAGAGACTAAATAATGGTCAGTATTAGTGACCCTGTAAGGAAGTTCCCCTCCATTCCTCAGAATCTTGAAGCTGTTCATGAGCCATTCAGAAGAGGAAAGCCCCGAACAGAACGAGTGAAAGCAACAAACCCTCTGTGAGCTTCTCCTGGGATCTGACTGTCTTCTCTGAAGCCATTGTCTTCTGAACCTTAGCCAGGTCAGGGGCTCTCTGTGGCTCTGGCTTTGACCACCCAGACTTGACAGAAAAGGGACTAGGTCTAGAGTCAGAGGCTCTGGCTTTGTTGCCTACTAACTGTGAGACCCTGGGGAAGTCACCTCCCATCTCTGGGCTTTATTGCACTGGTTTGCAAAAGAAGGCATTTGAACTCTGTGACCCCTAAGGTTCCTCCCATTTCTACCCCTCTGTGAGCCCTTGGTTATATGCCAACCTGTGGCTTGATGCTGAACTTTCTGACTGGTCTTCAAGGGTGTCCTCCATCCTGCAAATTCTCTCTCTATAGCTTTCTGTCTTTCTCAAGTCACCCACCTTAGCATCTAACAGTAACTGAGACATACGTAGTTTATAAGTTGTCCCTGGCCAGGAGAGGAAGGGATTGCTGTGTAGCTGGGGCAATCATGGATCTGGTGAGGGGCCTCCACACTGCAGGAAAGCCAGCCTGTGGTGGTAATGGAGGAGATCTGACTTTAGGTCTTGGCTCTGCTTCTAATTTCCTGCATCATTGTGGACCAATCACTTCCTCTGAGTTTATTTCTTTCCTTGTAATGACCAATTTAAATACAATTTATGTTTCCTTCTAGCTTTGAAAGTTTATATAGAGACTTTGTGGGCAAGTGATCTCAAATTTCTCCCACCTCAACTTTTGAATTCACAGACTCCCAGAATCTTAGAGTGGGAAGACATTAGAGGTTGCCTAGTTCAACATATCTCTAAACAACAATCCTGACACTGCCAGAGTGGTCAGTCAGGCTCTTCTTTCCTATTCTGTAAATGGAGGCTTGGGCTAGATGGCATACACATCTCTATGTCTACATCCATATTTCCATTTTTCAGACATCTATAACTTTTGGTGACCCCAGTTAGGATTTTCTTGGCAATGATACTGGAATGGTCCACCATTTCCTTCTTGTGCTCATTTAACAGATAAAGAAACTGAGGCAAATGGGACTAAATGACTTACCAAGGTAATAAGTGTCTGAGACCAGATTTGAACTTGGGAAGATGAGTCTTTCTGACTCCTGGCCTGGCACTCTCGTCACTAGGCCACCTAGCTCTGTGTGTGTGTATTGTGCATGTGTGTGCATATATACATTTACATACACACAGTCATCTTCTATGAATGCATACACACATACATATAAATATAAGCCATTATATATGTATATGGTACATATATATGTGTATAATCTTTTGTATCACTGGAGGGAATGACAAAATTAATTTTATATGTGCATGCAAGTATGTGTATACACACACAGACACACACACACTATATCTGCCTTGGTGTAGCTTCTAATCATTGAGCTTAGTTTACTACCATCTCCCCCTACTCCTAAGCCTTCTCTTCTCAGCCTGATCATGCCCAGTTCCCTCAACTTCTGCCATGACCTCTAGATTTCTTACCATTGTTGTCCCTGTCCTATAGACTGGAAACATTTGATCAATGCCATTTAGTTTTTCTTTTTTGCTTTTTGGAGGGCAGGGTAATTGGGGTTAAGTGACTTGTCCAAGGTCACATGGCTAGTAAGTGTTACATGTCTGAGGCTGGATTTGAACTCAGGTCCTTCTGACTCCAGGGCCAGTGCTCTATTCACTGCACCACCTAGCTGCCCCAATCAATGCCATTTCTAAATGAGGGACACAGAAGAGGATGCAAGATTCCAGTCATACTCTGATCAGGACCAAAGACAACAAGTTTTACTTCCCTCTTTTGGAACACTCTCCCTCCGTAAAGCAAACTAAGTTCTTGGATTTCTAGCTACCACATCACACTGTTAATTCCTACTGAGTTAGCAGTCTCTTTATACTCCTAGATCTTTCTTGCAGGGGCTGTTTTCTGGTCATACCTTCCTTATTCTCTAGAGCTGAAGTTGATTTTTCAAACCCACTTATAACATTTTATGGGTATTCCCATTAAATTTCATCACATTTGATTTGGTCTCATAGCAGGTGGCTGAGAATTTTGTACACTGACAGTCATTCTGTGTGTTATCTGTCACTCCTAGCTTTGAATGGGCTGTGGGTCTCATGAATGTATGATCTGTGTTCACTTTTGAGTAACTGATAAAAATGTTGACCAGTATCACAGCATGGACAGATCCTGGGTGGCTACCAGTTGTATTGATATCAAAATGTTAATGGATATTTTGGGTGGCCAGTTCTGAATGCACCTAACTGCACCAATATCTAGTCCACTTCTCTCCATTTCTTCCACAAGAATAAAAGTGAAAGCCTTCATCAAATGTTTTCCTGAAATGGCTGTGGCTTTGCCCAGACTTATTAGGTTTGTACCCCTTTTTTGAAAGAAAATGAAGTTTATTGTTGAAGCCACACTAATTCCATTCACTGTTTCATTTCTCAATGCTGAAAGCATTTCTCAAGGGTTCAAGCTGTAGCAGTGACAAGCCACAGCCCGAGAAACTTCCCTGAACAGGTGATCTGCTCAGGTTCATTGCCACCCTCACTTGGGAGAGGGACTTCTGATTATGAGAGCACATTAAAGGATGGTCCCAAATCTGTCTGCTGAGGGTCTCTGCTATTACAACCTGTCTTTCATTTGTTTGTGACCATATTCAGAGTCAGTTCAGAAGAAATGGGTCTTGCCTTCCATGTTTCTGGGAAATAAGGGATCAAGGACAGGTATTTGAGTTTCAAGGAATGGTCACTTTAAGCCCAAGTTGAAGGGAGCTCACTCTACCCCCAGTTATTGCTTGATCCTGCCCTACCATGGGATTAATTAGGAGACATTCCTGAAGCTAATAGTTGGCTGGGTATGTGTGCTTTGATTTTTGAATGGCTCTGGGATACCGTCCTTGTGGTCATTCCCTCCATTGGTACAGATAGTCCATCTACACCTTCTCATTGTTCAGCCATGTCCCCTGTGTACTTATGAAATTCCAGGTCCAGGCCCTCCCCAAACTTCCTCCTCCATCTGCCCAATCTGTTCAAGATCAGCACATTGTTATCATGGAAGCTTTCCCTTAGGTCTTTTTCTGTTTTGTGCTTGGGCATCCCACCTACTAGTCTCCATTCCCAAGATATGGCTTGCTTACCATTTCTAAATTACATGTTTCCCTCTGGGCCACTTTTTGTAAGATAGGAAATGCACTCTAGCCAACTTGTTACCACCACGAACCTCTTGACCACCCTTTGGATCATCCAAAACTTGAATTCTTTAGAAATTGAAAGATTCCAAATGAACAAGCAGACAACATCACCAAAAGAACATTAGTGTTGAAAATGACCATTTGTAGTGGGGAGCAACTTGGAACCATAACCAGTCCTGTGTAGTTTCCTGAACACAGACCAGTCTGATCTTTCCCCCTATTTCTTTCTGGGACCTAATTATTGTCCCTCATTGTTGTCTATCCCATCTATATGCCCTGGCTTGCTGTGCCAGTGGATTGGACTTCCTACTATATGTCATAACTCAAACAATTGATAGATTTCATCCATTTTAGTTTGTACACATATGTATATATGTATGTATATATATTTGGGGGTGGTCAATCTCTTCTGAATAATCATAGGTCCCAATGAGGGATCCTGAAATGTTCTAGGGGTGAATGTAATTGGAGCAGTGTCATCCACAAAAAAGGATATCTGGAAGACTTCACCTGCAGGGAAACTCTCCTGCTCTTGGCATGACAAGGTCAAACAGATTTGGTGAACATATGTCTCTGTTTTGTACCTTGCTTCATGTGAATAATTAGAGGGCCATTGAACACAGTAGGTTCTGTTGACGAGGCATGGCAAAACCATCTCCTGGTGGTACAGAATGTTTGGGACATAGAGAAGAACTGGTGGAGAGTTAGTCCCTGTTCAGAGTCATTAATGGTGTGGATGGGAATGGAAATGAGTCATTCTGTGGCAGTGGGAGCCTCTGGTGAGGCCTTTGTATGCTCTAGGTGAGGTTTGGAAACTATGTATTTGGATGTCTTCCTGCCCCAGGAATAACTATGCACCAGAAGCTTTGCCTTGAATCATTTGCACCTTCCTCACAGCACATGTGACTTATTGTCAAATACCTCTTGGTTATGACAAATGGGAATTTTGACCTTCAATATATGAATGCTCCTAAACAATCATGAAATATGGCCCTCAGTGCTCTCCTCCTGCCCATGTTGCTGCCTTGGACTGTGGCATCTTTTCAAGCTTATCTTCTGCTCTGTCTGTCTGTGGGGGAACATGAGGCATCTGGGAGGGGGTAAAGATTGGTTAAGCTGCCAGGAAAGTGAGTGGTGATTTACAAAAGGAGCCTTAGATTAGTTGGTCTGTACTAAGGTCTGCTGGTTCAATTCTAAGGCCCTTCTTGTCTCCAGTAGAGGAGGTACCAGGACAGACGTCCCCTCTTGGTGTCTACCAGACCAGTGACCTGGCCTCACATGACTAGTGCACATATCTGTGCTGCCCTCTGGCTCATACAAACACAATACAAGATCATAATAAAACAAAGGTTTAGTCAGCACTTGTGTCCAGAACACTTTCGTGGGCACTCGTCATTATCCTGATTTCTTTCTTCGTGCTTTGGATTCTGTGACCCTTTCTATAATGCACATATGGCTGTTTGCTGTTTAAGACTTTGGTGACTGCCAATGTTGTCCTTCCTTTGTAAATGAGTTGTTAGCTTGAAAGTGTATAGAGGCACACATACTCTCTCCCTCCCCCCCGCTCCCCCCTCTTCTCTCTCTCTCTCTCTCTCTCTCTCTCTCTCTCTCTCTCTCTCTCTCACACACACACACACACACACACACACACACACACACATGTGACTGCCTGCTGGCTTGTCTCTGGGTACAGAATGTGCCAATGTGTGAGGTGCTGTGTGATTGTTAGCCTCTTGCCAGGGCTGGTAGCATGCTTTAGTTTGGTCCCTGGCTCAGGTGATGGCACTTGGGCCATGAACACGTTTAAAGGAATCATTGTTTGCTTTTCTGTGAGATATGAGGTGAGCCACCTTTGTGAAGGATGAGCTCCCAGACTTCGGGAAAATTCTCAGAGTCCAAGGTCAAGAGCACAGGTCCCCATTATCTGAGAGCATGCCTGATGAATTGGTCATGGGTCTGTCTACCCTCTTGTGTTTTTTGCCTCCTTTACCCTCCTAACAAATCATGATGGCTTAAGATTCCAAAGCCTAGATCTGAGAACTTCCAGAACCCTGCCCCCTTCAAGTTGAGGGAAACTGGAAAGCATGGTTGACACTTCTCCAAGGTGAGATCTTTCCTATATAAAAAGGGACATCCAGGAAGCCATTTTGGTACTGTACCCACCCCCCACACCCAAATGGATCCAATACACTCAAGCCTGAAGATCTGTAGCCCCACCCTCCTAATTCCCAGCCCTGTGAGACCCCAGGGAGTTAGTAAAACTGATTAGAATTCCTAAGTTGTCCCTTCATATTCTTTTCTCTTCCTGGTGTAGTGACTGACCTAGAGAGGCTTTGACCACTGAAATGAAGAACTAAAATGGGCAGGAAGATTTGCTCCATTCTCTTTCTGTATTAAAGAAATCATTCTCCAAGCCTAATTTTAGTCCTTGGGACCTTGAGACATGGTCAGAAGCAACAATTCTGCATGCTAAGTACATTGGAAGGGAGCAAGCAGCCATGTGGGACCCTGAGGAATGGGTGCTTCAGATCAGGGAAGGCTTCCTGGAAGAGGAGTTACAAAAGGATGACAGAGGTTTAGTAGACAAAGGGTCCAACAGGCATTCTAAGCACATGAAATAGCCTGCAGAGAGGAAGAAGTCATGTGATATGTGTGGAAGGCAGGGGCTAGTCTAGTTTGGAAACATGGAGTGTGTGAGATCATGCATCATGAGCCAAGGCTGTCCTAGTGGGGCATGCAGCTTGTGAGATATATTGTTCCTGGAAGCCTTACAAAGTACTTGCTACTCACCTGAGCCATATATACCCTTCTCCATGGCACTTCTCTCTAGTCTCCTTGTCCCTGCTGCTGCATATACTTGTCCCCTCTGTTCTCATGCCCCCTAAGCAGTGGCATAGCCTCACCTGAGGGACAGGCTTGGCCCCCCCAGTGAGCTCTCTGCCAGGGAGCCTGGTAGAAGGGCACCTCTGGGAAGATTACCTCCCCCTTTCTCCTTTGCAGCCTCTCCATTTCTCATTGGCATTGCCCGCTTGGACTTAAGGTTACCCTTCTTTGAACACCATTTCTCATCTCCTGTTGAGCGACCATGTCCATGTTCTTCACTTCATTTACAACAAAGCTTGGAGAACTCAGTGAGGTCACAGGAATGAGAAAGCGCTCCTGCATGACTGACCTTGAGTCTTGGCTGGAAGTGTTTCCTGCCTTTTGAACTTGGAGACTGTGCCTCAGAAAATGATTATGTTCTCTCTCCTTTAAAGGGTTTATGTTCAAAAGTGGTCAAGACTAGTGTGACTTCTCTTTATGCAACTTATACATTGGCAGATGGGTGATGGGGAGTCTGCTGCACATCATTAAGGATGTGGGACATATTCCAGGGGCACTGGAGAAGCTGAGTTTCTTAAACACAGCTGGTCAGAAGTACTGGACGCTGTCTCTGTATTAGAGAGTATTCAAATTGGAAGGGCCCCCAGAATCCATCTGAGAGGTGAGCAAGAATTCACTGTGATTAGTTAACTTTTATGTAGCATAGCTAACATTCATATGGCATTTTAAGATTTGCAAAACACTTTTACTCATTTGATCTCATAACAATCCTTGGAGGTGGTACCATTATTAGTCCCATTTAACAGAAGAGGAAGCTGAGGCAGACAGAGGACAAGAGAGTTTCCTTAGGTCACATAGCCAGTTAGTGTCTGAGGCTACATTTAAACTTGTCTTTCGGACCCCAGGTCCCAGGTTCTTTGTACTCAGCTTAATTGCATATAAATCACTTTAAGGCTTACACTTCCTGTACACTATATATTTGAATTTCAAAACAACCTTATGATGTGGGTATTGCAGTTTTTTATAGATGAGGAAACTGAAGCAGATAGAGGTTGTGACTTGTCAAGTGTCACTTAGGTAGTGAATGTCTGAGGCAGGATTTGAACCCAAGCCTCCTGACTCCATGGCCAATACTAATAGGTGACAGCTCCTTCTCTCAGTCAGTGGTCAGCTACTTTTCCTGACTTTGAGCTCTTTTAGAGTGGGGACCATCTCTTGTCTTTTTTTTGTGGCCCCAGAATTTAATACAGCACCTGGTATGCAAAGTAAATGCTTGGGGAAGATACCCAGTGAGCTCCTCCTACTGCTTGTGAGTCTTCATGGTTAGGAATTTTTCCCTTTGAATCTGCAGCTTTCATCTCCTGATCCTAATCCTGTCCTCTGGAGCTAAGCAGAGCAAATTCCTTACTCAATAGGCAGCAGGGAGTGAAGGGAAGCAGAAGAGAAGAGTACTTTATACTAAGACAATGGACTCATGGAAAAATCCAGAAAACCAAATAAGCATGGCAAAGGACCTGGGTAGAGAGTAGTATAGACAGAAACCCGACAGATGATCAGTGTATACTGCAGCCAGCTTAGGCAAGAAGAGGAAATAGATGAGGATGCCCCAGGAAAGATCCTGAGTCTGCTGGGTGAGGGTCGGGCACGGTTTAGCAGGAATAAAGATTTGGTGTGAAATGGACATTTGGGGAAGTTCTCTCAATACCCAAGGCACCAGACCTAATATTTTCTTTGCTTTAATGAGAATTTTGTCCATTGAAATGAATTAAGGAGGGGTGGCTAGGTGGCGCAGTGAATAGAGCACCGGCCCTGGAGTCAGGAGTACTGAGTTCAAATTTGACCTCATACACTTACCACAAAACTAGCCATGTGACCTTGGGCAAGTCACTTAACCCCAACTGCCCTCCAAAAAAAAAGCAAAAAAAGAGAAATGAATTAAGGAAATTGTTCTTTTGAACATGAATCTGATCAAAAGAAAAGAACTAGTTTCTGGGATGTGAGTTATGGGAACCCTTAAGGCAAAATGACAAATTCAGACTTTGTGATAGAGGAAAAAACAAAAACCTGGGTGTAGTCTCACATGTGCCCATATTTGGGGAGAGCAGATTCCAAAGTGTTCATAGAAAGGATGGGTGGGATCTCATGGGCTAAAATTCTATGGGACAAATCAACCCAAATGGAATGGGAAGGTCTTATGATGTTTTAAAAACCCAAAGAGAATTTCAAAGAGACAGAAGTTTCCTAAAGAAATGTATGTAGATGCACATCTCTGGCTGAGTTAGGTTTGTTAGACATATCTAGAAGATAGAAGCATGGGCAGGTTACTCAGGAGGAATATTAGAGTGGTATGTTTTAATAGCAGTGTCAGGAGTCCACGCTCAGACTGTCCCAAGGTAGTCAAAGGAAGCTAAGAACAACAGAAAACAGTTGGTTTTTAAAGCTCTATTGGCGAGAAAAAGAAGAGCAAAGAAAAAATGTCAATGTTTCTTGGGGCTTATGGGGTGATGATAGTGAATAATGGAGAGAAATTATTTTCTCTGTAAATGAAAATAATTTTGGGGCCTGGAGAAGATGGCCAGAACAGAGATGGTTGCTAGTGTGTTGATAAGTTAGGAAATAATATGAGCACTTCTCCACCCCTGATGAATTCATAACCCTGGCCCAGGTGGATTAAATTTCAGAACTCACATCTGGGCATTGTAATTTCTAAGATCCTTTGAGTCAGCTGTTCTCACCTGTGGGTAATGTTCAATTTGTATCCATGAAAATACATTCTGCACATCAGATATTTATATTATGATTCATAACAGTAGCAAAATTACAGTTATGAAGTAGCAACGAAAATCATTTTGTGATTGGGGGTCACCACAACATGAGGAACTGTATTAAAGGGTTGTGGCATTACGAAGGTTGAGGAACCACTGTTCTAAGTGATCCCCTAAATTGTGAAGTAGAGGAGCAGGATCATAGGGGTAGAAATGAACTAATGTCTCTATTTTTAACAAAAAGAGGAGAATGGAACCTCTGTACTAGCGGTCAGTGAGCCTGACTTTGATTTTTGGCAAAATTTTAAGCAAAATTATTACAAGGATGATTAGTAAGCTTCTAGAAAGGAAAGGGGGTGATCACAAGGAGTCACTATGGCTTCATTAAAAACAGGGAATGCCAGAAATGAGCCTTTTTGACAGGGGTGCTACTACAGAAAATCCAGAAGATGCTATAAAGTTTGCCTAGATTTTCACCGAGCATTTAATAATCTCTCATGCTTTTCTTGTCTACAAGATGAAGAAATATTGGACATATGATCCTACCTAATATATAAAAGAACTGATTAATGAAATACTATGACATAAATATGCTCTCATACCATTAGGTGAGTCAGAGTTGGTTGAATGGATGGATACAAGGAGCGGTTATACACATTGTGATGTCATCTTTGCAGGAGATGTTCAATGGAGTGTACAAGAGAGTTGTGCTTGGCATTTTTATTGATGACTTGAATGAGAGCATAGATGCCTTCCTTACCCAGTTTGCAGCAGCCACAAAATGGGGACGTGTGGTTAACACCTTGGATTCTAAAAGATCTTGATAGATTAGAATTTTTGCCCAAACCTAATAAGTTAGAACTTGATGGCCACAGAAAGGAAGGGCAAGTCATTTGGGGCTGGAGAAGAGTATCTCTCTTGTCTCAGAGTTCAGTCCCTAATTCATGGTGGCTTTCTCCAGTCCTCATGTGATCCTTGAAACTTTTCATTTAGTGAAACACACTGTTAACCTGGAGTTGAAATCCCCAAGGTGGAAGCCATATGCATTTTGGTCACCCCTCTCCCCCCCGGCCCCTTCTCACAGTGAGAGTGAGCCCACTCAGAATCGATGGAATTTTCAAATCCCAAACCTCATTCATCATAATGGAAATGAGTATAGAGATGCTGGGGGGAGGGTTGGAGGAGGGCTGGATCTGGATTTAGAAGACTCAAGTTCAAAATCCAACTATGTGGCCCAGGGCCTCGTGAAGAAAAAAGAGTCATTTGGCTTGGGTGAGCTACCAGGGCCATGTCATGGCTAAACTCTGTGCTCTAGTGTTATGTTGAGGGTCCCTTCTCATGATCTCATTGCAGATTTGGATGTCAGGTGCTCCCTGATAGAGCATTTCAGGATGTCAGGGGAGGAGGTGATCTGCACAATCACTTCATTTGATAGATCAGTCCTTTGGGATTCAGGGAAGTAAAGTGACCTGACCCAAGTCATGGAGCTGGAGAGAGGCCGAGTCATGGCTAATGTGCCCGAACCATGGCTTGGAGCCAGGCTTTTGAACTCCAGGCCCAGTGGTCTTGTCATTACACCCTGCTTGCTTCCCATTAAGCTCCTTGAGGATAGAGCTTCAGTCAGTTTTGGTCTTTGTAGCCTCAGAGCCCAACACAAGGTATTTATCATACGATATTAAGAATCTTGGACTTGAATTGACAAAGGTCCTTGGTTGAGGAGATCCCCAAACTGTTAGTACACATGAGCTTGATCTGTTTTTGTTTTTTTTTAATTTGAGCATATCTAAAAGTGAAGTCTCACCCCCCCATTTAGATGTTGCCCCAAAGGAACTGTAAGAACAATAACTTGAAGATAGAAAATGTCTAATCTAACTTTCATCTATGCTTATTGAATCCAAAAGTCATCACACTTTCTACAGTAAAGTGTAGGAACATCTAGCACCAGAGAATCATTTCTGCAGAGAGCATGTTTTGCAAAAGGAAAGGAGAACTTGAGCTGCAGTATTTCCAGATGTAGAATTAGAAGGCAGTCCCTTCTCAGGAGGGCTGAAGCCTCTGCCCATCACTTGGCACCAGTGTCAAGCTAATCCCAGGCCCCCTGTGCAGTTGTGGGCATCAATGTCAGGGGCTACTCTAAAGGGGACAGATAAGACTTTAGATCAGGGCATCACATTTAAAGGAGGTTCTATTTAGAAGCTGTTTAGGATTCTTTACCAGCATAGGAGCAACAGTTTAATACCTGGTTAGAAGGAATTACTTAAAATAGGAAGCTACCAGATGCTGGACAGGTGATGCTACAGGGGGTAAAATACTGGTCCTGGAGTCAGGAAGACTCAACTTCATGAATTCAAATCCAGCCCCAGACACTTACTAGCTGTGTGACCCTAGGCAAGTCACTTCACTTTGTCTCTCTTCATTATTTGGAAAATGAACTGGAGAAGGCAATGGCAAACCCCTCCAGTATCTTTTCTAAGGAAATCCCAGATGGGATCGCAAAGAGTCAGACAGTTCTGGAAGTAACTGAATAATAAACCAGATGCAGAGCTAGGGTAAACTTTTTTTCCTACATTGATCTCAGACTGCCTCACCTGAGAACTTGTGCCAGGTGTGGTTTGTGGCATTTGCCTTGGGTGAAAAAATTCCTAATTATGGCTGTGCCCATTATTTGTCATCTACAGTTTTACAAATATTCTCATGACAGAATCACGCAAAGTCTTTGGGAAGGGTTCATAAAACAGAGAATATCAGAGCTGCCAGCAATAGAAAGGGAGGGAGCCTTAGAACAGTGAATGCAGAACTGGGAGTAGTCTTAGAATGTCAGAAAACAGGAAATATCAGAGCTAAGATATACGGCAATCAGGCCTACTCCATGTTTGGAGTATCTGGCTTATCACCAGGTTGGCCATAGGGTGAGGGAGTATTTACTTATTTTCTGGTCCTAGAAGTCCTACAGGAAAATTTATCTCCCAAGGGATGTTGAGAACTGTACTGATTGAAGAAGAGTTCTCTTTGGTCAGTGTCTGAATCATTGAAGTCTTGAAGTTTCATTATCATGGCTCAAGACTGAATTAGAAAAAACAAATCAGGCCTTGAGATAAGAGCTGGGGATACAATATTTAAAAGCAGTGACAGCCCCTGTCCTCAAGAAGCTTATATTTCAGTAGAGGATGCTAGACCTGAATATTGCCATGCTGTTCAGTGACTCTACATTATGATCTCTTGAATGTAGTTAGTGTTCTTTCTTGTTGAGCCTCCCATACTGGGCACACTGACTTAGCTCCCAATTCTTCTTTGAAGTGATTCTTCCATGCCTGGAAGAGTATCCCATATCTGCCTGATGTCTCACCTCCACACTCTTTCCTATGGTAATCAATAAGTATGTCCATAGTTTCAAAGTTGACTTCTATGTGAATGTTTCCCAATCTCTACACCCCCAGCCCATCCTTTAAGTTGCAATTCTTCCTCTCTGTATTCTTGCTGGACAGCTCCACCTAAATCCTCTTTTGGCACTTCAGAAGTCAACATATCCCAAACTGAACCTATCATTTTCCTGCTGAAGCTTTTCCCCACCTCATCTTGCCTGTTTCTATTGCTGGCACAATCTTTCTCTCCATCTCTGCTCAAAGTGTTGGTGCCATAATTGATTTTTCCTTCTATATCATCCTTAGCTTCAAATCACTCACAAGACATTTAGCACAGCATCTGACACATAAGAGACACTTAATGCATGCTTCTTTCCTCTTCTTGCTATGTACCTCTATAACCTTTTCCATGTTTCCCCTCTTTCCCACTTCCATTTCCCACTCCAAGCTGAGCTTTCATTGGTCTTCACCTGCATTATTGTAGTAGCTTAAAAGCCTCCTTGTCTCCAGAGTCTCAAATCCATCTTTCATAAGAAGGAACATTTGTATTGATATCAACATCTGTCTACACACATATACATAAATATGATCAATTTGAAGGTAGTGCAACCTTTGATTAGTCATGTAAAATCCATCATAGTGTAAGCTTCTTGAGGGTGGGGGCTGTCTTTTGTCATTGTATCCCCAGTGCTTGGCACAATGGTTGGCATATAATAGTCACCTAATAAATACTTAACAAATCACTGTAAAGTTTCTTCCCTTGGCAACAAACTTTACCTTAAGGAGTATACTTTTATGATTGTTTTAAAATTATTTTACATTTTAAAATACATCTTCATTGATATTTCCCAGAGAACCCTCCCATAAAGCAAATGGTGTTTTTTGAGGGGAAGAAATCAGCAATCTGATAAATACATTGAAAAAGTCCAAAAAACACATAAGATATGTAGCATTTATAGACTGCTTACATCCATAATGGGGTGGTTTAGAAGTGTTCTCTCATATCTCTTCAATTGAATCCTGCTTGATTTGTATAATATTGTTACATTTGTTTATTTATTCATTGTTCTTTACATTTACATTGTTGGAGTTACTGCATATATTATTTTCTTGGCTTTGCTGACTTTATTCTGCATCAATTCATCCAGATATTTCCATGTTTCTATATTATTCATCAAACACATCACTTATTACAGTGCAATAATATTCCACCCCATTCATATGTCACCACTGATTAGCTCAATTCATGTGCATCTACTTTGTCTCTAATTCTTTGCTATCATAAAAAGTGCTGCTATAAATATTTTGGTGTATATGGGGAGTTTCTTCTCATTGATGATTTTGAAAGGGTATAAGCAAATGATGGAGTCTTTGGTTCAGAGTATGGACACTTTAATCACTTTATTTGTGTAATACCAAAATGCTTTTAAAAATGATGCCATTTTGCAACTGCACCAATAATGAGTTAGTGTGCCTAACCTTTCAAAACCTGATCAACATTGATTCCTGGACAGAATACCAATGAAATGCCAAGAAACTGAATCACTCCCATTTGAACTGTCTTAGGAATGAGGGAAATTATTGTTATTTTTATCATATTAATAACAAATTATCGTATTAAGATTAAGGCTTTTTCTCTCTATTTCCTCATTCAGGACTAGCCTCAGTAAGTCAGTCAGTCTCTGAAGAACATTGCTGATAAAACTTCCAAAATCCTTTGGGAATATACTCCTCAGTCTTGGGCAGGACCCCATTCAACTAGGAGAACTTACTTCTGTTTCGAGTGTAGACAGAATCTAACCTAGGTGAATTCCTGCCTCAAAACACTAATCTCATGCCCTTGCACCCCTCCATTGGAGTTTAAGTAATCTAGCACATGAAGGAGAAAAATGACTGGAATGGTCTGGGTAGAAATAGATTCCTTTGTCCAGATTACTAGGGGTGACTGAGTCTCATGATCCCTTCTTAGCGGTAGGAACCGAAGGCTTTCAGCTCATTTCCTCACTTGAAAGTCCACCTCTCTCATTAATTGTTCACCAATTGGAGCTAATTTTTACCTGTCAAGGGCACCTCCTTTTCCAAAGTTATTTAAGAATTTGGTGATTGATCTCCATGGTTTTATCTTTGGTTGCTGAGAAAGACCATTGGCCATCAATTTATCATTTGCTAGCCTAATCAATAAATTATTAATTGCCCAAAAACTGTCTCTTGGGCTTTTCATTCATTTATTAGGTTCTGAAAATCACAGGGAAAGACAATGTATGTCTTGGTAATTTGATTGGCACAGCAATAAAAGTGTAGACTAATTTTGGTAATATTTTCATTATATTGGTACAGCCTAGCCATGAGCGCTGAATATTCTGCCAGCCATTTAAGTTGTTTTTCATTTCTTTAAGGAACATTATGTAGTTGAATTGAAGCAAATATTTTGTGTGCTCTGGTTGAGTGATCTCCAGATATTTTATACATTTTGTAGTTATTTGGAATAGGGTTTCCTTTTCTATTTTTGCTTCTTGTACTTTGTTATTATATAGAAATGCTGTTGATTTCCAAGGATTTATTTTGTAGCCTACAGTTTTGCTGAAGTTAATTGCCTCATTGGTATTTTTTATGATTCCCTCTGAATATCCAAGTAAACCATCACATCATCACTAAATAGGGATAGTTTTGTCTCCTCTTTACATATCTTTATGCCTTTAATTTCTTTTTCCTCTTACTGCTTTCTATCCTTGCTTTATTTCTTTAGTTACAGGAAAAGATTCTGGTGTATCCTCATTGCATATGATGCTTACGTTTGATTTTAGATACACTTTTTAATTGTGTGTGTGTGTGTATGTGTATAATATCTCTCTATACATGTACTTTATAGAGGTTGTAGCATAAAAAAATTGAGCTTTGTCAAAGACCTTTTCTGCATTTATTGAGATGATGATACAGTTTTGAGTGTTTTGATATTCAATATGATGAATTATGTTGGTTTCTTCATGTTGAAGAATCATTGAAAACCTGGTATAAATCCCACTTGGTCATAATGAATGATCTCTTGGATAAATCATTGTAGTCTGACAGGATTTTGTTTAATTTTTTTGACTCAATGTTCACTTATGATTTTGGCTTATAATTTCCTTTCTGTGTTTTACCTTTCCTTGTTTTAGGTATTAGAACTCTTTGTTTAATAAAATTGTTCTTGCATGATAATTTCTTAACTTTTGAGAATAATTGATGAAGTGTGATACTCACTGTTATCAAAGTTTGATAGGATTCTCTTAAACTATTAGGACAAGGAATTCCCCCCTCCCACCTTTGATAGATCTATATGTAGATTTATGTCCTTTTTTGACACTGGGTAATTTAAGATCTCTATCTGGTCTTCTCATAGTTTGAGTATTTTATGTTTTTGAAAGTATTCTTTTTTATTCTTGTTTATTCTCAGTTTTGTTAGCATAGTTGTGTATAATTCTTCTTATTCGAATTTTGCTGTATTTTTTTCTTGTTCATTTTCCATTTTGTTGATTTGATTTTCTGCTCTCTAATTTTTATTCAGGATAACTTAGAGTTGATCAATTTTATTGACCTTTTCAAAGAACCAGCTTTTAATTTCATTTATCATTTCTATGGTTTTTGTTTTAAATTTCTATTTTCCTTCTAATTTCTAATATCTTCTCACTTTTTAGATTTGTTTATTGATTTTCTAATTTTAAAACATGTATGTTCAGTTCATTAATCTTCTCTTTTTTCTATTTTGTAAATGTTCATTTGTAAGGATATGGTTTCCCCCCTGAGGATTGCTTTAGCTGCATCTCAAGGATTTTGGCATATTTCATAATTATAATTTTCTTTTATGTAGTTATTGTTTCTATGATTTGTTCTTTGCCCCACTCATTATTTAGGATTTTATTAAGTCTCCATTTAGGTCTATATCTTTTGTTTCATAACTAATTATTATTTTTATTGTTATGGTCTATAAAGGATGGGTGTATTATTTTTGCCTTTATGCAGGTGTTTGCAACATCATTGTGTCCTAGTACATTGTCAGTTTTTGTAACAGTTCCATGTGGTTTTAAGAAATTTGTATGCTGTTTCAGAAATATATCCTATTTAGAAGATGCTGTAAGTCTTTCAACTTTAGTTTCTAGAGAAATGTAGTCATTTCTCCTTTGGTTTATCTTTCTGTTAGACTTAACCAAAACTGAGAGAGGGATAGTGAAGTCTCCTGTCACTATTGTGCTACTGTGTATGTCTTCTTGTGGTTCAGATAATGTTTCTGTAATGAATTTGGATACTAAAACTTTTGGAGTGCTTACATTCTATTTATATTGTTTTTATTTTATTCAGTTATTTATTTATTTAATTTATATTATCTATGGCTTATTTAGCACAATGCAGTTTCCTTATTTATTTCTTTTTGTTTATTGAATACTTATTTTTGCTTTGTCAGCACACATTGCAACTCCTTTTTTTATTCATTTGATGCAGAGTAACTTTTTATCATCTCAGTTTTATTTTGTGTATGTCTGTTTTTAAATGCTTTTCTTGTAAGCAGATTTTGTATTCTTATCTGCTTTCACTTTTTCATTTTCTTGGTTTATTTAGTCTATTCTCATTTAAAGTTATGAAAGTTAGGTTTATATTTTTCTCCATCTGTATCTAATTTTTTAAATTATGATTTCCTACTCTTTTTCTGTAAACACAGTAGTATAGTCCTTCAATTATTTACCTTAAATTTTTTTAGCATGACCATATTCCCACTGACTCTCTTTCTCTCACCTTATATCCCCTACTGCCATTTGTTACCCCTCTCCTTTGGGGCTTTACGTATTGGTTCTTTTTTTGCTTCTGCTTTTATCTGGTTACATAATTCTTCCCTCTTTTTCTTCAGTGAAGAAGATTTTCCTTTCTCCTTACCTGTTCATTATTTATTCTTTTTACATTTTATTTTTGGTACCCCTTTCCAAAAAGACTTCCTCGCATTTTCTTCATTAGCCAGTCCCTCTTTCTGTTTATTTTAGATCCCCATTCTCTGATTCATGACCCCCTATAATTATCCCTTCTCTCTGTTTTTTTTTGTGTTCCTCCTACAATCAAAATGTCCAATTTATCTATATCTCTTTTCGGGGGGGGGTGCCTTGTGGATTCCTCTTTCCTATTGTGCCTCACTCTTAGGAGAGTTATTGCAGGTGTCACCAAGGACACTGCCCCACGGTAGGGCACCCCCTCCCCATGACCCTAATTATGCAGCCCTCCACTAATCTTTAACCTTTTCTTATTACCTTTTTGTTCCCCATCTTCCTCAAAATTTGCTCCCTGAGTCCATTCCAAGGTAGCTGAGTAGGCTTTTCAGGTACCAAATTACCTAGGCAATAAGCAGTGGAAGGTCCTCATCTGCCTTCACAGACCGTCTCTCTTTGCCTGTAGGAACATTCATTGATGGATCCCCCTCCCGCTGTCAAAGAAAGGCCCTTTTCTTCTCTCCCCACCCTTGGCAGTCCTTCCTTCCTCCTCATGCATTCCTTTCTGAGATGAAAGCTCTGCTATTTCTGAGACCATGAGGGGTCACCTCTGCCTCATTGCTGGACTAGATTTGACCCTGGCATATCTTGTATTCCTCTGCTATCACCTTGCCCAACAACTCCACACCCTTCCTGTACCCTCCCATGTTGTAATGTAGCCTTACAAAACCCCAACCGAACAAACCATTGATTCCCCTACAGGCAGGATGTTCCAGGCTGTCCATAATTCTTCAGTTACCTCTCCCAGATTCCACCTTTACCCTCAGCAGCATGTGTGCATTAGAAAACTGTCTTACTGGCCTTTCTATTGTCCCTCTCTTGCTGTTGTGGTCCTTAATGGCTGCATTTTCTCCCTGTTCCTGCAATTCTGTTGTTTGGGGTATCTGAGAAGCAAATATCTTTGGTTGTGGCTTTCTTCCTAAAAATGTTTCAGAGACTCTTTTATTATGGAATGGCATATTTTTCATTGCTGGTTAAGCTCAGATTTGCAGGATAGGTCACCCTGGACTACATCCTGAGCTCCACAGTTCTGCAGAACTCTTTATTCCATCTCCTACCTTTTCTGGGGGGTACAGAATACCCTTCCTTTGCATTTGAAGGTCTTCCTGATCACCTGCAGAAACTGTTACTGAATTGTTCAATTTAACCACAGTGTGTCTTGGAATTTGCAGCCTTGAGCTTTTTTCTGTAGTGATCTGTGAATAATTCATATTTCAGTTTTTTATGTTCTGAAGTTCTGGGCAGGTCTCCTATATTTTTTCCTCCATTATGATCACAGTTTATTTTTCATTTTGTGTTCTTCTGGGAGATCTCTGATCCCCAGGTTGTCTCTATGCTCCTGTCTTGGAAGCTTGTGTTTTACTTGCATATTTTGTTTCAATGTTCTCTTTTTTTTCTTTTTGATTCTCTTCTCCTAAATTGTCCTTCTCTTCTGTATATTGTCATTCCCAACCTATTGTTCTCTGTCTTGTTTCTTTTCTGAGGCTTGTCATTGCAGATTCCAGCTTTTTGATTCTGCTCATTCTTTTTGCTGTGTGGGGCATAAATTCGGGTTTTCAGAAATTTCATTTTTCTTTTAAACCACTTGGGAACAGTGCCTTGTGGTTCCAGGCTCTCCTCCCCTTCCACTGATGTTCTGGCTCATCAAGTGTAGGATCATTTTCCTTTATTTTGTTGTCTTTATTTATAGATGCCCGATTTCCTTCACTAGATCGGGAGGTAAGATTTCTTTTGGTTGTTGATGTTTTTCCTGTTGATTTCTCTGCTTATGTTCAAGGTCTTTGAGTTTTCTCCTTCTTGAAAATTGTTGTGTTGAATTTTTTTCCTCTTATCTACTTTCCGACTCTCTCCTCTGATGATGGCTTTCTTGAGGGCTGGATCTCAAAGCATCTGTTTTCTTGGCGTAGGTCTCTGCCTCAAGTGATTTTTGGGTGGTTCGAACTGGCTCCAGCTGGATGCTGTGTGCTTTTCCTTAGCCTTGGTAGAGTGCTGTTCAGTACCACCTTCCCTCCCTTTCTCCCTCCTTCCCCACTGTCCTGTCTCAGTGTTCTGTCCTCTTTCAAGGCAGTTCAGAGAGATGCTACAGCATTGTCCTCCCTGAACCAACAGTTAGAGCTTTGTGGCACCAGTACTAGGGAATTGTGCCCCTTCCCCTCACCCCCAGGCTTTTGCTCTTGCTTGCCATGGTGGTTGCCTGCCACTGCCCAAGCAGACTTCTACAGCTCTGGAAAGAGGGAAGGGAGACTGGGATGTAGGGCTGAGCTGTGTGTTGAGTCCTTGATTCTGCTAGTGAGGCCTTGAGGTTAGTAGCATGGGAAGTGGGGAAGGGGGTGCCAAGTGATCTCAGGCTCAGTGAGCCTCAGTTCATGGATTTTTAAATCTTTTTTTGGATTCTGGGTGTCTTTTACTATGGAGATAGTTGCAGTTGCTTTGTATTTGGCACATAATTTCTGTTTTGGAGAAGTCTGAGAGATTGGGATAAGATGGGGGAATTAAAAAAAATGTGTAGTCTACCAAGTTGCTGCTCAAGAAAAAATCCAGAGATTTTTTTTCTAGCAACTTTGTTGAGATCTTTTGTTTTTATCTTATTTTCAAACATATCCTTCCCTGGGCTCTGTGTGTGTGTGTGTGTGTGTGTGTGTGTGTGTGTGTGTGTGTGTGACAGAGACAGAGAGAGAGAGAGGGAGGGAGAGAGAGGGAGAGAGGGAGGGAGAGAGAGGGAGAGAGAGAGAAAGAAAGAGAGAGAGAGGGAGAGAGAGGGAGAGAGGGAGGGAGGGAGAGAGAGAGAGAGAGAAAGAGAGAGAGGGAAGGAGGGAGAGAGAGAGAAAGAGAGAGAGAGAGAGAAAGAGAGAGAGAGGGAAGGAGGGAGAGAGAGAGAAAGAGAGAGAGATATGGAAAACAGCAACTCAGTAAAACCAGCACATCAGCTGAGTTTGGCAGTGAATGAAATGTTCCATCTTCATAGTCCTTTAAATCCACAAAGAAGGCAAGGCTATGAATTTCCTCCTCTCTTCTTTAGGATGAATCTTAATGATAGAGCATCATATTATAATAATTTATCACAATCCCAAATTCAGGGGTTTTGGTAATTTTTTTCTACTTTGATGCTTTGGATCACCTTGCTTTTCATTTTCCTGGCTCTGCTTAGTTCACTAGGAATCAGTTCATGTAGTGCTGACCATGTTCTGTAGTCTCTGCAGTCATCATATTCATCATTTGTTATAGCACAGTAATATTCTATTACATTCACATACCGCAATTTGTTTCATCATTTCCTCACTAAAGCAATCTTTCTGACAAAATGCTGCCACAAAGATGAATGGATTGTCATAGTAAGTAGTAGATTCTCCCTTGCTAGAAGTCTTCAAACAAAAAGGATTCTTGATTAGCCATGTTTTGAACCAGATGGATTCTGAGACTCTGTAACCTTCCCAATGGACAGGGCTGGCTATGTGCCTCCCCAACTCAGAAGTTTGAGCGCTTCCCTATTCTGAAGAGGATAAGCTACCTTCAAAAATTAGCCATCCTCATCATCTCTCGTTGGCATTGATATACAAATTGTTACCTGAAGGGTAAAACTCTAGGCTCCAAATGTAGACTTGCCTACAAATGACTAGTGGTTCCCCCTTCAATGCCACCTTCCTCCCCCACAGCATGTTGCATTTCCTATTTTTCTGCTATTATCCTCTTTTGTTCACATTGTCAATAACCACCCCCACCCTTTGAATTCCTCTGGCACTTTCCTTAACATCCCACCCTCTCATTTATGAAGGTGTTCCACATTTCCTGCCATACATTTTTAGAAACACCCTAGTCTTTTTCAGAGCTAAGTGCCAGCATTGGGAGATATTCTGGTCACTCATCTGTAATCAGGTAATTCATTCATCTCTTGATGGCCAGCATCAGTGTATAGCATCTCTTCACTGAGGAAAGCTGGTCCCACAGACCATTCTTGGCTCATGGCTTTCCAGTTTGGTAAACTCAGCTTTAGAGAACTTTGAGTGGCCTTGATGCTACAGTGGTATCAACGATAATCCAAGGACACCTGGACAATCAGAAATGCAGATAGAAGGAATTTATCATTGATGGCACAATGCCACTAGAAGGTGGCATTGGAGGAGACCACTAATGGGGAACCAGAAGGGGAAGTAGGTATTATTGTAGTTTTCAGTTGTGAGTGGCTGGTGGAGAGGCTGACTGGGTTTAACTTAGTGACTAAGACATGCTGCTGCTATCTGTACACATACCTATACAAGCCATCATATAAGAATCAGTGGTTACCAGATGTTTTTGTTTCTCTCTTTCTGACATAACTTTCTAGCTTCTAAAAAAGCTGGGTCTCTCTTCGTTCTCATTTGCAGTCTTTTCTAGGCCCATCTCTTACCACATCTCTCCCTTGCTCAAAATTCTTCATTGGTTTCTCCTTTGGCTGGTGAACAAAGTCCCCACAGCTTCAGTCTGATATGATATGATCTCTCCTCATCCCTTTGCCACCTACCTACTTTTCTGGTTGCATATCTTGGAAATAGAGAAGAAACAAATCATTCAGACTAATTGTTTTTAGAATTCAGTTCAATTCATTAATTGAATTCAGTGCACTTGAAGAAAGATAATCAAAGGTCCTGCCTGCTCCCACAGGGCACAGCCAGAGCCTAGTGAGACATCACATACTTTCATGAACTCGCACATATGCATGTGTACACATTTATACATATGTAGTCATGCATGGGCACAGATAACCATCCACCCTTGACAGATGAGAAGGATCCATGGAAAGAGGACAAGCAATTGACCTTGGGGAGTGTGAAGAAGGGAAGACATTGTCTACTCAATCAGAATTAAGGATGATTTTTCAAAGTAGGTGATATCCTTAGTTGTCTTCAAGAATGTCTACAATTTCAGGAGGCAGAAATAGGAAAGAACCTTTGGGACCTAGAGAATGATGTGATCAAAGGTGGGAAGGTGTAGGGAATAGTCAGTAGTCCTGATTATCCAGAAGGGGAAAGTGTGGGAGGGGAAGTGAGACTACAAAAGTAGGTTGGGGATCGGCTGGGGGGATGCCAGGCTCAGGAATTTGGACTCCGGAAGCCCAAAGGGAGCCATTGGAGGATTATGAGCAAGGGAGGAGTGAGATCAGAGACATGCATACAAATGATTACAAATGAACACCAGCCCATAGAAACCCAGCTCTTTTAGAAGACGGAAGGTTATGGCTGAAAGAGCCGAGGATAAGCCATTCACTTTTATCCCCCTCTAAATCAGTATTCAGAATGTCTTGAAATACTGTGGGGGAAGAAAGAACTTAAAAAGACAAAGTATATTATAGAAAAGCAATGATTTTTCACATGATTTGTCAGTGCAAGTGGGATATGTTAACCAAGTACTGTAGAAAGTAGAGATACTAAAAAATGATTTATTGATACTTTAGACCTGTTAAAACAGGTTAATGTCAATACAGTTAGCTCCCGGATCAAGGCTAGCTCCTTGAAAAGGAAAGTTGATAAAATGGTATTAAGGCATAGTCCATCAAACAAACTGAGGGCGGGGAACAGAGAGGTTGAAAGACAGGAATTTTTTCAGGAAATTGTCCTGAGTGTGTCATAAAAGGCTTGAGATTTGGGGGGCAGTCCTTGGAGCAGGCATTTTATCTGGAAAGCAAGGCAGCTCTGGCTGTTTCATGATGAGTTATGGGATTAGGAAGAAGAAACAAGTTCCGTATCTACAGATACCAGAGAGATTGGCTATGCTGAATTGACAGGACTTGGCAAGTGATAGGAGGTTGGAGATGAGGGGAGCCAGGGTTCAGGAGAGGAAATCACATCATAAACTTTAAAGCCTACAGAAATACAATCAGTGATTAGCTTTGAGAAGGGCAGTGAGGTGATGGGAGTGCTGTTAAGAAGATGAATTTGGTCCCATGGGGGGATGTGGAAATTGGAGGGGAATGATTGGGGGCACACAGACCAATTAGGAGACTGCTGCAAGAGTCTTGCTGAGAGGTGATTTGGGTCTGGTGGCTGTGGGAGAAGAATCAGCAAGGTCTGGCTGAGACTTTTTCATAAAGTGAATAGGTTTGAAATAGGGAAAAATATATATCCAATTGTCAAGTTCATCTCTCCAGGGAACTTTTCTTCCAGACTTTATGTGGTACTTGTATTTTTGTCTCCAACTGGGGTTTTATGTGAACACAATCTTTTCCTCTGCTCACCTCCCTGATTCTCACCACTTCCCTCACTTCTGTGTCCCTCACCTAAGCTGCAACAGAGGAGAAAGCCACCTCTACCCTCCCCCATGTGCAACCTTGAGATGAGGCCCAGTTTGGGGCAGTAGGCACAAAGATTCTTAGCAGTCTGGGCTTGGGGAGTCTGTGGGATATGGTAGATGCAGAATCTCATGGGGTTAGCTTCATGGACTCCTCCAGGGGAGGCTCTTTACCAGCCAGATTGCTTTGAGAAAGGCCATAATTTGGAATCAAACCTTTGAGATGCCCAGCTGTGGCCTGGCAACCACCCCACCTCTTCTCTTTGTTATGCCTTTCTACCATAGCCAAGCATAGAAGACCAAGAGGATCTTGGGAGACTTAGTGAGGCTGTTGTGCTTCAGGTCCATACGACTTCTTGTAAGTTTTTGAAGACAGCCCTGGAAGGTTTGAATGAAATGGAGGTTGGCTGCTAAGAATCACCTGGCATTTAAGGGAGCCTTTTAACCCTTACTACATCAGAGGCTTGGAACAATGATGCAGATTCTGCTAGGAAGGGGAAGTTCAGAAAAATTCTCAATATTATTATCCTGGATTTTATTTAGGAACATTAGCTAGGTAATGGCACTGATAGCCTGAATTATGGGGAAAAAAGCCATCATCCTGCTCTTACTAGAGAAAGGTTTTTTATTTTTAATTTTTGGTCATTGTACCCTAACAGATGAATACAATGAGAAAAACAAAACAAAACCCCAAGGTCAATGTGGTGTGAGCTAGTGAGGAGATACCCTAGAGAGGTCAAGTCTAGTGGGTAGTAGCAGACTGGAGTTTGGCAATGATGATATCAGTGGAGATGTAGGAGGAGCAGTGGACATTCCAAAGTAAGTGGAAAACAGGTGATGTCACACCCGGATGGAGAGAGCCTCTCAGCAAAAAGCAAAGGCCAGCAGGAAGCAGACCGGGGAAAGGCAATGTAGTAACATCACCCAAAGATGTCCAGCATGAGGTGCTCCTGTCTATGGATGCCCTGACCCACATGGATTCCTTGTGTATATGCCCCCCTCTGCCTTCCTCCTCTTCCCCCATATTTGTGGGAGTATTTGCCCCAGGTTTGGGGAAGAATATTCTATTCTTACTTCTAAAAACACTCTACTATTTCATGAACTACTTTGCTTTGAACTAATGGTGGCACCTGATTAACTAATAACAATAAGCACATCAGTGGGGGCTTACGGGTCATGGCTTTGAATAGATGTGAATCCAAAGAGTACATTAAACTTGGGGTAACTTTTCTCTGGACTCTCATGTAAGTGGGGGAAGGTACACAATCTCAGACTCCTTAACCCTTATAGCTAAAGACTCATGGCATCATATAGTTTACAAAGCCCTTTCTTCACCACAGATCTATGAGGAAAACTGCCCATATCATGATGGCTGTTTGCTGATGAGGGAACTGCAATTCGGTGGGAAGGGATCTGTCCAGGGTCACAGAGTTCTTAGTGAGAACCTGGGGCTCCCTGCACCTGCCCAGAACCTCTTCATCTTGAGCCTTAGACTCCCAGAATCATAGTTTTAATGTGAGGGCATCAAGGGATCAGGGCATGGTGGATTCATAGGATGATAGAGGGCATTTGGTCCAACCCTCCAAAGCTCTTCTTGTGGCCCTTCTAGTGGGGAAAACACTGAAAAATGATGGAATTGTTCTCCCCCTCACAATTGTGATTGGTACTAGGGAGACCAAATGGAAAAAAGTGTCCTCCTAGAGTTGATCTGATGTATGTACCTAGAAGCATGATCCCCGTAGAGTATGGTGCTGGATGGGGGTGGGGGGAGGAGGTAAGGGGGTGGGAAGAAAAAGAGAGAGGAAGGAGCAGCATGTTTCAGGAAGATTTGTTGAAGGAGATCCCTTTAAGCCAGTGGAATCTAGGCAGGCTTCATGGAGTATCTGGCATCTGAACTGGGCCCTGGAGGATGACAAGGTCCCATTTGGAGATGGGAACCATTTTTTAAATGCCCAATGAATGATCTTTGCCTGGGGAACACACAGTTTAAAGTCTAAAGGTGTCTTACTAGCAGCATTTTCTCTTGAGAGGCAGGATGGTCTAGTGGATAGAGCATAGGGAGGGGAGTTAGGTGGATCTAGATTCAAATTCCACTTCTCATACTACCTGTGTAACCTGAGGCAAGAGCCTTCCTTCTCTGCACCTCATCTGTGTAATGAGGAAAATGATGCCTCTGGTGTCTGCCTTGCAAACTTTGAATACCAATGACTCCTCTATGGGAGGCAGCCCCGACTTGGCTTCGTCTTATATTTCAGGACAAGCCTTCCACAATCACAGATGTGTCCAGGATATAGCATAGAGGCAGAAAGCATCTGGGGGAGGGGCTTTGACTGTCTGCACCTAATCCATTCAGTGTCTTCAGGAAGATAAGGGGTCACCAGGGGGTGAGGAACCCTCACCTCCATTTCATAAATTGTCCTCAATTTCCATGCAGCTTTTCAGCAAAGCTCAAGGGAATATGGATGGGAGGGAAAGTAGTTTATTTGTAATTTCTACAAGACAGGACTGGATGAGGAGGGGCAAATCTCTGTGGAAAATCCCAAAGGCCAAAGAGCTACTTTGAGTTTTGTTTCCACTAGTCAAGAGAGGCTGGCATTATTCATCCCAGGGCTGGACCACATGGACAGAGACCCCTTGGTGGTCTCATCTGGTGGCCTGATGGCCTTGTTTGGTTTTTCTGGCCCTTAGCTCTGGGGTCACTAGCCCACCACATCAGCAGTGATGTGAATGCCTGCAGTGGAAGCCAAGGAATGTGAGGGTATGAAGGGATCCCAAGGGAAGAGTCATTGATTCCTGCCCAATAACTGATCAGACAGTGGGCTATGGGAGCTGGAGGTGGATGCAGCCTGGCTGGGCTTGGGACAATGGGAGAGGGCTGTAAGCTTTTGGTAATCATGTGACACATTTTTGCATCCTTTTTTGAGAACCTGGATTAGAATTAGAGATGCATAGTCAGAGGATTAGATGAAACAACATATGTGAATGCTTTGCAAACCCTCAATGGTCATATACACATTAGGGATTGGAGCTCATGAAATTGAGATAGGACCTTGGGAAGGAGAAGATCAGACCAGGGAGGGGGAAGTACAGAGAATGCAAGAAGTGGAAGGGACCTTGGGGATTATTTTGTCTGAGCCTCTCATTTTAAAGATGAGGGAACTTGGTTTGGTCAAGGGTCACCTTGTCCAATGTCACACAGCAAATGGAAGAAGAAGGTCTAGAAATCAGGTCTGGACTCCCTGCCCTGCCCTCTCCTGATGTACTTCCTAGTCTAGCTGGAGTGTCCCTTCTCTCAGGTCTAAAGTCAGATGTCTAGGAACTTTAAGTAGGAAGAGCAGACAACCTACTACTCAGTTTTGCTCAGATGTTGATTCATTGTAAGGCTGAGTTTTCTAACCTTCAAAATAGTGCAAAAAAAAAGGAATGGACCCACTTCAACAGTCCTGGTCAGAGGCTGAGATCTGGAGGTAATTCTAAAGGTCATTTGTTTCTACCCCGTCCTTCTACAGATGAGGCATTGAAGGAACAGAGGAAGGCCCCCTAAGAGGGCATGGTTTTCTGGGGGTGGGGGTGGTCTGGAAATGACCTGAGCTTTGATTCATTGCTTACCCTTTGCACCTGAGGAAGGAGTTTGCTGAAGGCAGACTGTAGGGCAAGGGACTGGCTCTGGAAAGATGGGTGCTAGGTCTAGGGGAAATGGTTAATTGCTTTTCTTCTTGGCTTTATGTTAAAAATTGCTAGGAAATTTGTTGTCTTCTAACAGCTGATCGGAGGGTGCACTGCCGGGGGCTGATGTTTCATTCTCTTCCCCCACCCATTCCAGATGTTTCACAGTGTGTAGACCTATTTAATGTCTCATGTTTCTGAATACACAGATGTGCCATATGTCCTAATGAGCAAATGGCATCTGCCTAGGCTGAAGATGCCAACCAGCTGAACTGTTGGGGTCCATTGGGAGGCCCAGTGGGGTAGAAAGAACTCAGATGTGGGGCTGGGAGGCCTGGGTTTGAGTCCCGGCTCTGCCACTTACTGACTGGGTGACCTAAACTCAAGTTTCCTTGAGTGTGGAATGGGGACAATAACCTCTGTTGGACCTTCCTTCCTAACAGGGCCAAAGAGATGACGTGCATGAAGATGCTTTACCCCATCATATTTTTTTTATAAAACCCAGATACTATGACCATCATGTTCACAGCACTTTGAGGGAGGGGAGGTAAAGAGGGAAAATGGCCCATTAATCCTCTCTTTGACCCCCCAGTCTAGCAGAGGAGCATGGACAAAACTAAAATCTCAGGCTAAAGACGGGAAGGGCCACAAGGGAGGGAGAAAAATGTGCTTGGGAATTTCTGGGGAGAGAGACTTCAGTCAGGGAGAGCTATCCAGACATGAGGTGATGAGGGGTGGAGCTGGGGCTGGGGTGGGACTTTTCACCATAGTCTGAATCCTGGGAGATTCAGATCATAGGCAGAGTGGGAAGGGACCTTAGAGCTCCTGGATAATCACAACCTTTTCATTGTTTCCCAAAGCTGTATTGATGCCTTTTATTCTTAGGAGACAGTCATTTCCAGACACAGTCCCCTCCCATATCCACACTGAATTGGCTACCAAGAAGAGTTAAGAAAAACCAATTGACGCAGTGATCCTGCCTCAGAGTATAGACACCATTCTGCCCTCATAGACCCCAACCTCTCTGTTGAGTAGCCTTATGGTCATGGGATCATAGTATTGGATGGTAAGGCCAAGGGGCATTTTTCATTCATTCTTCAGGATCAGGGGGATCTTCGTGGGCTCCCTTTGGCATCCATTTTGTTTGTATTATTGTATTCAAGGCTGGTCTTACTCTCCTGCTTCTGCTTTCATTGCTTCACATGCCTTTCTACAATAATCAATCAGTAAATATTTCTTGAGCACATTTTATGTGCCAAGCACTGTGCTAAGGGCTAGAGATAACAAAGAAAGGTAAAAGATAGTGTGTTCTGCCCTCAAGAAGCTTGCAATCTAATGGAGGAGACAAGACATTGGCTGCTTCTCTGAATTCCTCATTTTAAAAATTACTTTAAAAAAAGTTAATAGGTATTTATTTTCTCTCCCTTCTACCTCCTTACCCCTACCATCGAAAATCCCCCCCCAACAAAAGCCTATGAGCCATCAAACAAAATGAATTCCTGCATAGGCAGCATCTGAAAAAACAAATAATGACAAGAACCCAACACAAACCAACACGAAGCTTCTGCTCTGAGTCAATGATCCCTCATTCTAGATGGGGGCATCATGTTTAATCTTGAGTCCTTTAGAATGGTGATTGGTCATCAATCCATCAGAATTCCCAAGCCTTTCAAATTCGTTTTTCTTTACAATGTTGGTGGTTACAATTGACTTCCCTTTGCGACAGGTCATATCTTTTCCAAAGTTTCTCTGAAACCATTCCCTTCCTTTCTTAAGCCCAATAGTCTGCTGTTGTTCATGTACGGCAATTGTTCCTCCCATTCCCCATTGATAGGCATCCTGTATTTACAATTCTTTGCTACCATAGACACATCTGTTAGAAATATTTTCAGAGTCCTTTTCCTCAGTTCTTGATCTCTTTGGGAGGCAGGCCTACGACTGCATGGTCAACTTGCTGGCTTCTGGGGCACAGCTCCAGACTCTTCTACACCATGCCTAGGATTCATCATTTCTTTTTGCTTTATAGTAATATTTTCTTTTGCACCTGTTCTTTGAGTCATGCTGTAATTGAAGGCCACCCACTTTGGATTTAGCTCTTTGCTCTCATAAAAATCCTCCCTCTTGTTTTACAGAGAAAGAAACCTTAGAAAATTAAATGTCACAGCTGGAAGAGGCCTTAGACCCATTATTTCTATTATCAGATTAAATATATGAAGCACCTTGCAAAAGAAAAGGCACTTTATTATTTCAGCGGCTTCTTCTTCTTGTCATAATTATTATTTTTTCAATGAGGAAACTTAGGCTTAGTGGAATGATTTACCTGATTTCACTTAACTGATAAATAAGAGTTGAAACTAGGGCCAGACTGCCTGACCCTCAGCCCATACATGTTCTTCATGCTAATTGTCCCTTCTCTGGACAGTAGGCCCTCCACCAACATTCAGGTGATGTTTTCCTCATCCTTTCAGCCCCAGGGGCTGTGGGCCAGATACCAGGTTTGGATTTAGGAAAATGCTTTTAAATCCTGAGCATAGAATCTTTGGGGCCTCAGCATTCTCTGCCATTTGGAATGTGGATTTAGTCCTGGAGAACTCATCTGAAATAGATATTTCTCTCCACTCCCAGAGGGATTTATTGGCAAAACTAGCCATCTATTAACATTATCTGGGGACTTTGCACTGGGGAGAAGAACTCCTATAAATCTTAGTTTTATAAAAACCTAGGAGCTCTGAGGGTTAGTGGACAGCATATAGAAAAGCCCAATAATTCCAGCACTGTTTATTTTACTTAGAAGGAAAGAGCATTCTGACTCAAGCCCTCTGGGAAATTGTTTGGGGAATGGATGCTTCTCTGAGACGATAGATTTGGAATGAGAGTGAAGCCTCGAAGTCACTTACTTTGTAACCTGTTATCAGAGTCAGATTTGATGGGGAGACCTGGCTGTGTGAAGGTTGCCTCGGTAGCCAGCAGAATGACAGTCTGCTTACAGATAGTGGAGATATGTCTGGTCTGGGAAATGCGTTGGCAGAGACAGCTCCTGCATCTCCCCAGAGGCTTCAGAACTGGAAGAGATCCTGGGAACCTTCTTCAGGAGTCCTTCTCCTGGGGTCTGTGAACTCGAGTGTGTTAAATATTTTTTAATCATCTTGCCAGATAATTTTTCTTTGCAGTCGTGGGCACTTTCTTACATGTATTTAGAAGCAGGATTCTGAGAGGGAGTCCATAGGCCTAGTGAGCCTGCCAAAGGGATGCCAAAGTGATGCAGAGGATACTCCTTTTCTAGACTAGCCATCTCCTATTAGAGGTAAGAAAATGGAGCTTGGGTGGGTGAGTGGATTGCTCCAAAGGGTCACCCAGGTAAGAAGCAGCAGAGACAACATTTGACTAAGAATCTCACTCTTTCTTTCTGTTCCTCCCCACTCCCTTCTCTGGACTACCTGATGCACATTGTGATTTCCCCTGATTTCATGTGGCCACAAAGCCTGAAGAGTTAAGTACAGAAGACAAATGCTGGTCTGGAGAGGAGGGAGACTCAAAGCAGGGGGGAACAGTAATGAGGTTGGATATATGGCCCTGAGTAAGGCCTCCTCAAGCCTCAGATTTCTTATCTGCAAAATAGGAAACATAGCATTTAATTTCCAAGGCAGCTTTGTTGGAAGCATCTTAAAAACCTGATGGTAGAAATGGGAGGTCTTAATAGTTTGAGGAGAGCTAGTAGGGCAATGCATTAGGATATTGGTTCAGAGTGGAGAGTCAAAGAAGGCAGATAGAAAAGCTAGAGAGGGAGGGTGGACAGGACTGGCAATAGGGTGTGAGTGTGGCAACTGGGAGGGGACAGTCTAAGGTAACTGGTCTTTCATTCCTTGGGGGACTGGGAGGACAGTAGTGGTATCAACAGAAATGGGAGACGAGCTTATTTAAAGAATGAACAGGGGCTGATTTTCTTTTATTCTTCTCCTCCCCTCTCCTCTCCTCTCCTCCCCTCTCCTCTCCTCTCCTC
>CM053597.1:224959734-224975869 GCA_028646575.1 Pseudocheirus occidentalis
TGCCCTGCAAAAAAAAAAAAAAGAAATTCTCCCCCTTTACTTCACGTCTATGCACAGACATGTCACGTACCATGCAGTTACTTGTCTACGTCCTTTCCCCCTTCTGGTCCCCCTCCCCCCCCTCATTATTAGCCCCTCCAAGGCAGCCAGGGTTTCTTTTGATAGCAATTATCCTGCCAGACCCAGCGTCTTTTACCCAGCAGATGTGTAACAAAGGTTTGTTGAAATGAATTGGAGCTCTTCAGGTTAGAAATTAGAAAGAAAAGGACCAGGGAGAGAGAAGCACTGATCCAGAGCCACACAGCTAGCCAATGGCAGAGGCTGGATTTGAACCTTTCACTCTGTATGTAGCCTTAGATTGCTTCTGTTCCCAGAAGGCTTTTCTGCATCTCAATGATGCATGGAGAGGGAAGGGGGGGGGGACTGGCCAGTCAGGAAGTCTGACCTTGAGCTGGAAGGCACCTCTGAGGCCATCAGGTCCTACCTCTCATTTTGCAGATGAGGAAACTGGGGCCCAGAGAGGGGAAGTCACTTGTAAGTAGAAGAGTCAAGTTTCAAAGCTGGGTCATTGGACTCCAAATCTAGGGCTGTTTCCACTGTGTTGCCTTGATTTTTCTATGAGGAAACATCTGCCTTTGGGAGGCAGTGGCCAGGCCCTGCCAACCAGGCCACTAATCAACTCTAGGTCATTACCGTCCCTTGGGGGAGGGTGGTTGTCTATTAATTCTGGCTCCTGATTGATTGAGATGCTTTCTGCATGATCAGGCAGACAGTGATGTGTTTCAGTGAGGAATCTTGGTCACACTTACTGGCTTGTAGACATACAAGCCCATCAACCTGATCTCTGGGGCTCTGACAGGAAGAAAAGAAAATTGTATGGTGAAATGGTGGGAGGATAAGGAGCCCACAGGCTTGGGTTTGCCCTTGGATGCCTGGGAGCCCTGAGAAGGTGGTATCTGCTTCACCAAGTGACCAGCAAGGACAGGTGTTGGCTCCTGCTCTGGAGACAAAGTCTGCTGGTATGTCGATTGGGAGGCTGGTGGAGGGGGGAGGGAGGAGTCTCAGAATTGTTCTGTGTCCTCTGTCTGGAGGCAGAGCAATTAGAGGCTCATTCATTCAGAGCTGGGACAAGCCTCCAAGGTCAATGGTTCCAATGCCATTGGTTACAGATGAGCACACTCGAGTCCACATTGGGGAATTGACTTGCCTGGAAGCCCAGAGTTAATCATTGTCTGTAGCAAGATTTGAATTGAGTTCTTCCTGTCCAGTTCTAGAGACAAGTAGCCTGGCCATGCAAGGAGCAGTGGGTGATGTGACTGTTGGTGAGAACGAAGGAGATTGTAGCAGTAAGAGAGTCCTGGTCTCTGAGGTGAGAGGGGTTAATTCCTCTGGCCTCTGCCCTGGTCAGACCCCATCTAAAGAACTAGGTTCATTCTGGGAGTCCCAGGTGAGGGAGAACATGAGCCCTCTGGTGATTGCCCAGAGAAGGGGAGGGCAGTCAGGATGATGAGCAGAGGAGACTGTGTCATTCTAGAATTCAGAGAACAAACCACTAGAACGTCCACAACCGAAAAGAGTCATTCTTAAGGACATGCTTGTTTCCTCTCTTCAAGTGATGGAGGTCTGTGGTAGAGGAGGGCTACATTGGTCCTGCTTGGCCTGAGGGAACAGAACTGGGCCCAGTGGGTAGCTGTAGTGAGGCCCAAAGACAGAAGGGAACCCCACTCCCACATTTTCTAATAAGAATGGAGGTGAGAAGCTGCCCTGGAGGCGTCTGGGTCACCATTTCTGAGGGGTTTCATGGAGGGAATTTCTGCTCCAGACAAGGGTTCTTGATGCCCTTTGGAGCCCTCAGGACTTGATTCTAATCTTCCGGAGAAGGGAGAGCTTGCCCCGAGCATTGTACCTGGGGCAGAACGTGCTTGGTTGGGTGTATTTTGAGAACTAGTGGGAGCCCCTTACCTTCACCCTGGCCCCTGAATCAGTGTGGTGCCAAGGCAGTATGTGCAGTAAAAATCCCAGCTCCTCCCCTCATCAGGGTAAACTGAGGTGAATTGTTTCCCCTCCATAAGCTTTAATTTCTTTTTCTGTAAAATGAGAGGAAACTCATTTTAGGGACTGGCCTGGAAACCCTCTATGGTTCCTTCCATATGTAGAGTCCTGGATTCCTCTCTGCCAAATGAGTGCACAACCTTCACATCACAGGAGATCTTCTCCCACCTGGGCCCAGGATAGGCAGGTCTGAACCATCCTTGGCCTTACATTGCTCAAGTTACCACTGAGCAAAACAAACAACAAGGACTCATTCTCTCCGTCCAACCCCATTTCACTGCTCTATTGGGTGGTGCAGAAGGAAACGATCCTTTCTTGCTTCATTGCACAATCTAGTGCTGCAGAATCTAAAACATGGCTGCTGTTAATTAAATCAGTTAGGTAACTAAGCAATCATAGGAAAAAAATTCCTTCTCTGAGCTCTTGTCAGATCTCAGAAAGAGAAATTCCTTCTCTGAGCTCTTGTCAGGTCTCAGAAAGCTCTGGAGGGGAGGAATTCTCCCCTGAGCAAGGCTGAGGCCAGCCCCATCCTCACGGGCAGGGAGGGGGAGGGTGCACACCATGATAGATGGCACAAATGGTGTCAGACCCAGAAGGACCTGGGGCATCATCTGCTCCAACCTTTGGATTTTCCCAGAATTTGAGACTTGGAAGGGCAGTTCCTCCCCCAATATAGGAGGTTGTTTGCATATAGAGGCTGTCCTCTGGAGACCTCCCAGAAGGAGCATCTCCCCTCCCCCAGTTAGCCTATTCCTGTCTTGAAACAGCTCTAATCGGCAGGTCACTTTTCTCAATATGGTGCCCAAATTTGTCTCTGCACTTTCCCCCACTGCTCTAGTTTTTCTCTCTGGGGCTCTATCCCTCCTCCAGCCTGTCAAATCTTGACCATGGCTGTTGTAATCTTCATGAGTCTTCTTTTCCCCAGGCTAAGCACACCCATTTCTTTATCTGATCCTTATGGGGTTATGGACTGAACGCCCATCACCAGCCTGGTTGTCCTCTCTTGGTCACTCTCTGGTTTTTGAGCATCTCTTAAAGTATGAGGGCTTGAACTGAACTCACCCTTCCAGCAGAGTCTGATGAGATCTCACTGAGGAGAACATTGGGGTTTAGAAGGCAAGGGACCCAAGCAAAGAGTAACATGTGCCATTCTTTATCCTTCTGTTCGTGCATTCGAATTGTTGGTACTCAAGTGCAAGACTTTAAATTTATCTCTATGACATTTCATATTATTAGATTCAACCCAATACTCAAGGTTAGGGATCAGCAAACTAAGTCCCAAGGACCAAATTGAGCTCTCTGTCTGCTTTCGTGATACCAGGCCAGCTAAGAACAGTTTTGACATTGTAAAATAAAGTTTTATTTTATTTAAAAAGTCAAAGCCATCTGTGGCTTGCTGCTGAAGAAAACCAGGTTTCATGCTTGGGCAGGAGTTTGCCAGCTCTTGCTTTTGCTGACAAGATTCTTTATCTTAGTCATTGAGAAAAATGTTAATGTAGGGCCAAGTACAGATCCCTGGTGTGTGGGATGCGAAGACCCTGCCCCAAATTGACTACTTGGAGACCTCTCAAGGTGAAGGCAGAAAGGTGTATTAGAATCTTTCGAGAAGCAGGCAGTCCTTGCTACTGGGAAGCCCAGAATGAGGAGGCTGCTGTACAGAAGCAAGAACGGGGTTGAATAGCAAAAAGCATGGGCAAATCTCCCAACCCCTCCCCCTCCTTGTGTATATCTTTAAACTAACTGGCTTTCCTGTTAACATTCCTTATTTGGCAGGTGGGGTGACATGTAACAAGGAAGCTCTCAGGTGGGATTTTTAGAGTTTAACTGAAAACTGAGGCCTATGGGCTTCTAGTACTTTAGCAGATAGTCTGTGTGAAACCACATTCTGTTCTACACACTGGGGCACTCCACTGTAGACTTCTTGACATGTTAAATTAACAACAAACTGTTCACAACTGCTCTTTGAGTCCAGTCATCCAATCAATTCTGAATCCATCTGATTTTCTTATAGCCTAATCCATTTCTCTTTTTTTCTCTATAAGAATCATATGAGATGCTTTGCTAAAATCTAGGTGAACTATAGTCATTGCATTCTCATCTACTAGCTCCAATAGTCTTGTCTAGAGAGGAATGCTGTCAGTCTGCGATGGCCTGTGCTTGTGAGGGCATGTAGGCCCTTGATGTTCTAACCTCCCTTTCCAGAGGTTTGGAAGCCATGCCTTTTAATGATCCTTTCTCCAATCATCCAAGGAACGGAGGTCAAATTCATTGGCCTGTAGTTGGTCAGCTGTGCTCTCTTCATGTTTTTGAAAATCAGAACATTTGCCCTTCTTCAGTCCTGTGGGCCCTTTCCTGTTTGCTGTGATCTTTCAAAGGGCATGATGTTGGCTCAACAATTGCATCTTCTAGCTCTTTCAGGACATAAGGGTGTGATTCATCTGAGCCCGATGCCAAGAATTCATCGAATGGCAGTGGAGTGCTCAGTTACTTATCTGGAGTATCAGCTGCTCTTAGTCATTTTGGTTCTGTCGCTTCTGGTCTAAAGGTAATTCTCCTTTGCAGAAAAGGGAGACAGAACGACAGTTGAGCAGCCTTGGTTTTTCCCTTGTCAGTCAGCATTGTCCAGAGAGAGCTAAAGGCACCCTTATGGTTGGCTTTGGCATTCCATGACAGGGGCAGCTGATTTGGAACTCCTGAAACTCATGCCCCTGCTCTTCAGAAAATAGAAGTCGATTGGTGAGTTCCTCATGCCCCCATCTTGGTCTCTTCAGATAAACTCCATTTTCCTCCTGATTGGAATTTGAGAACTTTAATCTTGAGCATGTTTCATCCCTCCTGAGCTGACTTCCTATGCAGCATTTTGTTCTATGAGAATATCTTTTCTTCTATTCTTCCTCTGAAATTTCTGGGATATCCTTTACCAAATTTGGGCCTTTTAGACTATGCCCAGATTTCCTCTACTCTGTCCCAGACCCTAGAATGGAATGGGCATGTCCCCCTCCAGGTTCCTATTATTTCCATCCTAGAGACCTAATCCTCTCTGGAATGATCTGGATTCAGAATAGTTTCTCCTTATTTGTTCTTCCATCTTTTGAGGAGTGAAATTATCATCAAATCTAGCCATGAAATTCTGAACTTTTCTGGTATGTGTGTGTGGGGTGTGTGTGGGGTGTGTGTGTGGGGGTGGGTGGGTGTGTATGTGCACATGTGCGAGTTCCAGTCCCTCTTCAGCTTGTGCTCGGTTTATGATATTTCCCAAACATTTAGTCTGCTTCAATCTATTTCATGGTGTGCTCAATCAGGAACTAGGAATACCTGAGTTCAAATTTGATCTCAGGTACTTCTAGCTATGTATCCCTAGGCAGGTCATTTAATTCCAGCTTTAATTTCCTTGCCAGTGTAGCTTTGCTAAGAGTGTAAATTCCAGACTAACATTTCCTCCTCTTTGAGAAGGCCCAAACCCTGAGCTCACTCTCTGGTTTGCTCTACCACTTTACCAGCTGCCTGTGACCCTCCCAAATTCCTCCATTCTAGGTCCCCACTTTCAGGCAGAGATTCCACTGCTCATTGGTGTCACTGATAAGGTCATAACAAGGGAGTCATTGATAAGGTTTCAGGTTTACCAAAACATTTCCAGTAGCATTCTGTGATAGCCTTTAAGGATAAGTTCTAGACTTTGGCTAGGAATAGACTTCAAGCCCTTCAACCAATAGTTTTCAGGCTCTACCCTGTAGGTGTTGCAAAGACAGGCACTGGACAACTAGGGGAGGCAGGAGAATGAAATGCACTGGGAAGGATTAGAAAAGAGGACCATGCAAAGAGGATTGTTGATCAGAGCAGAATAACCAATGAGCTCTTTGATTGGGGTGATGACTCAGCCCCTGACTGATGCTTCCTTCTTCTACTAAAGCCAGGGAAAAGTTGAGCAAGTGAGACTTCATTCACAGGGCTCCCCATTGGAATCAGACAGCAATGACCAAATAGGGACAGGATCCTTCATGCTGGCCCTGATAACAAGGATTTATAGATGTTTTTAAAAGCATCATTTGGATTGAAAGAGCTTTCTAAAGCAAATTATTGGCTAGCAGCTCCACTCGGCATGACTGCTAAGCTGTTCTGATTGGCATTGTAAATAAGTGTTTAGTCAATTTGGGTGAGTGTGTGTGGCTGATTGATGGGCCGGGAGAGCTTCACAGGAGCCATTAGCAACTCTCATGCAAATACATATTTCACTAATTCTGGAAATTCTTATTCAGCATGCCTGGTGATCACTATGATGAGTATTAGTTACTGGGCTGGAACTCTTGGAAATGGGATCATGCTGGGCCTGACTTTCCCATCTGGCAGTGGTCTAAAGCAGAACCAACAGTTTGGTTCTAGGTTGGGAAACAGAATTTGTTGGGGTTTTTTTTGTCTTTTTTTTCCTTTTCTAACCAGGCCAGCTAAATCAACTAATGAGTACTTGTAGGTCACAAGTGAAGTGACATGAAGAAATGGTATGAGAGTTGGAAAATGAACCCTTGGTGCTTATGCTTAAAATTGGGTGGGAGCTAGGATCATAGATTCAGATCTGGAAGGGACCTTCTAGGGCACCCACATTTTACTATTAAGAGAAATGAGGCCCAGAGAGATGGAGCCATCTACCCAATGTTACACTAGTAAGTGATGCCTGACATAAGAGTTCAGCACTGGTCTCTGGACTGTAAGCCTGGCACTCAGGTCTACTGCAGGGAGCCTTTCCAGCTCGGCCATCACCTTCATCTCATGCTCCCATTTTACAGAGGAAGAAACAGGGAATGAGAGAGTTAGAGAGACCAATAGGATCTGGGCTTAGAGCTGGAAGGGACCTTAGAAAGTCAAGTTTAAACTCCTCATTGAATGATGCGGAAAGAATCTGCAAATAGGAAGTACCAGGATTATGATTGAACTCAACAAGAAATTAGTGTGGTGTAGTGGAAAAAGTATTGGGTGTTGAGTCACTGGACTCAAGTTTGAATCTCAGTTCTTCTGAGATTCTGGATGAGATTCCTCATCTTAGAATGAGAGGGTTGGCCTAAATAATATATAGGTCCTTTCCATTTTGAGATTATAATCCTAAGAACAGATTCTTTGGCTTCAACCCCAGTCCTTTTTTCCATTAAAGTCCTGGGCTTGAGATCTGGCAATATCACTTATTAGCCTGCTGACCTTGGGCAAATCCATTAATATAGGTGAGTCTCAGCTTCTTTTTCTGTCAAAGGAAAATAATACTTATACCTCTAAAGGTTGTCCTTGAGAAAAGTTGTTTTGTTGACCTTGAATGAATATAGATGTATAAATGGTTATTGCTTTTTGGCTAATTTAATTGACTTATGCTCATTGGAATAGGTACTTGCTTGATTTATACCATTAAGGCCATTTTATCCTGTGTAATGCACATCCTTATTTTTCTATAACTCCTACATAGGTCTACCAAACATGCTGGAGGGATTATCAAGGGCACCATTTATAGCATGTGGGTACTTCATCTATTGCCAATAATTCTTAATTGCACCACAACCTTTTCCCATTATATATCCCAGAAGATGTCCTTCACTCCCATTTTCTGCATGCAAGACATACTATGAATAATATTTCACAGTCTCTTTATATCTGCTCTCTGTTTCTCTGTTACCCTTTGGGTCATCTCACAGCAGCTTTCTTCTGCATCTGTGGCAGTCAATGACTTTTTTCTATCCAGTAACACCAGGAAAATGTTACTATAAAAATGTTGACTTGAGTGGATAGGAAGAAACTTGGGTTTGTTGGAAATGCTGTTCAATTTTCCAACAAATACGCTGTCCATTCTCCTTCTCCTGTTTGATATGGGTCCATCTCCAAAGTAGATGTCCTCATGGATGAACTCTGTGGGCTGCCTGCTTACTTGCTTGCAATCAGGGGAACTTGCATTCTTTATCCATCTGTTTGTTCCTTTGTGAATGGCTAGTCTGTTCTCTTGTGGGTGAACATGCGGCTTGTGGAGGTTTTGTGGTATCTTAGAGCTCAGTGGAATGAACATACTTTCAACTTTCCAAAGGGCCTTGGGAGGGTCTCACTATCTGGAGGGGGGCACATCATTCATGCTGCTATTGAATAGGGGGAATATATTCATGTTTATATCTCACTTGCTGCCAGTAATCAGTGGACTGTTGGAAAAGTTATCTCACATCTTTCATGAGCTGTTGCTATGACAGTGATGAGGCCAATGACACATTTATGAAGATGACACTGACAAGGTGTTGTTATGCATTGTATTAGTTATCAATGGTGTGAGTGGAAGGAAGATTCCAAGAATTAAAAAACAAGAAACAAAATCTCACTGAATTAATATTATACAGATTGAATCAGAGAGGCCCCCAGGGTTGTGGCAGGTGGATGTCCTCTCCATGGCCAGAGTCTGATGCTGAGGAGTCAGCATAAGGCCAGAAAAGGGAGGAGGATTCCTAGAAGGACTCTGGTCTTTGGGAAGACTTGAAGATCGGAGGTCGATGCTTTCCCCAAGAATCAAGATGGCAGCTGGGGAATCCAGGAAGCTTTGAGAACCTTAGAGTTTCACAGGAATCCTGGGGCACCTAGCTCAAATTTGATCAGACTGCCCTTTTCCACTCTAGACTCCCAACCTTTGTCCCAAAGCTCCAGTATCAGATGAGGCCCCGAGTTGGGTCATGCGGCTTTCCCTTGTTCTCTGAAGCTGAGGCTGCTGAGAACATATCACCCAAAGGCCCAACCGCCAGTGTGACTTGGAGAGCCCTGAAAATTTGGCTTTGGTGCCGGTAACTTGAAAAGTTGGATCAATAGTTACTTCCCCAGCCTCTAGCTGATTCTTTTGATGGGCTCAGCCCTGAAACTTGAGATAAGACAATCCCAGTCTGGAGTTAACTGCTGACCTTTACCACAATCAAGGAGGCAGGGCAATTGATCAATAGAGAAGAGACAGCAGTTGTTACCATTAGCCTGCAAGGGCACCAGCCTCTCTCAGTTCAGTTCATCTCACACATGCATGAAGCAACTACTGTGTTCTGTGTTAGTCATGCTGGTAACAGTGATAGAAATCAAACAGCTCCTGCCCTCCAGGACTTTGCATTATTTTGGGATTTACAACACGTACCCAGGTAAGTAAATAGCAGTTAATTTGAAGGCAGTTGAGAGGGATAGAGTCAACTTCCAGAAGAAAAGTACTTCTCCTGGAGTCTGTGTAGATGACCTGGAAAGGCCAGATTAACCCTGGCTTCTGAGTCAGGTGCTTCTCTACTTGGCCTTCTATCACAGAGCATATAGGAAGGTGAATTCAACAACCTGAGAGGTAGCTGTGGTTTGTTGAGACAAAGCAAAATGGATGGGGTGGATCTGGTTAACCTGAGTGACTTTCTTGGTTGACCTGTATCCACATTCCCTTGTGCGGCAGGTATTCACAGGAAGAATGTCATTCAATAGGCTATTCTGTGAGCACCCAGGGGCTGGGCAGTGGTGTGCCTGCACCCCACGGCCAATGATGATGTCATGTTGGACCACACCAAAAGGAGATAGCTTGTTGTAGGGGAGAGATTACCTGACTTAGGATCAGAAGAACTGGAGCCACATCATGATTTGGTCATTCAATATCTATGTAATATTAGGCCAGTAATTTCCTTTCCTAAACTTTGCCTTTCTTATCTGTAAAATGGTGACTTTATTCTGAATGACCATCAAAGCCTCTTCCATCTTTATGGGAAGGATCAGTCCCTATTTTCCTGAACTTGCTTGTGCTAAGTGTCACAGGACTCTTACTGTCAGAGGTTATGGGAACTTGATACCAGCCTTCTCAAAAACACAATTAAAAAACGACAACAAAAATCCAAAGTCTGGGGCTGACCAGACTTAGAATGAGGAAGAAAGTCAGGGGTTTAAGGAACCTTCAAATCAGAGCTGAGTAAATTAATTTTATAGTCTCAAAACTAAAAGATTTAGATCTAGAAAGGATGTCAGAGACTGGAGTTCAACCTCCTCTTTTAGCACATGAGGAGACTGAAGCCTAGAGAAATGAAATGACTTGACCAATGTTGTAAAGGAAGTAAGATTCAGAGGTCTTGGGTTCCAATTTTTCCTGACACCTGTGTGACTTGCACAAGTCACTTAACTTCACTGGGCCTCTATTTCTTCACAAGTAAAATAACAAGATAGGACTGGATGGCCTCTGAAGTGCCTGGAGAGCTATGGCCCATTTGATCCCTATGCTCATAGGTCTTATATAGCCAGATAGCATGTCTTGGAGAAATTTGAATCACTGGGATTGGGTGAGTTGGTTTATGTAAACTCTGTGGGTGAGAAGCAGAAACTTGTTTCTCCTAGTCTCTCAGTGGTGAATGGGTCCTTTAGGACCATCAGATAGGAGCCAGCTGGGACTGGTTTAATGCTTAGCTGCACATTGGAACAAGCAGTTCCATTGATTAAGGTAGAAAAAAATGATTTGTGCCCTTGAGGCAGCCCAGTGATATTGAAAGAATGGCAGTGACTGTGTTTAGTAATCAGTGAAGTGCTCTACAGATGGGAGCTAATATTATTTGGTAACTGTGTCCTCTATAGAACATGTCAATGAGCCTAGCAGGACCTCTTCCTCCTCCTCGCTTCAGCAGAAAAAGGTGAGAAGTGAGGAATTCAATTACTATTCCCTTCTCCATCCCCCCTCTGAGAAAGAGCATCTGGATTGAAAGCTCTGACCTTTAAAGAATCATGCCACATGTCCAATAGAGACACTGGCATTTAAAGCACAGTGTGGCATCCTCAAGAACTCTAAATCCATCTCCCATCTTCAGAGGGAATCTTCTAGCCTCTTAAGGTCCAACACTAGGGCTCCGGCTCTCAGCTGGCCCAGAAGCCCATTGACCCAACATTCCAGAGCTGTCCAACATATAATGGTGGCATCCAGTGGAGAAGGGCTGACCTAAGCCAGGAGGGGACAGTATTTCTTTCAATAAGACTTCACACATAATAGGCCTGCAGTAAATATTTTTGGAAAGAATGAATGAGCACTTTGGATAAAACACAAATGGAATGCTTGTTGGAATGAAAGCTAACTTAAAATCAGGAGGGATGGACATCACATTGGGAGGGATGAGTCAGAATAGAAAGTGCTCTCAAGAGGTTAGAATGATTGAAACTAAAAAGGTGAAAAGTCATAGTAATAGAGCCATTAAACAATGACTTATTAAACACCTACCATGTAAAGTATGATGCTTGGGTTCAAAACTCAACTTCATAAATGGAGGTGTATGGAGATAGGAGTTAGGCTGGAGCAGAAGTCTGTGAGCCAGTTTAGGGAAGGGGTAGAGAGAGTGAGTTGGGGGCCAATGGATGATAGGAACCAGAATCTGGATGGGATGGAGGAAACTTGAAGGAAGAGAGGTTGTGACTGCAGATGGTAGTAAAAGTAGGACCTGAAAGTAGTGGTGGGAAGCAAGGATTTTGCACTGCCTGATGCTGTGCATGAAGGTGTGTAAGAACCCTTGGAGGAGGTGCCAAGAGATAGGATGAATTCCCAAGAACAAGTCTTAGAAGATGTTTGGTGATTCTTGGTGAACTTGAGAAGGAGGGTGGTGCTACACAATTGGTTCAGAAAAGTTGCTGTCCTGGGTCTTGCTTAAAATAAGAATTTCTGTTATCCTCTTCCAGCACTACACACTCACACACACTCACACTCACACTCACAGACACTCACACACACACACACACACACACACACACTCCTTGTCTCTTCCTGCTCCTCCTCTGTTGTCAAAACTTCACATTACATCACTCTTTAGAGACAAGAGACAAAAGCTCTCAAGTGTAAGCTCTCCGAGGCAGGCATTGTGTGGGTCTTGTCCTTGTAGCCCCTAAAGAGGCAGCTCTGAATCCAGACCAGTAAATGGGTTCTAGAAAGACTGAGTTAGCTTCTCTGTGCTCCCAAGAACTTACACCTTCAGATTGTTTAAAGGTTCACAGCTTACAAGGTGCCTTCACAAACAATACTTATTTACTTCTCACAACAGTCAACTGTCAAGATAGAAATGAGAGAGATCAGAAATAGACAATCCTGGCAACAGAGTTGGGAGGGGCCATGGAGGCACCTAGACCAGACTACACCAGCGGTTCTCAATCTGTGAGTTGTCACCACTTGACCTCTTTGGGGAACATATATTTCTGATGGTCTTAGGAACCGAGACACAGCTACTCTATCCATCTCCAGGTGGGTCTGCCCACATGCAGATAAGCCCACACACGAGTATTAAAGGGTCACAGCATTAGGAAGGTTGAGAACCACTGTTCTACACAATGCAGGGGACCCCTTTTGTATCATCCTTTACTGGAACAGCCACCTAAACTCTTCTTGGATATTTCTAGCCATGGGAAACTTTCACTCATCATGCCATAGGCTCCCTCCCCCACCCCATTTTCCTAGGCATCTAATTCCATAGTTGGGCAGTTGTGATTGTTAGGAGGTTATCTTTTTATTAAACCCAAATCTGCCTTCCTGTAATTGCCACCACTGCTCCTTGTTCCAGCCTTGGAGGCCAAGCAGGACTTGGCTAATTCCTCTTCCATTCAGCAGCCTTTCAAATGCTCAAAGACAGTTTGCATGCCTCCCTCCAATCTGAGTCTTCTTTTCCAGACTAAGCATTCTCAATTGCTTGACCTGCATGGGTCTAACTATATACATGTGAAACTCTGTGTTCTATAGAATTGACATTTTCTGCTCTCTGTCTTTTGGTCTCACCCCTCACAGATATTCCATTTTCCATCATCTAATTACAATTTTAGATTAATGGTTGCTCACATGTCAGGAAGTTACTCTGAAATGAGGAGAGGGATAGCAGTTGAGAGTCAGTGAGCAGAGCAGGGACACTGAGCAACAAAGGGGCTGCTCTTCTGGGAGGATATGCAAATGAATTAGCAGAGCCATTGATGCTAATTAGAGATGATTGGTATTTCACAGGAAGCCCCCTGCAGGAAAATGCAGATCAGTGGAAGACCTGGAGGGACAGTCTTTTTAGCAAACAACTGATTTCAGCCAAGATTTTTTCCTCCCAGAGACTGGGAGTTTGTGGGGTGTGGTCACCTGGGGTTGGGAGTGAAGAGACCTTGGTTTTAGTGTCTGCAGCTTTTACTGTGTGACCTTGGGCAGGCCACTTCCCCCCTCTGGACCAGTTTCTTTATTTCTGCCTGAGGGAGGGCCTTGGTCTAAGTGGTTCTCAGATTGGACTTTGGATTTTTCAAGGACTCTTCCTAGGGCAGCTAGGTGATACCCTAGACCACAGAGTGCTGGGTCTGGAGTAGGGAAGATTCATCTTCCTGACACTAGCTGTGTGACCTTACTTAACCCTGTTTGCCTCAGTTCCCTCATCTATAAAGGAAATAGCAAGTCATATATGACTGAACAGCAAGGGCTCTTTAATTTCTGCCATTTCCTGCTCTAAGGCTCCTTCCCTCTCTGCCATTTCCTGCTCTGAGGCTCCTTCCTGCTTGGACATTACCTGTTCTGCCACCCCTTCCAGCTCTTACATCTTAGAAATTTATACACATGGAATAACTGAGGCCTAACTGGCCTACAGTCAGACTTGGTCCCTGCCTTCCTACCTGGAGCCATCAAACCACAGTAATGACGCCCTTCCACCATCCTTGGGTGTCCTCCCGCTTGCCCCTCTCCCTGAGACCCCTGGTTCAGCCTCTTCCTCTCCCAGGAGCCTATGGAGCCCACTCTTTACCTTGGCCTCTGATCCTCTGAGTGCCTCCTTATGCCCTTGCTCTCACCAGTGAGGAGACCAGAAGCCTGGTTTTTTAGGAGGGGATAAGGTAGAATGTGATAAGGCAACTTTGAGAAGTGGGAGGGTGAGGAACCTGGAAGCCAGCGAGTCTGAGACTAAAACCTGGGTGAAGATACTTCCTCAAACCTTCTTTTTCCTCTTTATGCTTCTATTTTCTCCTCTGTAAAGTGAAGATAGGGGTTGGACTTGATATCCTTTAGGATTCCTCCTAGCTCTGGATCTTTGGAAATGCCCAAGTTCTTGATCCAGTTTGAAGCCAAAGAGCTCTTTTTGATGTAGGGGCATCCAGGGAGGCCTTCTGGAGGAGGTGGTGCCCCAACTGTACTGTCTAAGCAGAGGTACATTGCATGCTTGAGGTGAGGAGGGAGGGCCTTGGATCATTGGGTCGCCTGTGTCCTGCTGGCATCTTGGAGGAGGCTGTTTGGCATCATCAGTTCCCAACGGTCCTGGGATAAATCTTCTTGGTTTGGAAGGAGCTGGAAATCATTGGCCAGCTGGGGCCTACAGCCCAGGGAAGTTTTTCAACTAGTTTGAAAGAGATTCCTCTGTAATGAGGTGATACAGGGAGGTGATCCAGACTCCTCCCAAAGCCCTTAGGAATGATGGTGAATGAGATGGACCAGAAAAAATCAGTGAGCTATGTTCCCCTTCCTTGATTCTTACTTAGCTGGGTGAATGGAGCTGGCAGGTGGCAGTATCAGGCCTGGAGAGGGGGAGACAAGAAGGTGAGTTGCCTCTTCCAGCTCCGATGCTGACTGTGAAGGTGGAATAATAGAGGGGCAGAGATGGGAGGGTTCTGAGAACAGAGGATGGCAGAACTGGGAGAGGCCTGAGAATAAGCGTATATGTCATACCTAACCAAGTGGAATGGACAATGTACTTATCTTTAGATGCCCCGAATTTGAATGCTACCTCTGATATTTACTAGTTACACATCCCTATACATATTACTTGCCTCTGTTTACCTATCTGTAGAACTGGTACAATCATTCTCATATTTGCCATATTTGTTATGGGCAAGATATTTTTCCCATCTCAGTGTGGAGGTTTAAAAAATTATAACCTCTCCTCTTGATTCCTGTTCTCATTCTTTCTCCTGGACTAACCTGGACATATCCCCTTTTCCCATTTTCCTCAGCTGTGGCCCTAGCATGGAACCTGGAGAGGAGTCAAGAAGCCTTGAATTCCAATCTATCCTCAGACACTTACTGGTTTTGTGACCCTGGCCAAGTCACTTTCCCTTTGCCTCATTTTCATGATTTTTATAATGGGGATAATAATAGCACCAACCTCTGAGGGTTGTTGTATGAAATAATCTTTGCAAAGCACTTTTCAAACCTTAAGAGATGTATACACATGTATACATGTTAGCTGTTTTTATTATATACATACAAAGGTATGTATTTATCAATTCCAGCAGCCGCCATCTACTTGGCTCTGTAAGGTTTGCAAAGAACTTTTCTTACACTGTTTCATTTGATCTCAACAACCTGTAAGGTAAGTACTATAAGCTGTTATTTCCCCTGTTTTACAGATGACAAAACCAAGTGTTAGAGAATGTAGTTGACCTGTCCATTGTCATATAAACTGTCTCAGAGGTGGCATTGGAACCAGGTTTTCTTAACTTCTTGTCTATTTTATAAATGCTGTAAGGTGTGTGTGTGTGTGTGTGTGTTTGTGTATGTTTGTGTGTATTTACATATAATAGGTAATGGATAGCTATGCATCTCACACATGCAAACACATGCAGGTTATACTCAACATATACATATACATACGTGATACCCAACTACATATACATATATGTCACACCTAACACACATACACACTCTACCATATTGCAATGGTTCTCCATGTTCTCCTTGATTAGGCTGCTCTCTCCATCAGTTTGGATCAGAAATCGTTCCTGCTTCTCATCTTGGTGGATTCTTGGTCATGCCCTCCCATAAATCATCCACAGAGGTTCCATTTTGACTCTCTTGCACCCTCAAACATAGCCTAGAACATTCAATCAGCATTTATTAAACACTTATTGAGCTCTTTATTGGGGCTACTGAGATCAGCATGAAAGCTGCCTGTCCTCAGTGAGTTTCCATTCCACTGGGGGTGGTGGTAGTGGAGGGCATCAGATGCATACAGATGAGTAAGCACAAGGTATAGTCAAAGTTGATGATATTGTTTTGGGGTTTGACTCTTGCCTAGTGTGCATGGGGAAGGCCAGAAGGGGCCTCGTGTAGAAGCTGACTGAAGCCCTGCTCCCTTCCTTTTAACATTTTGGGGGTATC
>CM053597.1:224976369-225004100 GCA_028646575.1 Pseudocheirus occidentalis
TGTGCTAAGCACTGCCCAATTATTATCATTAACTGCCATTAGTAGGTAGAAAGTTCCCAGTTAGACGGCCAACCTTGGGTGAGAGTTTGAGGAGGAAAGTCTAGATGCAGTAAGACCAATTGGTGTTCTCTGGGATGTGATCTCTGGGATTGAAATGTAAAAAGATTTAGTCTGAGGGCTTGGGTTCCAATACTTGTTCTATTCTTTGTTGTATGACCTTGGGTAACCTGCTTCCCTGTTTGTGACTTTCTTCTGTGAAATCAGCAGATCAGATTAGATGGTTTCTAAGGCCTGTTCCAGCACTAAACCTCTGTACCTCAGTTTTCTTGCTTGTAAATCAGATCATAATCCCTGCTCTACCTATCTCCCAGGGACACTGTTCAGGTAAACCAAGGAGATGATGGATGGATGTAAAATAATACAGAAATACCAACTGTTAGTAGTGTTGCCACCACTGCCACCACCACCACCATTATTATCATTTCACCAGGGGTAAATACTCCCTTTGTAACTGTTGGTTTTGCAAATGAAGGGGGAAAATGTTGAGCATACCAGTTGGGCTCTTTGAAACAAAGGGGAATCATTTTCTGAGCACTGCTGAGTTTTCAAATGAATTCATTATAATCTGAAGAAAATGTACCAGTCCTTATGGATGTCTGATTGAAATCTTGGAAAAATCACAAAGCAGCCATGGGCATGGGGGACAGTTTCAGTCCACTGAGGCCACACCCTGCTTCCAAGTGTTTCTGAGATCATCTTGCCCAGCTCATCTCCCCTCCATACCACCAGCCTCTTGCTTCAGGGAAATGGGTATGAGGTGGTGTACTTGGCAACCATACCCATCATTGAAGGCTCGACTCAAGTTTAACCTTCCCCAGGAGTTTTGGACCAGGACTCCAGATACTTGAGTTTTAGTCTGGAGACTATATCTGACTCGTTCTATGACTTTGGGCAAGCCATTTACTTGTATCATACCTTAATTTCCCAGTCTCCAACATGACGAGATTGGACTAGATGACCATGAAGCTTGTAGCTAGAGTCTGGTCAGGGAATAAGGCACAAAATTAGATAATCAGGTTGCCCCATATTCTATGATAAATGCCTTAGAGAAGTGCTAAATGTTATGTGATGCTGAGAAGAAATGTCATTGCCGAGCTCATCATCCTTTGTCTTTTATGGTGGGGATGATGGTGGTGGTTGCAATAGACAGGAGTGTCAGTATTAGCTTTCTGCACAGGGAGGTTTTGGCTTTGCCTTTGAAAGATGGGTAAGAGTCCCACAGAGGAGTGGGGTGTGTGTGTGTGTGTGTGTGTGTGTGTGTCTGTGTGTGTGTGTGTGTAGATTATTCTAATGTAGGGAGCAGTGTGAGTAAACAATTGTCTAAGGCCAAAATGTATTTGGGGTGGGAGTGGTGGCACAGAGAAGAGAGCCATGAAGCTGGAGCATATAGGATACAGAGAAAGCTGGCCAGGAAGAAGGCTGGCACCCAGATGGGAAAGAGCTCATAGGACCAGCAATAGAGCTGGAACTTTCTGTGCCATTCTTGGATTCTTGTCTGAGCTCTGATCTGTACTCACTCTGTGTGTGTGTGTATATGCACATCATGCATGTTTGCATGTTCTCTCCTCTGTGATTTTCCTAATCCATAGGAAGTCTGCCTTTCTCACATCAGGATAGTGAGGACAAAAATATCTGGAGGCTGCTTGTGGAAGGTGAGCACTTCTTGAGCAAATGCAGACTTGTCCTGGTTTTCAGGAAGACAGCTGGGGGGGCAAAGGACCAGGAAATGGAAAAGCATCTGCCTAAGAAGACCAGGGACAAATTCATCATCTCAGGCTAGGCGCTGCTCAGACAGTTCAGTCTAGGTGGGCAGAAGATCCTCCTAGCATGGACTAAAACTGAACTGAAAAGGGGCCTAGAGGGAATCATTTGGTCCATCACACACCTAAGCAGAAGGAAGGATCCCACCAAAGCATCTCTGATGAGTCTACTCCTTGAGGATCTCCAATTCCATCTGGATGTATTGGAACACCTTCCAATGAGACAGCTCACAATCAACCCTTACAGTTGACCAAGGTTTCTGGAGGCTGAGGGACTCATCAGTGGTCACATAGCTAGAAAGTAGGATTGGAACTCGAGCCTTCCTGACCCCAGGTCTAGTACCCAATCTGTCTACCATGTCTGCCTGCCTTTCATCCTTGGCAAGCAAGAAAATATGTTAATTTTAGTTCCTAAAAATATCCTATTATCAACTGCAGAGCACAACTTCTGGCCTTGTCTCCTTAGAGTGCTGTGTATGGCTAGGGCCAGGCTGATGTCTTACTATGCAAAGAGGCAGGATCCTGTAGTCAAAAGAGGGCTGGATTTTGTGGCCAAAGAAATTAGTTCAAAGCTTGCCTCTACTACTTAGCACCAGGATGATTTGGGGAGAGTCACTTCCACTGTTGGAATTGATGTTTCATCTATAAAATGAGGGAGTTAGATAGTTTCCTCTTTTAATGCCCCCCCCTCAGAGCTCTAAATCTAGGCTCTAAGAACCATGAGACCTTGCTCACAGAATCTGTTAGCACCTATGTTTTTTTTTTCACCCATCCATTAAACACCTTTATGTTCAGGGTAGCTAGGTGGCACAGTGGATACCAGGCCTGGAGTTAGGAAGACCCATTTTCTAGAGTTCAAATATGGCCTCAGATACTTACTAGCTATGTGTCTCTGAGCAAGTCACTTCACCCTGTTTGCTTTGGTTTTCTCATCTGTAAAATGAGCTGGATGAGGATTGTGGCAAACTTCTCTAGAATTCTTGCTGAGAAAACCCCAGATGAGGTCACAAAGAGTTGAATGTGACTGCACAATAACGATTTGTGTGGTGTACTCTGGTCAGGTGCTACAAAGATGATGAATACAACTTTGATCATCCAGTCTTAGGCTAGAAGGACTCAGAGGTCATCCAGTCCGAGCTGCAGTGGATGCAGCTCTGCATTAGGAATGAGAGGAAATGGGTTTGAATCCTACCCCTGAATCCTTCCTTCCAGGATCTTGAACAATGAAACTAGTCTCTTTGAGCCTCAGTTTCCAAAAATATTGAGTTTAAGGATTGGAGGGATTACCTCTCTGGGCCCTTGTGGCTGTAAATCAGTGATGATTTCATACCAGTGGTTACATAGCTTTTGTCATCTGTCTCTCGAGGCAGCTCATTCCACATCCTTGCCATTTGGAGACTGTACTTTACCCTGTAGGCAGTGGGGAAGTTCAGCAGATTTGGGGCAGGGGAATGACAAGCATCTATCATGTAAATGCAAAAGTAGCTAGGGAGTCTGTATCACTGTTTGCTGAATGGTGGCTGGCTGACCATTTGTTGGTAATGGTGAATGGATTCCTGCAGAGAGAGGGGAAAGTAGATGATTTCTAAGGTCCCTCCCAGGCCTGAAATTCTGTCAGTGAGTAAAAGAAGGGAAGGCAATACATATGGGAGGTTTCAGGGCTAAGTCATCTGGCTAGGTAGGTACCATAGAGCTTAGGGTGCAGTGATAAAGGAAGGGGAAGAGAACAAGCATTGACATACTTCCTGTTATATGCCAAGCACTTTACATATATTGTCTGAGCTTCACCATAACCTTGTGCAGCATGTGCTATTATTATTCCCATATTACAGTTGAGGAAACTGAGGCAAATGGAGGTTAAGTGACTTGCTGGGGTCATGGAGCTCATAAGTTTCTGAGGATGAATTTGAATTCTAGTCTTCCTGCCTCCAGGGCCAGCCCTCACCCATTGTGCCACCCAAAGTAGATAGTAATGCATTTTATTTAAGATAATTCTATCCATCTGAAATTCCAATGGTGAAGCATTTGACTGTGCCAACAACACTAGTGGTGAGCACTTCTTTTTATGGGCCTTCAGAATTTATGGCTTCACCTGCAGAAATAGTTGGCAGGTTGCATCTTCATGGGAATTGCTTCCCAGGACTATGTTTTTGGTGGCCAGGAGAGAAGCAAGGCTGGAGTTCTAGAGTGGTTTGACCCATCTGCTACATGTCTTGTTTCCTCCATAGTCTGATAGTCTCATCTAGCTAGGTTGGTCTGCTTGCCCTGTTGGTGGTAGCTAGATGGCCGTTGGTGGTGCTGGTGTTGACTTTGCTGATGTGCCTCTACTGCTTAAAGGTCATTCTCTCAGATGAGGGTTGAAAGCTGGTTCAGCAGTGTTGGGGCCACTTCTGTGCTAGGTCTCTTGGGTTTGGGCTTCTGGGCTGTCTCCATCAGGGTTTAAGGGGATGTGATAGTAGGTGTGTTTTGACTTGCCTGTCACCTGTCACTTCCTGTCTCTCCTTTAGTTGCCCAGCTGCCCCAGTCAGCTGGCTCACCTGTCCCTACATCTTAAGGTCCTGCCCAGATCTGGCATTCTATGCTTCTTCCTGCTGGTCTTCAACACTTGTCTCTCCAGCCAAACTATATGCTTCTGATCTTGCCTTTCTCCTCTTCTCCCCACATGCCTCGGCAGCTCCTCCATAGATGCTTGGTGAGATCTCTTGAATCCACTCTCTCAACAAGCATGCATTAAGCACCAACTATATACAGAGCAGGGGTGGAGATGCAAAGCCAGTACTTTGTCTTCATGGAGCTTACCCCCAGGGAGATCAAGTGACCACAAATAGAGAAGGCAATGGAGGATCATCAGGGAGATGATAAACCAGTTCTTGGGAGGGAGGGAGGTGTCTGAGGGCTAGATGCATCTGGAGAAGACCCCTTAGGAAGCAGGATAGGTAGCTCAGAATTCCTCAGGCCCTGCAAAAGCCACAAGCAGAAACCCTGGCCAAAGTAAATAGCCTTTTAGGAGCTGTCTATAAGACATGCTTAAATCAAACAAATATTTTCACTGTAAGTAAAACCTCCAACACATTGTTTAATAAATAGGCATTTAAGTCTGTAATGGTAACAGAAAATGTGACTCTCTTAGTCAAGTTTCAGCCATAATTCAGGCACATCTCTGAACCCTGGATGCTGACAATTCTCCATGGATTCTGCCAGCATAATCTGTTCACTCCACTTGTTAGGAGGGGTCTTTAAACCTGAGTTATTTCTGGAGAACTTGGGAAATGGGAGCTCTTCGTCTCGCCAATTATGAAATACTATAGACACTGGGGCTCTCAGAGAGAGAGATTTATCACCTGAGATAACCGTGGAATGTCTCCTGCTCTCTCTCCCTATGATACATCTTACAAGTTTTTCATCATTTTGCAAGTAACATTTGAGGAGGATTTAACTATCAAGTGTTGGAGGAAATGATGCCAACTGGGCCAGAGATGTCTCTGAGGTGGCATTTCTCACACTTAGCACCATGGACAGGGCAACCTGTATGCCAAGCACAGGGAACTTGGGCTGACCTTGCAGACTGCTTATATCTTTTATAAATTATTTTTTATTATAAAACTTAATTGCCAAAACATGCATATTTTAATACATAATAAAATATTTTTATAATATATAGTTTTAAAATATATATTAAATTTAATAAGGTAGTAATAAATTATCCTGTTTGTGTCCTTTTCTGAACTTTTTGTCATCTTCTGCATATTTTAAACATGTTTTATTGATTCTCTAGGCTTCTTTGTTTAGGAAGAGGCCTATTTGTCTCTATGGAATAGGGGACAATGGCCTAGACCCTAGATTCAGAAGACTGGCCTACTTGACTCTGAGTACTATGAGATCAAGGACCATATATTTCTTAAACTATGAATCTCCCTTGAACCCAAGCCCAGGGCTTTGTATACACAATTTTTGTTAATAAGAATTTATTGGGTCTATTGTATTATGTATGCTCCATTCCCACCCTGGGGACTATTTCCCCAATTTGCATGCCCACTGGCAGGTGGGTTCCCAGACGATGATTAGGTGTTATTAGTACTCTGTGTTTTAGGTGTTATTCTGAGAGGCTTGGTTTCTGGTACTGTCACTCACAAGTACCCACTAATGTGTTTCCCACTGATAATCAACCAGTCATCTAAATTTGTTTTTAAGACATGTATTTACTAAGAAGATAGACTGAGAGTAGTAGTTACAAAAACATTTCCTCCCCAATAGGTGGATGCCTTTTCCTTGCACACATAAGGTTTTGGGGGAGAGTAGGTTCAAGCTTCCAGTAAAATGGCAGAAAGGCACAGTTACATATAACACATGTGTCAAGAAGGAACCTCCCATGACTTGGGTACTGGATGTCATTTTCTCTCTTTGTAGAGACCTCATCAGGTTCTCTGTAGGTGTAGCTCTCTGATGGCCTTGGAAGGTGGATGCCCTTTAGAATTTATAAGTGGCACTTCACTCTGCCCCAAGGAATCTTGCTCCCTGAAGCTGCCTTTCCCCTGTATATTTAATTTGTCCTTGGTGTGTGCCTCAGTTCCCAATTCTGCTAATAGTCAGAATTGGTGTGGTAGACATTACAGATACCAATGAGACTTCCAATTCATCTGACTTTTCAAACTTTACACTGTCATAATCCAGTCAACTCTGGATATTCAATTGTCTAGGTCAGGAAATAAATAATAGATAGATGTGGCCATGTGCTCACCGCTTTTATGACTGGATGGAAACCATGGTGTACACTCTTCACCTTTTGTCTACTACGAGTATTGACTCCAAAACGCATCACATTCCAGATATGAGGTTCTTTTCTTCAGAGTCTTTTTCCCCCACTCTGCTTTTGTCTAAGTATACTACTTCCTCTTGGTCTCTTTTCTCCCATGTGCAGAGAGGAGAGGGACAGAGACCACCACTCTCCTCATAGTCAAGAGTGAATCCATCTCAGGACCCTATCTAGAATGCCCTAAACTAAGAGCCTGCACAATGGTACTGGTTTACTGATTAACTAGACTTGCTATTTTTATATATCACCCAAGAGGTGTGACTTGATCTTCTCAACCAATCATTAGATATTTCTTGGGTGGCAAGCACTTTTCATCCTTTGACCAAAAGTGCTATGATCCTTTTAGGTTTATTAAGAGCTTGTTTAAATGTGGTGATGAAGCCATAGGTAAATTGCTTCATACTAGTTTATTCTATGGATTGATTCAAATAAGTTGATTCAGCTTTCTGTGATGATATTAATTAGTGGGTGGGGTGGGTAGGAATCATACAGCTTGTATGATTGCTTGTAATCATACAGCATTTAGGATTCACTGGATATTCACTGATGTATTCACACTTCCTAAGAGAAGCAGTGTTTAGGATGACTATGTTTCTATATATCATAAATGTTAGTGATTTCTTGGGTGTGGGAATACTCACCTCTTGATATTTTTTCTTGCTTGATACCCTACCTTCTGTAGGATGTGATGCCCACATATGCACACAGTACTCCAGATAAAGGTCAGACCAGGTGGAGTGTGCCAGGATGACCACCTCCCTGATCATGGGCATTTTTACCCTCTTAATCCAACTGAAGGTCATACTAGTTCTTTTTGCTTCCTTGCCACACTGTTGACTCTTCTTGAGATTTGTCTTCAGAAACCTCCAGACTTTTTCACATGAATTGCTAGGCAGTCATGCCTCCCCTAGTCTATAAATACAAAGTTGATTATTTGGGTCTAAATGTAGAGTTGGCATTTGTCTATTTTAAGGAGCTGTATATTATATTGAATTATAATGGATCTTGAGTGAAGACTAGACGAATCCCAGTTTGTGAATTAAAAGATGCTGATCTTTGCCTTTAGCTAAAGCTCTTGTCTTGGCTGGAAGTCTGTTTAACACAAGACTCCTTGATGTAGCAACAAAATTCAGATTTTAAAATTGCTTGAACTTTAAAGTCCCATTTAGTAATTAATTGACTTTGTTCAACGGATTTTTGTTTTTCTCCTCAGTGAGATCAAATGAGACATGTATAAAAACTTGTCAGTGTTACGGAGTGAATTTCCACAGGCTGGTGGGTTGGTGTGAAATTAATGGAGGCCATTTGGTTTTGTGCAGAATAAAGCATCCATCTTCCAAGTATTTTCAAAGAATTAACAGAAGGAGCCACCTGACTTTTTCTGATTTAATGGGAAAGTCATGAATTAGAGCAAGACCAGCTTAAAACACACAGTGGGAGGCAATGTGGTATAGTAGGGAAAATGATGAAATCAAGAGATGTGACTATGACTTTCTGCCCCATAGTTCTGCCAGGACAACTTGGACAAATCTCTCTTCCTTCTTTAAACCTTACTTTTCTTATCTGTAAATCAGAGCTTCAATTCACTAAACATTTTTTAAATGCATACTCTTTGCCGGCTAGGTACTGTGGTAAGCAGCAGAAAAATAAATAAAAAACTGGTTCAATCCCTATCCTCGCAGAACTCACAGTTTACTGAGTGGGGGGGACCCAATAGTCACAAGAATAACTGTAATTAATGTTAGGTGAATAAGTATATAGGAAAGATCAAGACCTCAGAAATTCAAGAAAGGAGAAGTCAAGGCCACTTGCATTGCCTACTTCTCAAGCCTAGGAGGATTGAATGAGAAAGGGATGGGTCATAGTCATTGGTCTGACTCCATAGAACAACATGCTTCCCTCCTCCCCAGGATAAGCTGATCACTTAAAAGAATGTTTCCATTTTTTATTCTCTACACTTTCTCAGGGGGGCAGCTAGGTGGTACAGTGCACAGAACACTGGGCTTGGAGTCAGGAAGACATTAAATCTGGCCTCAGACACATATACTAGCTTTGTGACCCTGGGCAAGTCACAACACTCTTTGCCTCAGTTTCCTAGAAGACATGTCAAACCACTCCAGTATCTTTGCCAAATGAGGTCATGAAGAGTTGTATATAACTGATCAGCTACACACTTTCCCAATTTCTTTTAAGGTGCCTTTTTACTCATAGGACTGGATGATGGAGCACTAAGCTATTTCCAAAGCCTTCCATTTAGTGGGCTCACAGCTTTCCTGGTAACTCCATTTTCCAGCAGTTGCTCTTCTTGACTTTGATTCCACAGAACAATATGTCCCTGAGCTGGGTAACCCAGGTTCCCCTCTCTCCATTTTTGGCTTCTCTTTATGAGTTGTATTCTCCCATTAGATTGTAAGCTCCTTGAGGGCAGTGACTGTCTCTATCTTATTTCTACCCTCAGCATACTAACTCTGTGACCCTGGGCAAGTCACTTAACCCTGTTTTTCTCAGTTTCCTCACCTGCAAAATGAGCTGGAGTATCTTTGCCAAGAAAACCCCGAGTGAGGTCATGAAGAATTGGATGTGACTGAAAAATGACTGAACAATAATAAACATTTACGGAATTGAATTGCAAATCATAACCTCAGAGGAGTCCGGAGCTAGAAATGCATTTTTCATCTGTCCAATGAAAGTATTGAAAAGGTTTTAGTATTGGCTAGACTAGTTTCTATTTTGCCAAATAACCAGTTCATATAGTTGGAGTCCATGCCATATGAAGGAAGTGAAGATGGTTAGTTTGGATAAGAGAGCTTGGGGAAAATGATAGCTGTTTACAATTATTGAAGAGGCTGGGATGTGCAAGAGGTATTCAATTTGTTTTACTTGCCCCTCATAGAAACTTCCCATTGGGAGGTGAATGGGGGTCCCCAAGAGGTACATTTAGGCTTGCCATTGGAACAGCTTCCTAAATACTAGAGCTGCTCATGGGGGATTGGCTGCTTTAGAAGAGGGTGGGCATCCCTCCTTGGAGATCTTCAAGCAGAGATTAGACAACCCTTTTCACGCACATCCTGGGCATTCCTTTTGCATAAGGATGGGCCTGGTGGCTGCTCTTGGTCTGGGGTTCTGAGATTACTTTGTAGCCCAACCCTCCCCTCAGGGAGCCAGGCTGATCCTTAGGTGGCAGACAGCCCTTATCAGAGGACACTTGTGAAGTTTCTCCCACTTGATGGGACCTGGCAGAGGCTTCATGACAATGATGGGGCCCTTGAGAGCACAAGGTCACCTCCATCCTGTGCTGAGGATATCTCCAGTGGAGCCTTGTCACATCTAAGAGCTGTTTCCCTCTACAAGCCTCTCCAGGACCCCATGTCTAAGATAAGCTTCTCTGCACAGAGCCCATTTCAAAGGTCACTGTGTGAGCCATACACTCCATAAAACCCAAGTTTGCCATTATGAGACCCAGAGACCCTTGATTTCTTGTGTCTGGGTGACATTATTTAAGTTGCCACTGATTTATCACTAACCCAATGAACATTGTCATCTTTAAGTCATTAGAGAAAATATTGTAATCTGAGGGTTATTACATCAGGAGCCCAATGACAAATACATGCTAGTGCTGCAGGCAGGAAGCTATGTACTGTAAATCAATAACACTAATTTTTAAAAATGAGAATGTGTTGAGAAGTCCTCAGACCCAATGATTGTGTTCTGAGCAAAAATCCTTCTTTATTAGAGATATAGTGAGGGCCCCAGTGGGTTGGTGGGCTCTAGCATGATCAGTGAAGCCCTTTGGCCCTGTGTGCTGAAGTATGCTCCAACTAGTCACTACAATTGTTGTGTCAAGAAAAGAGATTCCTGTGCTTTCACTTCAAAGTTAGGATAAGTACTGAATCTGGACACTTAGGTTGAAATTCAATCCCTGTGAACTAGGGCAAATCCCTTTCCCTCTCTGGACCTTGGTTTTCCATCTGTAGACTAAGTATCTGGAAAGTTCCTCCCAGCTCTGATGTTCAGTGATCTATCACCTCCCAGGAGATGATAGTCTATGCTACTGAGGAAATACATAGACCTGAGAATACCTGTGTCCTTAACATAGACTTTGAGTGTTTGCTTATGCCCTATTTGTCCTGTGTTGCTGGGAAGCTATCCTACCATTTTGAAAGCAGCTCTAACTATTAAAATTGCTCCCCCAAATCCTTCTGTCTGGTGATTATTTGCAGAGCTATGTCTTTGAAGGAGCAGGCAATGGTGGCGGTATACTATGGATTAATTTGATTGTGAAACTTTTTTTATACCCTGTGGTCCTGGTTTCTGGAATTCCTCCTTTTATGTATAGTTAGTCCATATATTCCTTTCTGGACCAGATTCCTGAACACTGGCCTAGGAGAACTGGTAATGTTTCTGTGTGTGAGCAAAAGAGATGAACCCTTGCCTGCTTGAGAGGTCAATGTGGGTTTGAGAAATCTGGAAGGCAGACCTCAGTCAAATCACCAGGCTTCAGTGGTTATTGATGAAAAAGCCTTTAGGCTAGTCTATAGAATTATTTTGAGTAACATGGTCTGAGGTTTCACCTAAGAGAACATCATCAAATTTTGATACAGATACATCTGAAAGAATAGGGAAGGCTTCCTAAATTGTTAAGAACTCAGTTGTCACTGACTTTGTGATTTAGCTATTATTGCTCAACTCCTTCAGTGTTTTCTGAACCCATGACCTCAGGTGTTTTACAGCATGGTCCAGAAAACAAGGGGTCTCCAGGGATATGTGAGGAAACTAGAGAAATGTACAGGGAATGCAGAATCAAAATCGCAGACTTCTGATGGATTCTTCTTTTATAGAGGTCTCATTGTCTTTCTCAATTTTTGATCCACATGCTCTTGGCCATTTCTGTGTTCTTTGCTTCCATGGATACCAGTCTCATTCTGGTCACAAAACATCAACTTTTCTTTCTCCTTGACCCACACTTGAAGTTACCCAGCAAATGAATTTCACTGGGACTTTTTGAATTTCCGAAGATAATCTCTATCCAATTTCTTGGTCTGGGACTTGCCACATAATTGTTGTATAGTCGAAAGAGTTTGTGACAAGGAACCCTGCCACTTGTGAGCTTTGAGCTAAGGGGCTGAAAACCAGACTAGGTAAGGATCTGCTGAAAGGGTCATCCTCACATTTTGGAAGGGCTGGCTGCAAAAAGGGGGTGGAAACTCCTTGAGAGCATGGATTATTTGTTTTTTATATCCTCAGCATCCATCGCAGTGCCTAACAACACATGGCATTCTCTTAATCAGTGCTTAAGGAGTGATTATTCTCCACGGGTCCAGAGGGTAGAAGGAGGATCAATGAGTAGGCCAGTTTTTGACTCCATACATGCAAGTAAGACCTTCCTATCCAGCAGATCTGTCCAACAATGGGATAAACATCTTTCAAGGGACAGTGTTGTCAACTTCAGTTTCCTTATCTGTGAACGAGAAGAATAGTACATTGGCTACTGCCACTATGCCAATGGACTTGTGATTTCTCTCTTCATACCCACTTCTTGGTATCTGTGGCTTTCTTTAAGGCCCATCTTCTGCAGGAGGCCTTACCTGTTCTGCTCTGCCTCAGTGATGAGGACCTTCTCCCTCTCAAGACTACCTTTGTAATGAACACAGTGGGGTGATATGCCCATATTGTAGCACCTCATACCCTTCACCTGGGCATGTTGATGCTTATATCTTCTTTGAGTTGGCTACCTTACTCCAGTCTGCTCTCACTCTATCAGGTTTAGGTTTCCAGGAAGAATCCTTGTCATGTGGTTATACTCAGCTTCTCTTAGAGTTCTAGGGGTGACCCTAGTGAGGGGGTAATATATGGTCTCTACTTCCCCACTTAGTTCTTTTGCCACGCACAGTTGTGGTATAATCAGATATTAAACATAGCCTGTTTTATAACAAAGTAAAAATTATCTATTAAATAGAGGCAAATATATAATAATAAATAGGTTATGATCCATGCATAAATCTGGGTCATACTCAATGTCTGGGGAAGAGTAGGGGAAGAGACATGCTCAGGGGAATTCTCAGCTCTCATTAGAACCTTGAGCATCTTCTGTCTCTGGAGCTGCTTATGAATGTTTGCTGATGAATATCGCTTCTGTGTTGGAGTGGAAGCTTCAGGTGCTCCATGCTGTGTTGTCTAACTCCTCTCTGGGCAGGAGGGCTCAGCCAAAGCAGGAAAGTTCTTGAATGACTCTTGTTTTGTGCTTCCCATATTTTCCTTTGCTCAGCTAGACTTAGTCCGTAGCAGTCATGGTAGAATCTGCTCTTTCCAACTTCTAGTTTGGCTGCCCCATTTTCAGCCTGTCCTTCCTCCTCCCTGTCTTCTGTTCTCTTTCTGGCTTCACACTATAACTAGATACTTACCACACCACAGTCCTGTTGTCCACATCACCCCAGTTTATATGAGATTACGACATTCAAAATCAACACCAGTTTGTCTCAGGACTCTCAGGCTCATTTCCAGCTACTGCCTTTTAGGGTCACTGTTTCTCTTAGAACTTTGAGAAGAGGCTTAACCCAGAAACAAACCCTAGGGAGAGGCTACCACATCTTGTATTGGCATTGTTTGTATTTTAACAGACCATAGAATTGCTTAGATGAACATGTTAGTCCCTTCACCAAAACGGAAATTTCCTGAGGGTAAAGACTACTTTGTACTTGTCTGTGTACTTCTGTGCCTAGCACAGTGCCCAGTCCATTCTAGGCACCCAATAAATGTTGGTGAATTTGCATTTAAGTGACTTGGAGGAGTTGTCATTGACTGCAAGCCCAGTCAATGGGCTTTTTTCATGCCTTTCCTTGGCCTCCCCAGAATCTATCACAGAATCATAAGGCCTAGGTCCATAGCCCTTGGACTAGGACTATGTCCCCTAGGACTATCAGCATGCTCTCCAGAGAAGTGGGTTGATGGGGTTTGAACCTAGGCTTTGCCGATTCTCAACCCAGAAGCCTACTCACTACATGGCAGTGCCTTATTATCTACCTCAATTCAAGAAACTTAATGTTTATTGTGTGCAAAGAGCATTGGGCCAGGTATTAGCAATGATAGAATATTTAGGTAATTCCTAGTTCTTTGCCCTCATGGAAGTAAATGTAGAAGAAAGAAAAGACATGAGTACAGAAAAACAACAACTAAAATTCAATATTATGTGATAATATTCATGACAAGTGCAAAATCCAGTGCTCTTTTGAGAATTTTCAGGACAAAGGCTGTTTTGAGTTTCCAATGAGAGCTTGTGTATCTCTCCTTTGGAACCATAAACTGCTCAGTAAATTTGGTCTCTTATTATTGTTTTCTCTGAGGCAATCAATGCTCTTTCTCTTGCTGATGATGGTAAGAGCTGTCCTTGGGGGCCCACTGGGGAAATGGGAAAAGCTTTGCCATGGTCAGCAGACCTTGAGAATGGAGGACAGTCTGCCCTGCTCCAGGGCTCGGAAGAAGGCAGAGAAGGGGCATCTTGGATGAGAGAGCCACACAATTGTGGAATACCAAACAGGTTGGGGAAGAGGACACAGAGCTTAGGGAATCTTAACACAGGCAAGATTTATCTGTTTGTCACTCACCAAATGCACTTACAATAAAACTTGACATCACAAGAGTTTCTAGAACAAATATTTATTTGTTTGTGTCTTGGCTTTGGGGCCCATCCATCTCTAAGAGACACCATGTGCATAGTAATAGGTAAGTCTGACAACAGGCCAGGCCAGGGAGGGTAGGCTGAGCCAGGAGAGGGAAGGGCAGGGAGTGGGGAGTCTGACCAAGCCCATGGTGAGGGGAATGAGGCCTAGTAGCCATGTAAAAGAGGTTACTGAATGGAAAGGCTTGGGCTGAGTTAGAGTGTTCATGGAGAGAGCATCAGGCTGGTTTCAGAGGACCCTCCTTTGAACCTTAGCTGGCCCACTTGCCAGTTGTCTAGCCAGTTGTCACCTTGCTTTTCTTGGCTTCTCTGGTTCTGAAAGTTTGTTTCATGTTTGTCAAAGTCTAATTTCTTATGTTTTTTTGTTCAAAGCTTCCACTACCCTCACATTCTATTCTATTCCTCCCACATCTGCCTTTCCTTGTCCTAAGGTCCCTCCCCTGCTGTGGTATTCCACATTCACATATTTCTTCCAGCTCTGCACTTCTAAGACTCCAGGCATAATGGCTGTTTTCAAGCATCTGAAGGGCTGTCACATGGGAGAGGTACCAGAGGCATTGGGAGAGGTACTGGTCTGGTCCTACTTGTTCCTAGAGGACAGAGCCAGGAAAAGTAGGAGGGGGCAGGCATTTCAGGATCCACTGTAATCTGAGGTCAGGAACACCCTTCTGACAGTGAGAACTGTTCAAAAATGGAGGAGGTGGCTCCAAAAGGGGAGATTGCCACTCTTTGGGTCTTATTCAGTCCACACCAGATAACTGGTGACTGTGTGCCAGTTAGCCTACTCAGCACACTCAATCTGGGCCTAGATACCAGAGCATGCTTGGCCTTCCCATTCCATCCAACCATCTTGCCACCTGCTAGGAGGTGCTAACTTCCTTCACATTTGGACTGTCACCCTCCATACTGGATTTGACCCCTGTCCCCTTTTGTTTCCCCAGAACAAAACTTCTTTATCTGCTCATCTCTCTATGTGTAGCCTCCTTCTATTAAAATGAACACTAGGATTGTATTTTTTTAGATATTTACGTCTCCATGATATTATATATACACTAAGATCCCTTCTGGCTCTGGCTTTCTATGTCTGGATCATAAGATCCTAGGATTATAGATTTAGAGTTAGAAAAGATATTTTATTTTTAATATTTTATTTTTTCCAGTTAAATGTAAAAAAGTTTTTGTTTCTTTTTTTAAAAAATTGAACTTTACATTATCTCCCTCCCTCCTCTCCCTCTTCATTGAGAAGGCAAGCAATTTGATAAAGGTTATACATGTGCAGTCATGCAAAAGATATTTCCAGATTAGTCATGTTGTAAAAGAAAACATAGACAAAATATCTGAGAAAAAATAAAAGAAAAAGTATGCTTTGATCTGCATTCAGACTCCAATTCTTTCTCTAAAGATGGATAGAATTTTTATTTCATGAGTTGTCTTAAATCATTGTGTTGCTGAGAATAGCTAATTCATTCACAGTAGATCATTTTACAATATTGATGTTACTGTGTACAATGTTCTCCTGGTTCTGCTCATTTAACTTTACATCAGTTCATGTAAGTCTTCCCAGTTTTTTTCTGGAAGCACCCTGCTTATAATTTCGTGTGGCACAATTCCATCACAAGTGTGCCCTACAACTTGTTCAACCATTCCCCAATTGATGGGCATTACCTCAATTTCTAATTTTTTGTCACCACAAAAAGAGCTGCAGTATATATTTTCAAATGTCTAAGTCCTTTTACTTTTCTTTTTAATTTCTTTGGGATACAGACTTAGTAGTGGTACTGCTAGATCAAAGGGTATGCATAGTTTTATAGCCTTTTAGGCATAGCTCCAAATTCCTCTCCAGAATGGTTAGATCAGCTCACAACTCTATCAATAGCACGTTAGTGTTCCAGGTTTTACACATCCTCTCCATTTTATTTTCCTTCTCTGTCATATTAGCCAATATGATAGGTGTGAAATGGTGCTTCAGAGTTGTTTAATTTTCATTTCTCTAAATCAATAATGATTTAGAGCACTTTTTCATGCAACTATATATAGATTTGATTTCTTTATCTGAAAACTGTTCATATCCTTTGACTGTTTATCAATTAGGGAATGACATATTCTTATAAATTTGACTTAGTTCCTTATATATAAGAAAAGTGAAGCCTTTATCAGAGAGACTTGCTGTAAATTTTCCAGTTTTCTGGAGGAGGATGACTCTTTATTTTTATTATGACTTTCAGGTAGTCTAATAATCCTCAAATTCTCTCCTGGATCTATTTTCCAGGTCAATTGTTTTATCAATTAAATATTTTACATCCCCCCCTGCAATTTTTCCATTTGTTTCATTTTGTTTTATTGTTTCTTGATGGCTCATGGAGTCATTACTTTCCACTTGTCCAATTCTAATTTTTAAGGAATTATTTTCTTAAAGTTTTTGTACCTCATTTCTTATTTGGCCAGTTCTACTTTGAAGGTGGATTGCCCAGATCATACAGCTAGTATGTATCAGAGGTAGACTTTGAACTGAGTTCTTCATGACTCCAAGTTCACAGATTTATCCACTATAACTTATTACCTTTTTAAGTGAGATAGTGTCAGAGACTAAATTCAGGGCCAAGTCTCCTTCCTATCAAGTCAGTGCTCTAGCCATGATGCCATGAAGATCTTTGTTCAAGAAAGGAGGAAGGGATGGTTTAGGGAACTTGAAGAAGGAAGAGAATATTTGGACTAGTTACTGCAGGGAATAAGTTCATCAGTGGAGAATAAATGGTCTGCCTGGAGCCATGAGGGCCCAGTTACAATAATATCAACTTGTAGGGAAGCAAGTCTTCTGACTTCCCCAAGTGCCATTTAGCAGCCCATGAGAAAGAATGGTGAAGATGGAAGGTGAAGGAACCCCAATGATGGAACTTGTTAAGCCATGTGCAGCCGATAGGATGTGGGGTCAGAGGGTCAAATAGAGGGAGACTTCTATGTTGGACTGGTCACCTGTGGGGTCAAGACTGGGTAGGTGGAGCATTTAATTCCAATGTATTCAGCAAATGTTTATGAAACAACTCCTCTCAGTAGATGGTTAATGTTGTGAAAGTCTCTTCTAGCAGCTAGGATTTTATCATTCTATGCTTTAGGATTCTTTGATTTTGTCACTTTTGTCATCAGTCATTCTGGATCCTCGCAATGGATTCTACTATGGGTCAGACACGGCACAAAGAAAAAGAAACAGGCTCTGCCTTTAATGGATTGACATTTCATATAGGGACACCCTGTACACAGCTAAATAAGGATGCAAAGTAAATTGGGTCAGAGATTTAGGTCTAGAAGGGACCTTTCAGGTCCTCTCACCCAACCCTCTCATTTTTTCAATTGAGGAAACTGAGTTTGAGGGGGTGTGGCGGCACAGTTATATGCAAGACTGAATGCTGGGCACTGGAGGGCTGATGGTCTATGACAGGGATGTAGAGGCCACTTTACAGAACAAATCCCCTAATGAAAGGATTCACAGAACAAATCCTGTGAAACTTCAACTTAGAGGGTTGCTCTTGAGGACTCTGAGGTCACAGGCTCCCCACCCATGGTCTAGGAGGAGGATGAAGTGAGAACAAAGGCTAGCTTAGTAGGAGGGTGCTAAAAGGAGGGGAAGAGGAACAAAGCAATGAAATCAGAGGGCAGTGTCAGAATTCCCAGCATAGCATTAGACCAATTATAGACACTCCTGTCCTATTCACCTAAAGCTTCAATTCTGCATCACGAATTGTTTGTTAGGCATTTCTAACTTAAAGTCCCAGAGAGATCTCCAATTCAGTGCTCCCTCCTGCCCAAACCCATCTTTGTTCCAAACTTCCCCATTTTCCATCCTTCTATTATGCTCTCATCTCTGTACCTTGGCACTGTTCTTGACTCCTTAGGTCCCCTCAGCCACATTTGAATCAGTTGCCAAACATTGCCACTTTGCCCTCCACACTTTCTTCCTTCTGATGCCTTCTCTTCACTCACATAGCTTCCGCCTTAGTTCAGGCCCATGTGCTTTCTCAGCCAAGTTACTGCAACAGCCACCTCCTTGGTCTTGATATCTCCCTCCAGTTCAACCTCCATACATATGAGCAAGTGACTTTTTCCTATAAACCTAGCCCTGACCAGGTCACTTCCCTGATCAGTGAATTCCAGTGGCTCCTATAGTCTCTGGGATAAAAAATACCCTCCTCTTGCTGTTTAGTGGCCCTAGGTAGTTCAGTAATGTGATACGGCAGCAAGAAAGCTAACAGTCTCAGGGTACATTGGGTATGCCATAGCATCCAGAACTAGGCTGGCAATAGACTCTCTGCTCTCTGTTCATGTCAGCCCATATATGCACCAATGATTTTGCTGCTAGACACCTCATTCTAGGCATAGCATGGGCAAACTGGAGTGTGTCCATAGGAGATTCAGTAGGATGATGGAAGACCTCAAGACTATTCAGTGTGTAAAGATCCCACTGAAGTAATGGGGTTTTAAGCCTGAGAAGAGGAGGTAGGGCATGCTAGTAGTTTTCCAGCATTTGAATGGCTCTCCTGGAGAAGAGGTTAGAATTTCTTCATCCCCCACACCAAGGGCCTCCATGCTTGGACCCATGAAAAATTTTCCAGCCTAAGAAAGCAACTTTCAGTAGGACTCCAGCAGATTTACCATCTGCTCCCCATGAATTGTGATTCATTGACGGTTGGCAAGGTCACCAAGAGGCTCCTACCTCATGGTACTTGGCCTGCTACCAGGGACAGGGAAAAGTTCCTTCTGACCAAAGGAATTGTCTTCCTCTTTGGCCTTGTGCTTGAGTTTTGTTTGGGTGTCATTTTTGTATGATAACAGATTCAGACTGAAAGGGACCTTCAGAGGGGTCTTGTAGTCCAATCCCCGACCTTTGTAGTTGAAGAGGTCGAGTCCCAGAGGGCTTAAATGACTTTCTCATGGCCATGTGACCAACACATGGTAGAACTTGGCTCTGAAGGCAGGTCTTCTGACTCTGAGATTCTTCTCCCATATTCTCTTTGGTCAGGGATTCAGAACTGGGAGGGTCAGGAGAGATTCTGTAGTCCAAACCCTTTGTTTTAGGGGAGAAATGGACATATCCTCACATTGGTGAGGGATCTTTTGGAGGCTTGAGTCTCAGAGATGGAGCCTGGGCCTCTTGTCTCCTGCCTTGGCATCCTTTGCTGCCTCACACAGGAGGACGTGGCTGCAGATCTAAGAGGCTTGCACTCCATGGCCTCCTGTACATGCCCTTGCTTCAGATGAGGACCATAACAGCCGCGGGCGAAGGAGAAATTTATAGCTGAGTACTTTTTAATTAGGAGAGCCAGAAGTACTGAATGACAAGGGAGCCTTCCTTGAATAATTGACCTCGGATACTCTCCTGGTGGATGGGTGTTGATTTATACAAGTACACTGAACTGATTTTTCAGTAAATTAAGTCCCACATGAAACCCAGAGCTCCTTTAGCTAAGATGTAATAGGGCCTGTGCAATGTGGCATGGTTTTATGTAGGATATTAGTATTTGTCTGGAAAATTGGGTTATATAGACAGCCAAGCTAGGTAATTAATTACTGCCACTGCAAAATAGAATATAAGGTATTTGGTTCCTATCCATGAATGTGTTCAAATAAAGGATTCTGGTAGTGAGTTCCCCATTCCTGGAGATGTGAAAGGAAAGACTAACATGGGTGGTAGTGAGTTCCCCACTCCTGAGGATATACAGTTGAAGGCTGTGATGGGTGATAATAAGCTTCACGTCCCTGATGGTATGCAACTGGAGGCCTGATGACAACTTCTTGGGGATGTTGTTGAAAGGGGTCATGCTTCGGACGACTAGATGATTTTTGAAGTCCTTTCAAACTCAAAGATTTTATGATAACTATCACAACAATCCAGATTTCTATAGCACTTAGGGTTTACCAGACTCTTTTCTTGAAGTCCGAGGTGAAGTAGGATCTGGAGGGGGATTATAGGCTCATTTTGTGGATTAGGAAGGTGAAGTCTCAAGAGGGGGAGTCCCTTGTCCATGGTAACCCAGGTCTGAACCCAGATTTCTTTATCCAACTGCTCTTTTCCTTCCTTCACAGGGATTCTGCCTGAGTAACTAGGGGTCAGAGCTTTAGGTCCCAAACCTATGTGTAGAGAAAAGTTCCTGGGTCTTACTCCCTGAGCCATTGGGGTGGGTCTTGGCCCTTTGGGACTAATGCACCTCCATTTAGACGAATTCAGTGTAGAGAACATGACAGATAATGCCTGGTGTTTCTGTAATCACACCATGAAGCTTGTGAGGAACCTTATACATGGGACCTCATTTGGTCCCTCCAGCCACCCAAAGGGGTGGGGACACTAAAGGTAACCTCAACATCCCCTGCATAATAGTGAAACAGGAGAAGCCTGGGTAGATGGTATTTCCTATAAAAAGAGATCTTGGGGTTTTAGGGGACTGCCAGCTCAATGTGAGCCAGTGTGATAAGGTGGCCAAATATAGCTAATGAGATTTCAGGCTGTCTGAAAAGAAGTTGGCAGACAGGTGGCACAGAGGGTAGAATGCTGGATCTAGAGTCTGAAAAACCCAAGTTCAAGGCTGTGTCAGTCACTTTCCAGCTGTGTCACCTTGGGCAAGTTGCCTCACCTTACCTGAGTTTCCCTCATCTGTAAAATGGATGTTATAGCACCCAGATTATTATATAGGAGTTGTGAGAATCCCATGAAAGAACACGTGTGTATATATGTGTACACAATACATATATGCAAAATCTTTGCAAATTTTAAAGTACCACGTAAACGTTGGTGATAGTGATGGTGGTGAATATGCTTATGCCAAGGGGGGACTAGTTGAAGGAACTGGGAATGTTTGGTGGAGGACAAGAAGGCTTGGTGTGTGACATGATAGTATCCTTAGGTCTTTCGGGCTTGCCGAAAGAAGGGGAAGATGGTTTCCTCTTGTCCTGCTTGGGCCCAGAGGGCAGAGCTGGTGGCACTCACAGAATGGGCAGTTTTAGTTTGATGTAAGGAAATGCTTGGTGACAATTGAAGCAGTCCTGACATATGACAGGTCACCTTGGGGAGTGATGGCTTCCCTCCTGCTGGAAGCTCCTTGAGCATTGGTCTGGGACGTCCTGGACAGGTCTGACTCAGTGGATCTCAAAGTCCTTTGAGCTCTGGGATCCTGTTTCCTGTGTAAAGGAGGAGGTAGGTTCTGCTCCAGTCACAGCCAATCAGCAGCACTATTCTATCCGCAGTGACAAAGTTTTTCTGCCACTAACATCAGAAGGAAGTTTTTGTAAGTCATCAGTGTGGTGGACACTTGGTCGTATACTGGCCTGGGTCATCAAGTTGAGGTTTTACTGCAGACAGACACAACTTTGCTGCTCAAATGGGCACTTCTTAGATCGACTTTCCATAAAGGCTGAGGACATAAAGTGAAATCGTAACTCTGTGAGGCTGTTCTGATGGAGCCTGAGATAATATAATCTGGGGACTTAGATGGCTGATTATCTAACAGCTTAAAGGGACCAGATTGGGGCCCTCTGCCAGTAAAGCACCAGCCCCTTAGGTGTCCAAGGAGCTGGGCACAGAGTCCACCCCTGTTCCTCAATTTCCTCATCTGTAAACCTGGGGTAGTAGCTGTTACATTACTTACTTCATAAGGCCGTGGCACATTCTATGAGCATTTCTTCAGCACCAACTAGGTGCTGGTGAAACAGACAAAAGTGAGCATCTCTGTCCTTAACAGTTTACTGGGGAAATGGGCATAGAAAAGTAGGAACTTGTAGCCCCAGGAAATGAGCTTCTGACAAACAGAAGACTTTTGCTAGAGGGTTGAACAGGAAGGATTTGATAAGCTGACTGGTGGAAAGGAAGACTACAAATTCTCTAAATATATGTAACCCTTGAGCCCCATAGAGCCAGGGCCCTCTGCATAGCCCCACTCAGGTAGGATCCTCATCACAGCCAAGTAAAGAAGAGAACATAAGTAGCCGAGGCAGGTGAGACTCAGACAGTCCTGTTCAAGGTCACACAAACAGTTTCTATCAGATTTGGGCCTTCAGTCCCCATCTCTGACTGGGAGTCAGTGAACTCTGCATTATAGTCCATTGCCTTTTAATGGAGGAATAGAAGTGTGCAGGTTAACCCTTTGGCACACAACCAGTTAGGGGCAGGCTGAGATATGAACCCAGGTTTGCAGACTTAGAGATCAGCCCTCCTCTCTGGAACACTGATGCTTCTAGGAAGGCAGGCCTGGGCAGGTATATTCAATTCCTGTCACAAATATCTTTTGGAGAGGTGACAAAGCCTTTGCTGGCTTTCTCTGCCCTCCATCCAAAAAGTTCTGTTACTTGCCTGAATGTCCTTGGGCACATCATGTGGTCTTTCTTTGCCTCTAGAGTGGAGGGCTCCCACTTGATGACCCTTAGGAGCCCTTCTGGCTCTAAATCTATGCTCTCCTGCTCCATCAATGCCTGTTCCAGAAAGGGGATTACACTAGATGATTTCTAAGGCCCCTCTGAGCTCCAAGAGTCTATGATTCTTTGATCTCAGAGCAGAATTTAACCTTTAAAAATGTAATTGAACAATTTTCCATGCTGGTTAAATTCCAGAAACAGTCCCTGGTAGAAGCATGGGGAGAGGGACTGTATCAAGAAGCAGTGTTTGAGGGCAGCCTTTCCCAGAGCACAGGGTGAGAGGATGGAAAACTCACCCAGAATCCCAAAGTCACAACCCCAACTATGGGCTATAAAGCAGGTTCAGTGGACAAGCAATCCCTGCCCTCCCTATTTCTTTAGCACCTGAACTTTTCCAAAGCACTTTCTTCACAAAAGCACTGTGAGGTAGGGGGTTCACAGTATTATCCAGATTTTTCAGAAGAGAATTTTGGTCATTTAATAAGTAAATGTTGAAGACTGTGGTTGTAACACAAAGAGATCTGGACGTGGAGTTAGAAGACCCAAGTGGGAATATTGAAGCTTCCAATTACTGCCTGTGTGCATTTATGTTAGGGTCACTGCTTCTCTTCCTGCAGCCACCTAAATGATAGGGCAGATTATTTAGCCACCAGGTGGTGCTGCTGGCCATCATCCTGATCCTTTAAGAGGAAAGATCTGAAGGTGAGTTGTCTCATTTTCACTTTGGAATTTATAAGCATTCCTCCTAGGACCTAGGGGAATGGTGTCATATCCTATACTCATGTAGTGTTAGGGAAGTGTGGACCTCTCCATGGTGCTGAGAAAGTGAATGACCTCTCCTAAGTTCTGTTTCTCTCATCTGTATGTGTTTGTGTATATGTGCACCACTGCATGCATGTGCATGTGACCTAGTCTGAATCAGTTGCTGAGCTGTTGCCTATGGCAGATCCTGAATCTTTCCAGAATATCCTGTTTCAGTGAGCCCTAGTTGTGTGGCCTTGATGAAAAGGAGTTGGCTTCCCACTGTACTAGACATGTAAGATTAAGTGCTTCATATTGTACTTTACGCATACCATCAACAAAACAACAAGATGATACACAATGGCCACAAAGCAATGCATAATCAAATGTCTAAACCTCGACCATCCCCTTCCCCTACAGTAACTTTAGTTGCTTTGAACCCAGGAATTTTAGGAAATGTATAGCCCAGTTTGGGGTAGCTAGGTGGCACAGTGAATACAGTGCTGGGCCTGGAGTCAGGAAGATTCATCTTTATGAGTTTGAATCTGGCCTCAGACATTTAGTAGCTGTGTGACCTTAGGCAAGTCACCTGACCTGGTTTGCCTCAGTTTTCTCATCTATTAAAAATTGGCTGGGGAAGGAAAAAGCAAATCACTCCAGTATCTTTGCCAAGAAAACCCCAAAAAGGTCAGAGTCAGACACAATGGAAAAATGACTGAACAACAGTGACACAGTCCAATTTGTTCATACTCCATGGCTGCTCCTTCTTGGAGTGGAGAAAAAGGGTATGGTCAATACAATATGTATGTATGTATATATATATATATCTATATATATATATATATCTACAGTGATAGAGCATAGTGCATAGTGCATATATAACTTACATACCAGTCATTTAATTTATTACCATTGCATGCAAAGCACATATTTTATCTACTCCTACAGTAGGCGTTATTTGGCTACAAGGGTAGAGACTTTGGCTGTTTTTCCTTTTCTTTAATTTACATTTTATTTTTATATACTTTATTTTCACTAATATATAATAATTGTTTATTATTATGTCATACAATAATTTATTTTCAGTTCCATATTCCTTCCCTCCCTTTACCCTTCCCTTACTCATTGAGAAAGCAAGAAATTTGATACCCATATATAATCATGAAAAACATATTTCTGCACTGACCTTGTTCTAAAAAAATAGGAAAGCCCTGTTAATTTTTATTAAGCTTTATTAATATAAATTATATATATTTTATATAAAATATAAATATAAATTAATATAAATATAAATAAAATTAATATAATAATAAACTTTATTAAGTAAGTGAGGTTAGTTAGCCTAAAATACCTAGAGCTTCTTCTGAGACTTGTAGGTCCTTAACTTCAGAGCCTGTTGATGATATGAGCTGATTCTCAGTACCCCCATGCCTAGTAGCATTCAGTCCTGATTCTGAGGTTAGCAAATGGTTGAGCTCTTTCCTTTTAGAAAACTCTTCTGGGAAATATTTCCTACCTGTCCTTTCAAAAAGTGAGTCTTCCCTCTTCCAACACCTCTCTCTTTTTGCCTTCTTCTATGATTTCATCATTGCAACACTATATACATGCAGCATGCTTCTCCAACTAGATGGTGATGGGCAGGGGGCATGTCTGTTTGTATCATTGAATCCTCCCCCTCCCCAGTCCACATGTATGAAATGTAGGACCTTGCACACAGTAGCTGATTAATAATTGTGTGTTGAATTGAAATGGATTGAATAAGACCTCCAGCTGAAAAGAATGATGAAGAAAATCTGATTAAACTCCCATATTTTATAAATGAAGCAACAGACATCCCCAGAAGGGAAGAAATAATAGTGTCCTCCATCTGGCTTTAGAAGAGACCAGAGAAGCCATCAAGTCCAGCCTCCACACTTTACTGAGGCAGAAACTGTGACCCAGGAAGCATCTTGCTTCAGGTCCCTCAGAAAGTGACTGAGAACCAGGTCCTCTGCTGCCCAAAGCAGGCTTCTTTCCAGTCAGTCTCATCACTTACCATGTTCTTAGCCCCATTCTGCTTCAGTCTTCATACTGCTGCAGTTCTTTGCAGGGCTGCTGATGAGCCCAGCAGGAGAGGGTGAGCAATCAGCTCAGCTCAGATAGAGGTGTATGGTCTGGCGTCCATTCCTTCTCGGCAGGGAGCATGCTGCCAATGCAAGCTCCCACATCACCTGGCAAAGGCTTTGCAGATGGGATTGGCTTTTGCTGTAAAGGCAGAATTGGGCTGACTTACTTTGGGTCAACAGAATGAAATGACTCCTTGCAGCTCAATTAGTATTTTCTCTTGCCTGGGTTCCAGCTGGTGACTTAAGACAGAAATGATACAGTACTCGGTAGAAACTCTTGAATAGAGGATGGTGCATGGTTCTGGGTGCAATATTTTAATCAGGACAGTGAAAAGCTAGCATGTCCAAAGGAAGAAGGGCAATAAGAGTTAGATACAGATGGTGATGATGATGATGATAATGGAGTCCCTACCATCCAAAGACTACCTTAAGGACTTGGGAGTGTTGAGATACCTTAAAGTATCTGATACGTAGTCCCATGGAAGAGGGATTCAGGTTTTCCTTCTCAGCCTCATCAAGTTGAACTGGGAGCAATGGGCAGAGGTAGCAGAGTGGTAGATTTTGACCAGATGTGAAGCTAAGCTCCCTATGATGCTGAGATTTTCACAAACAAGTGGGTCCTCTTCCACAGGGAGAGGGCACATTTTTTTTTATCCCAGATCTTCAAGTCCATGCTCAGCAAAAACTTTGGGAAGAGGCTGGAACGAGATTCTTGCTCAGGTCTGGGTTGAATTTGCTGACTTTTGAGGTCCCTTCTGAGCTTCTAATATTTTATATTAAAAATTGTGACAGTTTCCTTGTGTCCTGGATTGAGTAGCTAATAAAATGGATGCCTTTTAAAGTCTTTACCTGTCATAGAACATTTGAAACAAAAGGCACCTTAGAGATAATGTCTTTCAACTCCCTCACTTTACAGGTGAGTTTAGGACTGAGATTATTACTGCTGAAAGGGGAATTGGAGATAATTTAGTCATATGGTCATAGATTTAGAACAGGGAGGGACCTCAGAAGCTCTCCAGATCAAGCACCTTCTTTTCCATACACACAAACTTGGACCAGGGAAGAGGTCACACAGTAAGTTAGTAGCAAAACTTGTGTTGATCCTGGGTCTTTTGCCTCTCAATTCATGGCTCTTGCCCCCATGTCTCTATAGCTTCAGATGTTAGAACTCTCCAGCTATGGAGGGGAGAAGTTATAAAAGTAAGCACATTGTTTTCTCTTTTTTCAAAACAATTTTTTATGTCTTTTAATTTTACATTACATCGTGTTACAAATATATAAATCTTCCACAAAAGTATCCTCCCTTGTGATAAAGAATAATTGCTATAGGGATGGGGAGCCAAGATGGCAGAATAGAAGCAGCAAGGTTCTGCAGCTCCCACACAGCCACCCTAAATACCCATAAAATATGACCCTAAACAAATTCTAGGGCTCTCAAACTCACAAAAATACAGAAAACACATCTCTTGCTGAAGGCAGCTCGGCAGGAGGGGATAATTGCTGCCGGGAGCCAAGGCCGGCCCAGCCCCAGGCCCCAGGATGGTCGGAAGGAGCTGAGCCTCCCAAGCCACAGCCTGAGTCTACCCCAGGGAGCAGATCTACAGCACCTGGAAGCAATCTTCACATCTACCAAGCCAGGATTAGAGCGGGTCAGTGAAAATGAAACTTTGAAACTCAATTTGGGGGAGGAAAAGCAGTTCAGCCAATCTGCCCCCAGGGCAAGGAATCAGTGGGGGAAGGGCAGGAACTGCAGTAACCTGAGGCTGCCCCCACTGGGCTGCTTCAGAGCCTCTGGCCTGCAGACCACAGGGGGGCTGAGTTGATTGATCAGGGCCAAGCGCTCTTGTGATGAGTGGCCTGGATCTGGATTGTGGTCTTGGGTGGTGGTCCTGGGGTGCACTCTCAGCAAGCCAAAGCTGGGGGGGCTGTGACACCCCACTAATAGCTCTGGGAGCTGTGAAAACCCCAGCGATTTGGAACAGAGCATTCCCCGCTGGAAGCAGAGTTCCACAAAGCTAAAAAAAAAACAACCAACTAATTGACTGGCCAACATGAGGAAAAGGAAGCAAAAATAAGAACAGCAATAAAACTCTAGAATCCTTTTTTTGTGGAAAAAAGGATCAAAGCATGGAATGGGAGGAAGACAACACAGTCAGAACTCCCATATCAAATGCTTCCAA
>CM053597.1:225004600-225023893 GCA_028646575.1 Pseudocheirus occidentalis
TTTCTTTATTCCACAAATGTCTGCTGTTTAAGTGTCAACTCCATGGGATACAATATGCTTCAGACTGTGGCAGGCAGAGAAAGAGGAAGTGATCCCTGCCCTCATGGAGCTTGCATTCTAGCAGGATGGAGGAGTCCTGGGCACAAATATGTATGATACATGGACTACAAAGTAGAATTTAGGAACAAAAGCATGAAGCAAGAGTGATAAGATTGATTCTAATTGGAGGATTTCGAGGAGGTGGCCTATGTGAGCGGGCCATTTAGGGGTGGGTAATGAGGCAAAGGTGGAGGGAGGGGACATGCCAGGCAGAATGAATGGTGCCAGTGAAGGTGCAGAGGCAGAAAAGCAAGTAAAACAATGTTCAAGAGACTGATGAACTGATGAGAGGATGCGGTTGAATTGTAAACAGATAACTCCCAGACTCAAATGAATTGTGTGGATATGAGGCCATACCATGTGAAAGTTGTGAGCCTCCAAGGCCAATGTTGAAAAGAAAGAGAAAGAGGGAGTACTTAGCAGATCCAGGCTCAAAATCAAAGGGCCTATTAGTGACACCACTTTCACTGAGCCCAACCCTCCAAAAAACCCCCAAACAAAACAAAAACAACCCTGACCCAAACTCAAATCAGGAAGCAACATAAAGTAGACTTAGTCTGCCAGCCTAGGAGGATGGAGGGCCTGGCCACTAGGGAAAATATGAGTTAGATTCTCTGTCCCAAGACCTTCAGGGGCTCCCTACTGTATGTGAAGTACAGGTAAAGCTCCTGAACTGTTCTTCAGACTTCCCACTATCTCCTGCCATCTTGGTGTCAAAGTGCTTCCCCTGCCCTTTCTTTTGCATCTTCTGCCTCTGCCTGCCCTGCTCCCAATGCCTGGAGTGTCTGGGCACCACGTTTTCTTCCTTTCTCTTTTTACATTTTTTTTTATTATGCACTTAGATAACACTAACAAGCTTGAACATTTAAATATGCAAAGAAGAACAGAAAAAAGAGTATTACATATGAAACTCTGCACTTCTGTCATGAAGAGTTTACTTTTTTAAGGGGATATTAAATCTAACCATGATAGCAACAGAATGTCCCTGCATGTATATCCTTTTGTGAACTTGCTTCTGCTCTCATCTGAGGACTTTTAAATGATTCACTTATACCCTTTTCTTCTCTCTCTTTTTGCATCACTAACACCACCCACCAACTTCTCCCACACCAAATAGAAACCTTCCCTTGCAGCAAATGAATATAGTTCAGTAAAACAGATCTCCACCTTGGTCATACTGGAAAACGCCGACGTTCTTCTGCTCTCCTGGCTCCCCACTTCTAGTCTTGCCTCCTCTAATTGATTTAGGATCTTTTGTATTTAGTTCATGTACTTATTGGAGCTCATTGTTGAGTGTGTTGTGAGATGTTCATCTAAATGTCATCTCTCCTAGATTGCTTTCAGGTTTTCCTAGTTGTTGTTATCTTGGGGTTTATCAAACACCACTCTGTTTAATTGCTTCTGGGTCTTGTTTACCTCATCTGTCCCCTATTTTGTACTTCCCTGTTTAATGATCCCTATCCTTTTAAGCATAACTGAAGTGAAACCTCTTCCACCAAACATTTCCTTCTCTCTCTTTTGTTCCTACCAACATTACCCTTCAGAACTTAAATCCTCTACTCTTTTGGACCTCTCTGATATAAGTGTTATGTAATATTTGGGGTTACAGCTTCTCATGCCATCATTGGGGAATTGTAGGCTCAATTGCGATAAGTCAAATAGACTCAGAATAGTTTGACTCAGTGGAGACAGAGCATAATTATGGATGAATTGATGTCAGTTTTGGGGGGGACTTCCCTAATTGAGCATTTTACTATTTGTCCTTGGTTGTGGGCTGTCTACCATTGCTATCAGTTGACGAAGGCAAAGACATCATTGCAGTCAAATATTTCATATGAAATCAATGTTTTATGGCAGTATTGAGGTCCTAAAACATCTCAGTAGTTTAGAAAGATAGGCTGAATTTAATGAGAAGAAATATAGTAAACAGAAACACAAAATCCTACACTCCGATTCAAAAAGTCGGTGACACATGGGATGGAGGAAGTGTGGCATTTGGAACTGCTTTAGAATTGAAAGACCAGTGTAAGGAACCAGTGATAAAATGCAGTAGACAGAGTGTGATGTCATGTCCATGGTAAGAGAGTCAGAATCTCCAGGCCAGTCATTTTCTCCACTCTGTGAGATTCCATCTTGAGTATTGTTTATATTTTAGGAAGAACATTAAAAAGCTAGAGAATATTCAGAAGGTGCAATAAGGATAGTGAGAGAAACAGAGACTGTGCCATGCATGGACTCATGAAAGGAACTGGGGCAAGGGTTAACCTGAAGACGAGAAGACTGAACAAGGACACAAATGTCATCTTCATGTACTTGAAGACTTGTCACGAAGAAGAGACATTATCTTAGACTTCTTCTGCTTAGCCACAAAAGGCATAATGAGGAGGAACTGGCAGGAGCTGTTCAGGGCAGATTCTAGCTCTATGTGAGAAAAACCTTGCCAACCAGAGCTGTCAATGCACAACAGCCGACATCTGGACACAGCAATTTCCTCATCACTGTGCATCTTCAAGTGGGTGACAACACATGGATTTAATATTCCATCACAATGTTCCTGGGCTCAAATGTCCCTTTCAACTTAGGGATTCAGTGACTATAAAATCTCTAGTTGAAGACAAGTAGGAAGAAAGGCAAAGAGAACGAAAAATATCACATTCTAGCCAAGAGAAAGACCTTGGGAGTGTGTCTTATATTCTTTTTACTTTCCAAAGTGACCAGAGGTAAGAAAGGCCAAAGGAAATTGTATTCTCTCCAGTTTGCTGTTTTCACTTCATCTCTAAGTCTAGAAGAGACGCTGTACCATCTATATCCTTAGCTGCCTCCCCTTTTCCTGTCTATTATAGTCCTCTTCCTTCAAGGTTCCAATGAAATATCCCCTTCTCAATTATGTCTTCTTGAATCATGCTTCCTCCAATCTAGAAGTGATCCTTTCATCCCTTTCTCTGGCATTTTGTGAAGACGAAAGTGTGTGTGTGTGTGTGTGTGTGTGTGTGTGTGTGTGTGTGTGTGTGTGTATAACTTACCTCATGCTAGAATGCAAGCTTCCTGAAGGCAGATTCTCTGTTCTTTTTCACCCTCTATTCCTGGAGCATGCTACGTTATTGCTGTACATTCTACCGATGAGGAGACTGAGCTTCCTAGAAAGGAGGCGATCAAGAAGGATGGTGTTGATGATTCTGCTGTGTTCTGCCTTGGTCAGATATATTGTCTGACTTATTAATTCTGGGTGCTGCATTTTAAGGACATTGACAAAATGGAGATCATTCAGAGGATAGCAACAAAATTGAGGGGAAACTAGAGAATGTTACCTGGGAGAATTGGTTGGAGGAACTGGGGATCCTGAAGCCTGGATAAGAAAAGATATTTTTGGAGAGGGTGTGCATGCACATGTAGACTGATGAGTGCAAAGGACTGACACATGGAAGAGGAAAGAAGTTTATTCTTTTTGGCTCTGAAAGTCTGACTTTGGAGCAATGGGAGAAATTTCAGAAAGAGCTGGATTGGGGTGGGATGGAAGCACTATTTTTCCTGTTTGTGCTGTTCAGAAGTGGAGTGGTCTACCTTGAGGGTGGACAGTAAGTTGTGAGGTTTTTTTTTAAACCAATGAAGGTCTTCAAATGTTGGGTCTATTTCCAGGTATGATTACAGACAGGCATCCCAGTTAACTATTGGTTGGATTAAAAACATTATAACATTTTGTGATTCTCTGCCTTGTCCACGGTCAACTGAGGACTACTGGGTAGAGCTAGCCCTCAAAGAAGGGCCTTTGGATTGTGGCAGGGTCCCTCAATTTGGAGTGAGAATTACTCATTTACTACCTGTGTGTCTCAGGTAAGTGAAAATTTCTGGACCTCAGTTTCCTCACCTGTTAAGTGAGGGAGTTGGTCTAGAGGACCTTTCACAGCACTAAATTATGATCTGAATTTCTCACATGCCAGATAAAAGCATCCTTCCTCCACAGCAAAAGCACCCTTCTCTTTTGCTTACTACTCAGAGACCTTCCTTTCTCTTCCTCTTTACCTTCTACTTGCAAGAAAATTCTTGCATCAAAAGTGTAATTTTTCCATACCCCCCCCACTATATAACATTTCCTATCCATCCCACCCTTCCTCAATATCATAACCACTCAGCGGGTGTTTGGGGAGAAGATTCAATATAAATTAAACTGTGTATTTGCAAGCCTAGGGAAATTCTTCTTTAATAAGCCCGGTGATAATGGAGAATATTGTTAATTACAGCCTAAAGTCATAAAACCCACATCAATTAAGACAATGAATTTGGAAGGCCCAGATAAGGAATCCCAAACAGGCCTAGATGGCTAGAGACAAGGGAATTGTTGGGGAAGTGGAGCACTGAAACTGCCTCCAGCTTGGCCAGGGATGCGCCAGAATGATCCATCGAATTTGTTTATTGTTCATGACCCTAATTTGCATTCTCAGAGCTCAATGCAAACCATTCAGAGAAAAATCCACCTAATAGAACTAGTCATCACCCTGTTTCCCTCCTAAATTCATTAACTCAGTGGGGAATGAGGAACTTTCAAGGAAGAAATAGTAATGGAATTGTGGGAAGAGCTAGAGGGTGCTCTGTACAGGAGATCATCATTTTCAGAGCTAGAAGAGAGGCTCAGATTCAGAAAAGAACTGGAAGGGACCTTATGGGTGGACTAATCCAATCTATTAAATTTACAGAAGAAGAAACTGAGGCAGACACAGAGGAAAGTGACTTTTCCTAGGTCCCAAGAGGAGTAAGTCCCAGTCAGGACTAAAACCCAGGTGCTTTCACTCAGTATCTGGTCTACTTCCCCTCCCACCTGAGAAGAATTCGGATTTCCCCTGAGGCAGACTGAGGCCCACTTAAAATCTCAGCTTCCAAAGGTCAGCTAAAGGACCACTTTCTACTCTACAAGGGATCTTATCTATACCTTTTAGGGTCTTTCTTGCCAGAAACCCTCAAAACAAACCAACACACCCAATGACTTGATATTGACCTTGTGCACATTTGGTAGATCCGCATGCATGTCCATATTATCTCCTCACAAATAATGTAAAGCTCCTTGAATGCAGGGGTGGTTTTGATGTTGCCTTTGTGTCCCAGTGCTCAGCACCATGCCTGCCACAGAGCAGGGGCCTAATGAATGCTCATCGAATGAGGGATTGGAATCCTGTGGCACAGACATGGAGGGCTTCCTTTTCTTTCATTAAAAAGAGAGCCTGCTGTTCCTCTGATTGCCTCATCTTGCCCTAGGAGTGATCCTGGGTTCTTAAAGATGGTGCCAGCAGAGGGAAAGTTCTTACATGAGAGAAAGATAGAGAAAATAGATCCAGCAATGGATAGATTATGTGCCTGCATGTTAAGGATAAGCCTGGCTCTGGGCAGAGAAGCCCATGGCCTGGTTAGCTACTGGAGGATGAAGTAGGGATATTTCCTGCCACAGATGAGTTGACTAAGGCTTGGGACAGGAAGCTGCACTGTCTAAGTGCTTTCTACAAATATCATCTCATTTGATTCTCATGACATTTTACAGTTAAGGAAGATGAGGTAAGCAGAAGGTTAAATGTCTTGCTCAGGGTCATAGAATCAAAGTGTCCGAGGCTGGTTTGGACTCCAGGTCCAGCATTCTATCCATTGTATCCCCTCGCTGCCTAATTCCGTAAGATGCTCTAGAATTCAAGGGTCTTTGTGCTGGAAGGGATCTCTGAGGCCATTTCATCCAAACCGCATTTGATGGAGGCTCTTCGTACCAGGCTGTTGCTCAACATTTGTCTTTCTGGGCAGCCCCTTCCACTTTCGAATAGCTCTGATTGTTCAGAAGGATTTTCCTCATATCAAACAAAATCTTCTCTCTGCACCTTCCTTTCACATTGCACGTGTTATGCCTTCTGGGGCCGTGCAGAATAAGCATGATCCCTTTTCCATGTTCCAGCCTCATAAATACTCAAAGATAGTTATCACATATTCGCTAGGGTAAATGTGCCCAGTTTCTTCAAATGATCTTCACGTGACTGACCTAAAGGCCCTTTGCCACCCTGGTCCCACTGAGGGATGCTCTTAACCTCCCAAAGTTCCTTTCTAAAATGTACCATCCCCTGCAGCCCATGCATCACCCTACATGTGCTCTGGTCAGGGCTGTAGGCAGTGGGCCTCATGCCTCATGCCACTCTTTAGGTAGCCTAAAATCTCATTTGCTTTCATTAGAGAGGAAATAGATGCTGGAGGACAGAGGAAAGATATGGATGTAATACAAGACAGATTAAGGCTAAGAAGTAAGAACAAAATAATCAAGGGGTGCTGAGTTGCATTTTTAATAAAAAGCATCACTGCCAAAGATGATGAAAGGTATGTTTAAGCACACATTCATATGTGTCGAGGCAATAGGTAGCATCTCAGCACATATTTATCATAGTTTATGGCTGTTGGATAAAACCACTGGCATTATTTATTTTTTGCTTATTTTTCTTCAGTTTTAAATTATCCCAATGGAGAAACCAAGGAGCTGTGCTGTCATAAGACTGTGAATGAGATCCCCTGGGATGGCTGATGAGAATCCAACATCAAAAATAGCTTCCAAGTTTGCTCTTAACCCTTCCGAGGAACAGGGCACTTGGATTAAAATGAAGACAAACCTAGTGTCTGCACCATCCACAACCACCTCATTCTCCTCTTCCTCTTCTGCATTGTGTGAAAGCATCTCCTAGGCACATATTTAGATTATACAAGATTCCTTGACTGATATAACCGTAGATCTTTGATGAGCCTCTGATTATTGACATCAAGGGAGGATCAAAACAGGAAGACATACTGTACTCTCATGGAAAATGTTAAGTACAGGATGAAATGAAATAGACTTTTCCATAGATGGTAAAGTCCCTCAGATGCTCCTGTTTCCAGAAGATATTATACTGATTTCTTTCAGCCCTGTTATACTACAAAAAATCCATGATAACTCAAAAATACTTGGCCCACCTCATCTACATGGAAAAAAGTCAAATCAATGATGAATGTTTATTACCCATTATGCCTCTGCCATTTAAATGGTTGGGCAGCCCATTGAACTGGTCCATCAATATGGAGATCTTAGGTAAACGTTGTTGATGGACATTGTGCTGGGTTCGGAATAGAATAATAATCTCATAAAGGAAGATGCGTTATCATTGGGAAATAGCATGGCACTTTGGATGACCCTAAGCTACACTCTGAAACAGGAGATCTTTTTTAAATACTGATGTTCTTCCGGTGATGTTCTATGATTGTGCGTCATAGAACACCATTGTCTTCAAAGAGTCAGAATTATGGACAACTCAAAAGCAATAGAGACATATGGGATAGGAGGCATAGTGAATGCATAGAATATGAAGATAATTATATGGTATTATTTATTGTGTGTGAATTACATATAATTCATATTGTATATACACATCTATTTTATACATAGGATTATTTATGTACAAGAAGCGTTGGGGAAACTACCATGAGGGAGATGAATGATACAAAAATGGTATGAGCTGTATGAAGCATTGGGAATTGGGGCTCCAATTGTCCTTGTATGCTAGGAACACACCTAGAAGAAGCAGTAGGTGACTGTAGAGGAATGATGGGAGATGCAGAGAGTTACTGTAGATGAGAAGGGGTAGATGGGCTGCAGCTCACTTCAATGTATGAGGTACCCATGTTCATGAGAAAGCCCAGCTCCAGTAAAGTCCTGAAGGACTTGTGTATGCATGTGTGTGTGTGTCTGTATAAATATGGAGATTTCCATATAAGTATCACTAAATCCAGATAGCTTAGTTCAAATGTGGCCTCTGACACGTACTAGCTGTGTGAATCTAGGCAAGTCACTAAACCCTGTTTGCCTCTGTTTCTTCATCTATAAAATGGGAAGAAGAAGGAACTGGCAAATCACTCCAGTGTCTTTGACAAGAAAATGCCAAATGGGGTCATGACAAGTCAGACATGACTGAAATAACTGAACAACAACAAATACCACAATCACTCCCAATAAATCCTCTCTTCCCAATGCCTTCTTAAAAACAAAGAAGCAACAAAACAAAACAAAATCCCCACCAATCCCCAATTAAACAAAACAGTCCAATCTAGGGACTTTAAATGACAGGGTATCTAACCTTACACACCCATGCTCTACCTCTTCTCCACAAAAAGTCAGGAAATCCTGTTCTTTTACAGGTAGGTGAAGAGAATTAGAAAGCTAAAGAGCCTGGCTAACTGTCCCAAGACATGGAGAGGCAGAGCCAGTTGTTTGGCCTTGGCTTCCTTATTCCCCGTCCTGGCCTGGTTTTATGTGATGTTGCCTCATTAGTGACTGTTTTTTCAAGCTTGCCCTTGGTGGTGATACTACCCCAGGTGAGCTCATTTCTCCTGCTTGAAGTCTCCCTGGGTCCCCACTTCTCTTCCTGAGGTCCTGAGTCTTGTGTGAACACATTAGGCTGCTTGGTGGGATGGACCACTGTAGTCTGCCTCCTTCCCTGAGCCGGTGATGGGCCTGATGCTGTTGTCAACAGGCTGAGACAAGTGGAGAGGAAGAAGGAGTGATAAAAATGGGTAATCAATTTCAATAATAAGGTAAGTGCATTTGCCTTTGTTTCAAGAAACCCTCCTGCCAGGCACAGAATTTTTAATGATTCCTGGGCAGAGTTTTCCTTCTGAGTTTGGGCATCCAACTGTTTCTGAGCTAATTGAGTAGAGAATATGAATAAACATGGTGGGAAAAGTCTCTTCTTTCACACTTCTTAGGCAGACAGCACTTTATAACAGCTCTCCGAACTTCTAGGGTGTCTGTTAGTGTGAGAGTGAACAAGAGGCTCAATAGGGTAAATTATTGAGAAAATATGAAGGAAGGGGCCTGTCAGATTCTATTACCTATGAGGTGGGGTACTGAATGACTTAAGGCTGCCATGGTTTCACCAAGAAAGGAAAGAGAGCCAGGCTGTGATGTCAGAGTGAGCTTTATGCAAGCATCCAAGGAACAGCTGATCCACATGGTTAGTGTTATGAAAAGGCAACTAACTCTCAGAATTTATTACTGTTGTCACAGAGACGGGAGGGGCCTGAGAACAGAGGATGTGTGTGGGGAGTGGCCTTAGAACATGGGAGATCAGAGCCTGGAGCCGCTTTAGAATCTTTTTTTTTTTTTGGCTTTTTTAGAGGGGGGGAGGAGGTAGGGCAATAATTGGGGTTAAGTGACTTGCCCAAGGTCACACAGCTAGCTTTTGTGTTAAGACTGGATTTGAACTCAGATCCTCCTGACTCCAGGGCTGGTGTTCTAGTCACTGTGCCACCTAGCCGCTCCAGGGTTTTAGAATCTTTTTTTTTTAATTTAACTTAATTTTTAAAATTTTAATTTATTTTCTTGGTTACATCATTCATTTCCGCAAGGTTTTGAGTTACAAATTTTCTCCTCTTATTTCCCCTACCCCCCAGCCCAAAACATTGATCCCACCATAAAGCCCCTCCCCAAATCTGTTCCCTTTTATATCTTCTTCCAACACCCCTCTAGCTTTCTAGTAGGGCAGGGAGGGTCTCCCTGCCCCCGTCCCTGTATGTCTTATTTCCCAGTTGCATTTGATTGTATAGCTTTAAATTCTAGATTCTTGCAAATCCTCCCTTGTCACCCACTCCCACTGGAAGGAGCAGTAATTCAATACAGGATGTACATGTGTAATTACGCAGGACATCTCCTTGGTGGGCAAATTGTGAGAGGCTGATTGTATGTCCCTCCTTCCTATTCTGCACCTCCCTTTGTTTTGTTCTCTACCCTGTCCCTGTCCCTTTACTGAGGTGTGTGCTTCCCGCAACTCTTCCCTCCACCCCGCCCTTCCCTCCATCACTCCCCCTCTCATCCCCATCACCCCTATTCTCCTGTGTGGCAAGATACTCAGTTTCAGGGTTTTAGAATCTTGAACTCAAAATATAGTGAAAGAAGGGACCTTAAGTTCACCTCACACAACCATTTCATAAAGGTAATCTAAAACTTAGAGAAGGGAACCTAGTGTTTCTAGCTTCATACTGAGTTAGTGGCAAAGCCTGAACCCCAGTTTAAGGACCATTCCAGCTCAGATCATTTTCTCCTTGTCTCTTGCTACTGGAGTGACCCAAAGGAGCTTGCTTTGGCCCCTTCCATGGTATTTGGAAGGGATGCCAGACTTCTCAAGAATCCTTGAGCAGAGGCAGAGGCTCAGGACTGTCTTGTGTTTTGGGGATGCTTCCTTTCAGACAAAATCTGCAAGGACATGTTTCATTCACCATTGGCAGACCCAGGCAATATTTCTATCACCTTCAGTCCATTGTGAATTTATGACTGTGATCTCTGCTTATCGAAATAGTGTAACATGCTCTCTTTATAAAATAAAAGTGTAACCTTTAATAGTCTGTGGTGTTTTCATGGATTAAATGATAAATTTTGCCATATTACATCCTTTAATTCCCTTATAAAATTGATATTTCCTGATGCTTGTTCATTGACATGTGCTCTGACTGTGACAGCTATAAACCTTAGAACTGAGTCCCTTAAGACTCATACCAAACAACTATTAACACTGATCTGGTTGAAAGCTGTAATAAGGAGTGATCTGATGAGTCACTAGTTAGTAATGGAGACAGCCCCTGGGGCAGCTCTTGCCTTGTATCTGCTTATATCTGTCTGCGCCTTCCTTTAGCCTGTTGCCATGTCTGAGACTCTTAGACTTGTGCTGATGTTGGCAGTGGGGGTCTGGGTGTAACCTCACACTATTTAATCCAGTCCAGGCCATAGGACTCCCCTGTAATGGAAGACTTATTCCTAGATAATAGAAAGGTACCAAGCACAGTGAGAGCTGACCAACTTTCTTAGGGAAACAGGCATCAAACAAATGAAATGATGGGCAGTTTCCCACAGTTGTACATGGCAGGAGAAACATAGACTTGTTTGCATGTCCCCACTTGTGTGCATGTGCTGCTGAATGTTCCTGGAGGAGATCCCCAATCCTGTTGATTGGGCCCTCTCTACATTAATCTCATCTAGTGTCAGCTAGATCCACACTCAACATTTTTTCCTTTTCCCTGATGGCTTCCCTATCACATTCCCTAAAACAGAACCTGGGCCAAACTTTTCTTCTATTCTCAAGCCAACTGCATATCTATGTACCTCAAGCTCCCTTTTCTTCCTTAGCAGAGGACTTCACCTCTGACTTTACACCCCCTCCAACTGTATATCTGTATAAATTCTCTCTTCTCTCTTTCTCTGCACTTGTATTAGACTAAGAGCATTTCCCTTTTCTTTCCAATGCTAACTGCACCACTAGGGTCCAGGTTCTTATCTTTTCCTGTCTCTTCCCAGAGTCAGCCCTTTTTGTCATTCCCCCTTTTTCTAATCTTTAATCTCTCCTTATCTACTTCCTTGAGGCCTGCAGACAATCCCTTAACCATATGCCACCATTTTATATCTTTCTTCCTTTTCATAGTCCCATTTCTAGAGTTATCTACACTCCTTACTCCCCAATTTTGCCTCCTAGCTTCTTTCACTTAAACCTTTACAATCTGGTTTCTGACGATACCGCTTGACTGAAAATGCCCTCTTTCAGGTTTCCAGTTATTGTAAAGTCACAAATCCAGTGGCCTCTTCCTACCTCTCGTTCTTCTTGATCTCTGTGTAACATTTGCAATGGGTGATTCAGCCCAGATATCCTGCTTTTTCATATCCAACGTTTCTCCTGGATACCCTGTGGTGCCTGGATTTTGTGATGCTACTTTGCTCTTATTCTCCTCCTCTTTGGATTCTCAGACTCTAGGGGACCGTGTGTGTCCTACTTACCTATGTTAGAAAGTTTCCTAGGACTTCTTGTCTTCTTTTTGTCCATGTTCACTCTGATTCATCTCTAGATCTCTCCTTTTGGGTTCTCATCTCTGAACACATGTCTGGCGTGTGGCCTCCAAAAATGTCACTACTTAATGCACACATTTAGGTCATGGCCTCTTCTGGTCTTTAGGCCCACATCATCAGCTGACTTCTCCATGTGGATATTTCACAGACATCTCAAAGGTATAATATCCAAAATGGGCAGCCCTAGAATTCAGAGCTTCTTATTCTGGATTTCATATCATTCTAAATTCCTATTCCTTTTTATATCATGGGCACCACTATCCTTCCAGTCACCTGTTTACAACACCAGAGTTATGCTTAACCCCCTTTATTTTATTTAAAATTTTGTTATTTATTTATTTTTAACATTGATTTAAAACAACTTTTGACTTCCAAATTCTCTCTCTCTCTCTCCCACCCACTTCTCCCACCTATTGTCAAGGCAAGATAGTTTATTTCCATCATACATATCAAATCACACAAAACATATTTCTATATTAGCCATGTTGCAAAAAAGGAAAGAAAAATGAAATGAAAAAATTATGCTTTAATTTGCATTCAGATTTCACCAGTTCCTTCTCTGGAGGTGGGTAGCACTTTTCATCATAAGTTCTTCATAATTATCTTGGATTGTATTGATCAAAATAATGGAATCATTCCCAGTTGATCATTGTACAATATTGTTGTTATTGTGCACAATATTCACCTCGTTCTCTTCATTTCATTTTGTATCAGTTTCATATAAGTCTTCCCAACTATTTCTAAAACCATCCTGCTTATACTTTCTTATAACACAATAGTATTCCATCACAATCATATACTACAACTTGTTCAGCCATTCCCTGATTGATGGTCATCTCCACAATTTCCAGTTCTGTGCCACCACAAAAAGAATGACTATAAATATTTTTAAGGTGGTTCAGTGGGCAGTGTGCCAGGCTTGGAGTCAGGAAGACTCCCAGATTGAAATCTGGCTTAAGACACTTAGTAGTTGTGTGACCCTGGGCAAGTCACTTAAGCCTGCTTGCCTCAGTTTCCTCATCTGTGAAATGATTTGGAGAAGGAAATGGCAAACCACTACAGTATGTTTTTTTTGCCAGGAAAACCCCAAATAAGGTCACAAAGTTAGGCTTGACTGAAAAGTGACTGAATGACGCAAATATTTTTGTGCATATAGATTCTTTTCCTTTTTCTTTGATCTCTTTAGAATACACATCTAGTAGTGGCATTGCTGGGTCAAAGGGCACAGTTTTATAGCCTTTTAGGCATAATTCCAAATTGCTCTTAGTGTTCCAATTTTTTCACATCCTTCCAACATTTATCATTTTCCTTTTCTGTCTTGCTGGCTAATGTGATAAGAGTCAGGTGGTTCCTCAGAGTTGTTTTAATTTGAATTTCTCTAATCAACCATTAGAGCATTCCCTTGCCCCATATTATTGTAGATAGTTTTGATTTCTTCATTTGAAAATGGCCTGTTCATATCCCTTGGCCATTTATCAATTGGGAAGGACTTGTATTCTTATAATTATGACTCAGTTCTCTATATTTTTGAGAAAAGAATCCTTTAGCAGAGAAACTTGCAGTAAAAAGTTTTCCCCCAGTTTCCTGCTTTCATTATAATCTTGGCTGCTCTGGTTGGATTTATGCAAACCCTTTTAAATTTAATGTAATTAAAACTACCCATTTCAATGCCTGTGATCCTCTCTATTTCTTGTTTGGTCATAAATTCTTCTCTCATCCATAGATCTGACATCCTCTCCCAATTTGCTTATGCTATCAGCCTTTATGTCTAAATCATGCACCAAATTTGATCTTATCTTGTTATATTTTTCTAAAGTAAGGGTGTAATCTTTATATATCTTTATATAATAACATTTTTGTATTTTGAGATGCTGGTCTATGCCTAGTTTCTGCCAAACTGCAATTTTTGTCAAATATGTGAATTTTTGTCCCAAAGGCTTGGATCTTTGATTTTATCAAACATTAGATTACTCTAATCATTTACTACTGTGTATTGTGTACCTAATCTTTTCCGCTGACCCATCACCCCACTCCTTAGCTGGTACCACATTGTTTTGATGTTTACCACTTTGTAATACAGTTTGAAATCTGGTACTGCTAGGCTTACTCAACTCTTCATTTCCCATATTCAATCAGTTCCCCAGTATTGTAAATTCTCCCTACTCAACATCTCTCCCACTCTTTCCCATCTTTCTGAGTCACTTTCTCCCTTCTCTATATTAGCTATCTATAGTTAATTAGGTCAAAAGTACATTGATTGTCCTTTGCTTTCAAATCCCTTGACCACTTGTAGTATGTTTTGCCATAATCTTACCCTGTATTACTCCTGCCATTCACTCCTATTCACATGCTGCTGAACAGAGCCAAAGGAAGTCAGGAAACTAGTGACTCTGTCCATCAAATTTCTACTGGGCTCTCACTACATCAAGGCAATGCTTTTATTCCTCTTTAACTGATTCTCTTATTACCCTTATCACAGAGGCCATTCCAAACATTTTCTTCTCTTCTAAAACCTTTCAAACCACCCTATCCTCCCACTCCTTCTCCACAGAGGATATTACTTCAGCACTTTACTGAAAAAAAAAATAGAGCCTATTCACCAGGAGCTTTCTTTTTCTTAACATAAATAACATTTTATTAAAAACCGTATTGTCAAAAATAGCATTGTTTTACATATTTTTTGAAATCTGTTTAGTTCTCTAGTTTAATAGAAGAAAACCAGATTATCATAACTGCTTTTTCATTCAATCTGTTGCAATCTGTTATTTTGGTTGAAATATATGAAGAAAACCTGGCCTCACACAGATTTGTAGTTGGAAAAGGAAGAGTATTTTAATAGAAAAATGTGCTGGTTTTATTGTGAGCATAGTTTTGATCTTGTGGACCTCCTGAAAGAGTCCCAAGGACCTTGAGGGATCTTCAGACAACACTTAGAGAAGTATCGACCTAGCCCAAGCCATTCATTTTACAATTGACTAAATGGACCCATCCAAGGTCATGTAGGCTGTAAAGAATATAGTTGGAAATCAAGTCCAGGTTTCTGACTCAAAATCTGATTCCCTTGACATTACAACAAAATCCTGTTTTAAGTTTTTGAAGAGGCATTGTGGAAAGATAAATTATTTCGGTGTAGTTAATTCAAGGACTGAGTGCTCAAATGTTTTGAGAAGTTGAGTGAAATCAACAAGCATTTTTAAGCACTTACCATATGCTAGGCATTGTGCTAATTGTTGTGTTTGCCCTTTATTTTTGAAGAGGACCATGGCATCAGGGAAATGATGATGTGGCTTGCAGTTGACTTTGATTTGAATGAGGGAGGGGTTAACAAAGAAAGGCAAAAGCATTTTCCTTGCCCTCAAGGAGCTCATAGTTCAATGAGGGAGACAAGCTATGAGCTCCTTCTTCCGCTCTACTCAACATCTGAGAACACCTTGCCATGTTTGCACATTCTTTCGTCTCCTTTTTCCTACCACAGATTGCTTTCAGATCCATACCCACTATTTTTCAGTTTTTCCATTTTCCCTTAAGTACTGAATTCTTCTTACTGCCCCCACACATATCCAGGTCTTTCCCATCATTTAAAGTCCTTACTTGAACATATACTTCTAAACACTCATCCTACACATCTATTCTGCCTCCTACCTGTCAGGGTTCCCCAAGACCTGGGACCTCTTCTTTCTCTATACTCTTTTCATTGAACTTCTCAGTTCTTATGCAATCAATGATGATCTCTTCACAGATGAGACCCCTGGCTAGATGCCCAGCCCTAGTCTTTCTCTTGAACTCCAGACAAAGTGAGTTTCCCACCAGTGTCTCAAACTCAGCATGGACAGAAGAAACCCAATCATATTTTCCCTTATGTCCTTTGATCTTCTGAATTTCCCTGTTTTGTTAAGAGCACCATTGTCCTTCTACGCATGCAGTTTCATCATTATCGTGGCTTCTTAATGCCTATCCACCCACATATTCAATTGATAGCCAAGTCTTACAATTATGTCTTCACAATATGTCTTACATTCACCCCTTTCTCTCTGTCTCTGTCTCTGTCTGTCTGTCTCTCTCACGTGCATACACACACACACACACACATCTACCAACCCTACATCAAACCCTTTTCACGTCTTGAATGGCCAGTCCCAATGACCTAACTGGCCTCCTTGCCTCAAGTCTCTCTTCTCTCCAATGTATCCTCTACAGAGCTGCTAAAGTGATTTCCATAAAGCACAGGGGTGAGACCATGACACTCTCTAATTCAATAAAAGTTGGCAGCCCCTTATTACCTGTAGAATTGAAAAAAGTTTCTGTTTGGCATTAAAAATCCTTTATCTAGTCTCAACATACCTCTCCACATTTATTATCCACAGCTTCACTTTATATACCTTCCACTCAGTCACACTGGACTTTTGACTTTTTCTCCAATGTGGCATTCAAATATAAAGACTTACGGGAGGGCTAACACATGTGACTAATTCAAATGAAGCTGTTCATGGACTTTAGTTCTGTTGTTTTCTTGCATGGAATAGAGTCAGAAGGGCCAACTGAGTATATTTGGAGGCCCTAGGAGGTATGGATGCAGGAAAGGGGATTTGAGAGTCTTGAAAAATAGATTTCATTCTCTTCCCAGTCTTGCTTAATGCCAGCCTGGACTGCTTTGCCTTGTGGCTCAGCATTAAAGTTGTGGATATAAAAGGCTGAGCCATGAGAATTACCCTTAATAGCAAAGGGAAATCAAGCTTTCCACACATGTGTCCCAGGTCTGCACATTGTGACCAGGTCTGCAGTGTTGAGTCTCATTATACCTAGTAATGTTTTATTTAGCTTTTGAAATGACTCCCATCAGCCTAAGACTAAGCAAGAGGGTTTGTAAATGAAAGGGTTGGCCTAGAAGATCTCTAAGGCCCTTTCTAGCTTCAACCTTCTATGATCTATGAGCTCCATGGTGGTCGCCATGGATGCATGGAAATAAAGAGGCCAAACATTGTTCCTTCTTCCTGCCTGTGGTGTGTGGTCAGACAAAATCACAATATGAAAGTGACCATGTGAGGTCAGCAGCTATTCTCAGCTCTCTTGCACATTCCTGCCTGAGCTAACTTGGTCTGTGAGTTCACCTAGATCAATATCACTGGAGGATGTGGCATCTTCCTGCAGATTAGAAAATGAGTCACTTTTGAGCACTCCCAGCATTGAGTGATGGAATATATAAACACTTTATTAACTATGACTTGTAAATTAAACAACCAGGAAAGAGCAAAGGGAAAAAGAGAACTACCTTTCTTTTTCTCCAGTCTCAAAAACTCCAACTGGCCTTTAATAAGATTTGGAGAAAATTTACTTAATTCAGATGATTTCTCATTTCCTGGGTCCTCTGTCCTTTTGGTTCTGAATCAAGCACAGACCATGTCAACTTTTCTCTAGGTTGGGAGGGGATTTCTAATAGAATCTGGGGTGAAATATAGAGTGGATGTCCAAGATAGCATAGGGAATTTTGCTCACAAGATGATTTTACCCATCTTTGCATAACTATCTTGATAATAACTGTCACTAGGGTTGAATCGGTTAACAGCTGAAGTACATTGCCTGCAGTACTGGTGGATATCACCAGGAGGCTGTAGTGTTGGTTAGGTAGCATATCCTCAGTGAGCCTAGATATGAGTGACATAGAGAAAAGAGTAATTGTAATAATCCAAACCCAATATATCTCATACACAGCAAGCACTCAATAAATATTTGCTGATGCTGATTGTTCAACCATTTATATTTTTCTATTAAAATGTAGTTAGTGAAATAATACTGCTGATAATTATTGAATAGAATCACAGAATCTTAGCTCTGGAAGAGACTTCAGTGGGCTTGTCTTATTTTTTTCCAGAAGAAATCTAATGGAAAGAGCAATGTCTCTGTAGTCTGAGAAGCTGACTTCAAATACTTCCTCTATTGCTTAGTACCTTTGTAACTCCAGGCAAGTCACTTAGCCTCCCTAGATCTCAGTTTTCTCACCTATAAAATTAGGGATTGTAGTAGATGACTTCTATGGTGCCCTTCAGCTCTATGTTCTATGAACATTTCCAACAAGTATTCATCTATCCTCTGCTTAAATACCTTCAGTGGGAAATGGGAACCTTTTTCCCCTTCCTCTACTTGGGTAACCTATATTTGAACATTTGCATATTGATTTGTCAGAATTTCAAGGACCTGTCCTCTTTCCTGATGCAGATCACAACCTCTGCTACTTAATAGATGGTTTTAAGAATTGCCAGGGCTGAAGAATTCATTACCTTGTAGTAATCCTGATAATTACCTTCCCTGAATTTAGCTGGGTTATTCCTGGGGCAATAGACACACATCCTGCCAATAGGTATATATTCTAAGTAGCTTTTGCTCCATTGGCATTAACTTTTTAGAATCCAGAGTTATCTAAATGCCGATCCAGTGGCAGATGAACACTTGAGATGAGATTAGACATTAACATTAAGAAAAAATTATCATTTGAAGCAAAATTGAAAGAAATAGTAATCACAGGAAGAAAAAAAAACATTTTGTATAATGTTGTCACCCTAAGGAAGCTAGGGTTGCTGAACTATAGGAGCAAAAAGATGAGAGCTGTTGCCCACAGCCATGAGGTAGGTGCAAGCTGCTTTCCCATATGAAGGCTACTTATGGGTAGCAGAATAAAGATGGAAACAGCAGAACTTAATAATAGTAATGACAATAATAACAGTAACAAAAATAGTACTTACATGGCACTTTGCAAGGTACTTTACAAATATTATCTTTTTAATCATTGCAACAGTCCTGGGAAGTAGGTATGGTTAATTTAATTTAATTTTCTCATTTTGTAGATGAGGAAATTGAGGCAGCTGGAGGCTGGGTAATTTGCCCAAGATCACACAGCTAGTTGAGGCTGAAGTTGAACTTGGGGATTCCTGACACTAGGTCTAGTTCTCTATGTACTACATAATGTAGCTGTTTTAGCTTTTTTATTTCTAGGGCTGAGACATGATGCTGCTATTGGAATGCTTCTCTTAGAAAAAGGGGAAAAGAGAAAGAACTAGGCAAAGATGGTCCACTATTCCCAACTAGCCTTTCCTGTGAATTCCCCTGTTACCTTGTCCTGTGTGTGTGTCCCTGTATCAATAATGAGATATTCACAACACCCATGATGGTTATGAATATGTTGGTGTAGTTTTGGATCACAAAATATAGCAAACTCTCCACATGGAAGGCAGAACCAAGGTCTTTATTCAGAAACCATAACACTGAGTCCCAAAACCAGAAGGACAAGTCCCAAAACCAGAAAGCCAAAGTCATTATAATGGTCA
>CM053597.1:225024393-225058051 GCA_028646575.1 Pseudocheirus occidentalis
AAAACAAAAAAAAATCAAGTTCCTGACCTTAAGGAGTGTAAATTATATGGGATGAACTGATGATAAAACATGGATATGCCCTTTAAGGATAACCCTTAACCACATCAATGTTTTATCACCACCTTATCAATATTTTACCATCACCTCAACCCAAGGAATCAGCTCTACGAGGGAATAAATACATTCTTTTTGTTTTTATATACCCTTTGACTGAGCCATGCCTCTGCTAGGCTCATACCCAAGTGATCAAAGAAACAGGAAAGGTCCTCTTTGTGTCAGAATATTTGTAGCAGTTCTTTTTTGGAGGGAAAGCAAAAAGGTGCAAACTAAGAACATGTCCATTAATTGAAGAATGACTGAATAAATTGTAGTATATGAATGTGATGGAATACTGTTGTGCTATAAGAATGAGCAATGATTTCAAAGAGGCATCAGAAGACCTAAATGAACTGGTACAGAGTAAAGTGAGCAGATTCAGAAAAAATACAATTTATATTAGAACATCATACATGTTGTTGTTTGACTTTTAGAGGCTATCCAGGGTAATGGGAGCCTGGTTTCATTAACTTCCTCCTAAGTATCTTTCAGGGAGAGGTGCTCTGAGTAACAAAAAGTGAACAGTTTTGAGGACATTTTTTTAAACTTTTATTTATTTTTAGTTTTCAGTATTCATTTCCACAAGATTTTGAGTTACATATTTTCTCCCTGTCTTTCCCCTACCTCCACCCCAAGACCTGGGAACTCTGGAATTTGGCTATGATATTCCTAGGAATTTTCTTTTGGGATCTTTTTCAAGAGGCAATTGGTGAATTCTTTTAATTACTACTTTGCCCTCTGGTTCTAGAACATCAGGGCAATTTTGCTAGACAATTTCTTGAAAGATGGTGTCTAGGCTCTTTTTTTTGATCATGGCTTTCAAATAGTCCAATAATTTTTAAAATGATCTCTCCTGGATCTATTTTCCAGGTCAGTGGTGTTTCCAGTGAGATATTTCACATTACCTTCTATTCTTTCTTTTGTTTGGATCTGTTTTATAGTATCTTGATTTCTCATAAAGTCATTAGCTTCCACTTGCTCTAATCTAATTTTGAAGGCATTATTCTCTTCAGTGAATTTTTGAAATTTCTTTCCCATCTGGGAAATTTGACTTTTTAAGGCATTCTTCTCCTCATTGGCTTCTTGGGCCTCTTTTGCCACTTGAGTTAATCTATTTTTAAGGTGTTATTTTCTTCAGTCAGATTGTTGACTCTCTTTTCATGATTTTCTTGCATCATTCTCATTTCTCTTCCCAATTTTTCCTCCACTTTTCTTACTTGATTTTCAAAATCCTTTATGAGCTCCTTCATGGCCTATAATCCGTTTATATTTTTCTTGGAAGCTTTTGATGCAGGAGTTTTGACTTTGTTGTCTTCTTCTGATTACATGTTTTGATCCCTTTTGTCTTCCCAAAAGAATCCTATGGTCTAATTGTGCTTCCTCTGATTGCTCATATTGGCAGCTAATTATTTGAATTTTGAGCTCTTTGCCATGGTAGAACTCTGCTTCCAGAGTGGAGAGATCTGTGTGCCAAATTTCTGGGGTTTTCAAAGTTGTCAGAGCTATGAGGAAGGTGTCCTCTCTACAGCCACCACAAACTCTGGCACACTGGCCACACACCCCAAGACCACCACCCAAGATTGTGATCTAGATCCAAGCAAATCAAAGCAAGAGCAATTACCCTCTGAATAGTGGCCTGATCCCCTTATGATGTGCTGCAGCAACTGCAGCTGCCCACCTTCACCACCTCTAGTTCTGTGGGCAAGGGCCAAGGCCAAACCAAGCTCTTCTCTCACCCAGTTCCATCAGAGTTCCTTACTGACATTTTACTTTCTCTTTGGTGTTTATGGGTTGAGAAGTCTGGAAACTGCCACAGCTGCTGGTGATTCACTCTCCTGAAGTCTGCTCCAGCCCATCTGGGCCACCTATTGGGGCCGCTCCAGGTCTGGGCCCATGTGGCTCACATGGGACTGTGCTTGGCTCCCAGCTCAGAGCAATAGATTCTTCTTGTCGGCATGCCAGGCTGCCTTTAGCACGAGATTTGTTCTTCTCTGTCACTTTGTGGGTTCTGTAACTCTAAAATTTGTTTAGAGTAATTTTTTTTACAGGTATTGGAAGTGGTTGGAGAGTGAGATCAAGCAAGTTCCTGCTTTTACTATTCAGCTTGGCTCCACCCCAGTTTTGAGGATTTTTACAAATTGATGAAGAATGAAATCAATGGAACATGGAGAACAATTATACAACATCCTCAAAACAAACAAATTTGGATGGTATGAGAACATTGATGAATTCAGTGTCCAATAATGTTTCCACAGGACTGATCGTGAAACATGATCTCCATAAGAGAGATGTGACAGACTTAGGATACAGGATGAAAAATATATTCTTTTGCATACAGTAATTGAGGGGATATGTTTTCCCAATTTGTTATAAGAAATTTATTTTTATTTTTTCAGTGGAGTGGGAGAGAGAGAATATAGACTTCTGTTAATGAAAAAATATAAATACAAAGTTTGGAGGGGTAGAGAGAAGGTGAAAGTTGCTAACTGTGATACTGTCACATTGGGCAATTTGAAGAGGAGTCATGCCCTATACAGAAATAAGGTATTTGTGGGAAGAGGAGGAGGCTTGATTTGGAGACTCTAGAGATAATTAATTCCTTTTTGGACATGTTGAGTTGGAGATACCCTATAAGATATCCAGGTAGGGTTTTCCAGCAGATAGTTGTCAATCATATATAACTCAAGTTCAGGAGAAAGATGAGGGTTGGATTTGTGAACATATGAGAGTTGTTGTTCTAAGATATTTTCTCTTTCTGCCATTCTCTGAGTTATTCTAACTCCAGTTTTATGAATAGGCCATATATCTGACTACTTTCCTTCACAGACCCTTTCCACATTCCTTTAATATATTTCTACTTTTTAATAACCTCCAGATTGTCAAATATTCCTTTTCAAACTCCCGGAACACCAAAAATGTTGGCTTATGATGATGGTATGACCCTACAGGAAAAAACATACCTAAAATTGCTACTGGATATTCTAATTCAGAGGGATTATTCTTGTTCTGCCAGGTGCCAGGGGGAAAAAAGGGGAGAAATGAGGCAAGAACATATTCCAGAGAAGCTATAATAAGAATAAACTTTGGAATCACAGAATAATAGAAGTTTGAAGCCAGAAGTGGTCTCAGAAACCATTGATCCCAACCAGTACGTGAGAGTTATCTCCACTGCAGTGTCTCTGACAAGTCATCATAACATGAACATAAATAAGCCCAACACAGTGAAGAATTTAATAGAGACAAAGACAAAATTCAGACAAGGTGACTAGGAAGATAAGTGAGGATGAGTGCACTTAGCTGGAGGGGTCAGGGAAACTTCCTTTATTAGGCTTATCTGAGTGGAGCTTTTAAAGTCTTAAATGATGAGAGGGAGAATTTTTCAACCTCTGTGGATACATTGGGGCTGGAATGAAAAGTCAAGTGTAGGACCTAGTTTGGCTGAAACATGAAGTATGTGAAGGAAGACAAAGTGAGGAAAGCCTGGTAAAATTTGGGAGCCAGGTGAAAGATCTTCAAAGCTAGATTTTAGAGCTTAAACTCTGTACTATGAGGCCCTAAAAGTTGGTGAACATGGGTGTGACACAGTCACCTTAGCACAGGCTTTTGTTACTTTCTAAAAGGTCAAAGGATCAAAGTATTAAGAACTGAAAGAGGCCTTAAAAATGTTACATTCCTTCCCCCTCTGCTGTGTTCATTCCTTAGTGGTGTGGAGGAGATAGGATAGCCAACTTGAATCACTCACACTGGAACCTTGAAGGAAGTAGATGATTGTCAGCACAGTAGCCTTATCTCATGGCAGCTTTCCTTTTTCTGGGGTAGGGAAATATAACTTTCTCCCAAGAGGTGGAAATAGTGGGGAAGATGAAGTTCTTTGACCTGGCCACAAGGTGTCCCAGTGACTCTGTAATCAACCACTCCACAGGTCTGGGAGAAAAATACAGGATGCCCCTAGAGAATTCTGGGAGATGCCCAACAAAGCATATTGTCAGATCTTGTAGAAATTGCTTCTCTCCCCAGCACACTGGGATAGTATTCCCTTACTCTTTTAAAGGTTGTTCTGGAGAAAGTGAATCAGACTAATTCTGGTAGTGCAGAAAGTGGAGCAGTAAGGGAAGGATGAAAATTTCCCATTATTCAGATTTGCCCCCAAGTGGAGTGGGCTGCCTTGGGAGGTGGTGGGCTCCCTGTTATCTGACTTTTCAAGCAAATGCTGGATGACCGTTATTGGGTATGTCCTAGAGGGATTCTTATTTGGGTATAAGTTGGATTAGATGTCCCATAAGGTCCCTTCCAACTCTGGGGTTCTGTGATTCTGTGGTTGTGTTGCAGAAGAGAATTATCAGAGAGGCAGCTTTCAGTTCCACATGAGGACAGAATTCCCAACACATGGAGCTGTCCGAAAGTACTGTAGTCTACCTTCATAGGCAATGATCTCATGTTGGAATTCTTCCAGTAGAGCCTGGATGAGCCTTTGTTATGGCATTCTTCTTCAGCTGATGTTGGGTTGACCTTAGATGACTTCAGAAGTCCCTTCTGGCTTGGAGAATTTATGGGTTTGTAGTTTCTAGAGAACTTTGTTTTTTACAACATGCTTTCACATCTAATTAGCACAGAGGTTTTTAACCCAGAATCCTTGAGTTTGTTTTCTTTTTGTTAAAATATTTTAATAACTATGTCTCAGCATCATTTGTTTCCTTTGTAACCCTATGTATTTTATGAATTTTAAAAGATGATTCTGGAAAGGGACCCACATGATTTAACAGGTTGTCTGTCCCAGGGCTTCAGGGCCTTCAAAAGGATACAAACACTTGATCTAAATCCTGAAGGGCAGGAGCTTCCATTTGAGTTCGCGTTCCTAGAGTACAGTGCCTGGCACACAATAGACATTTATTTAATGTTTGTTATTGAATTATCTCACTTATCTGTGTAAGAATTTTGGGAATACATTTACTCTGCATTTGTCCCATGTGTTCAGACATATGTGTGCTCTCCTCTTTAGAAAGTAAGTTCTTTGAGATCAGAGACCATTTTTGCCTTTTTCTTAATATAATCCATAGCTTAGTGTGGTGTCTGATATAGAGTAAAAGAATAATGAATGATTGTTGATTGAAGGAAGAAAGGCAGTTGTCACAAATCTCATTTTATAGAGCTAGAGACTGAGGTCCATAAAGGGAAGTGACTAATTCAAGGTCACAGAGGTCACAAATCCAGGTCTTCTGCCTCTGAGGTTCTCTGAGGAAAGAACTATGGTTCTTTCCACTTTTCCCTTTTTAGCCTTCTACTCAAAGTGGCCATGAATGTAGATAGCTGAAGCAAAAGGGGTGCTCTTCTTTTTTGGCCTTTCTGCCTCATTTCTTTTGGCCCCTCCTGCTTTCTTTTGAGCCCTCAGCGAGGCAGACCCAGAGCACTCCCAGGAATTATAGATCTGGGTGTGAGAATAGCAACTAATCAGAAAGTTGGATGTTTTCCCAGACTTTTCAAGCCACTTCTTGCTTCACAGGGAATGGCTACCCCTTTTATTCTTATATATTCTTACATGTCTTTAGATGATTAAAACCAGAGTTAGCCTGATTGTATCTGGCTGGGATCCTTGTGGAAGCAAAATGGTCTGCATGTTCTAAAATTTCTTGGCTTATGGTGCTGAGGATAGAGGTGAAGTGGATCTTATTAACCAAACCATGAGAGAGGGGACTGGACTGATGCTGAGTAGCCCATCACCGGACACAGGTAAAATTTGGTTGCTTGAATCTGTTTCTTTGTGAAGAAGGATGCAGACCATGGGCATGTGTTTGGCAAGAACTCCTTCTAGTGCTCCAAGGGTCTGCTTCATCTCAGTGTTGGGTGGGACCCTTCTGGTCATCTGAACCATTCTTCAAACTGGTGGAGGAGTAGCCTTCGAAGCAGCCCTGACCAGAGTCTATCCAGAATAACAGCAGCACCTACAGTTCAGACCACAAGACAAACTTGGAAATAAGTGAAGGGTGGGGCCTCTAAGCCAAAGTGGAAAGAGCTATCAGAAAGTCCTTGCACTTTGTCTGAAGGCCTCCTCTTCAGAATGTCACTTCTGATCAGAGATGGAGACCTGAGTAGTAGCTCAGAGGAGGCTAACATAACCACCTCATCTTCCAAAGGAGCAAACTGGCACTAAGGGGTTTAAATTATTAGGCAATACCTCATAGGTGGTGATGGATGTGGCCTTTGGACACTAGTTCAGACTCTTTTTACTGTACCATGCAAACCCCTTACTTAAATCACTGTGTTTCAAATAAGGATGAAAGTTAGACACTTATGTTGGTAGGAAGCTAAGCGCATATTGGGAAAGCTGATTTCATTCTTACAGTCTTCTCTTAGATCATTCTGTCATATGTTGCACAGATTTTAACCTTTTTGTAACCTCTTCTCATTGATTTTAGGATCCTAAGATCCAAGTATTTAGAACTAGACAAGGTACCCTCAATTTCTAATTCAACTCATTTCATAGGGGGAAAACTGAGGCCTGGAGAGAGGCAATGACCTTCTTAGGGTTGTACAAGGAGTTTGTGGTAGGGTCAGTATTGGAACCCAGAGCTTATGGCACCTAGTCTAGTGTTCCTCCCATAACACCATGCTGTCTAAACAATTCAATTCAATAGCTATTTATTAAGTACCTTTGGAATGCATCGGACCCTTCCAACATTATTTGAAAATGAACTGGTGCAGATATTCTACACAAGAGATGATCACATCTTTAAGCACTGATTTTTAAAGAAGTTAGTTTGGGTACCTTTGTGAAATGTATCCCATAATCCCTCATTTTCTTGGCCTGAGTCACATCAACCTATCACTATTCTCCATGGTGGTAGGGATACCTGTGAACTGATTGTCCTGTGTTTTGGACTTTTTTTCTTCTCTGCTGATTACAAGAAGATTGTGGTCTTCTAAAGGATCTTTAGAATATAGGCAACAATGCATTTCAGTAGACTGTAGCCCAACCCAGATTTGGTTTTTGTTGGATGCTCAGAGGGAAATAAAAATGCAGAATAAAAATATACTTTGAAGACATTAGTTCAAAAACAGACATGCCATTCCCCTAAAGTAACTCCCATGGCTGGGGAATCTGCTGCTACCACAGAGAGAGGCTCTGGAGTCAGGATCTCATCAGTGTTAGGGCCTCCCAGGGAGACAAACTGACAAATCTCTCCATTGATTCAGGGAGGCACCTTCTCTTCAATCTCTAGTTGCAGAATGTTGCCTAGAGCAGTGATGTGGGACTCTAATGGAAAGGAGGCTACTGATCCATATGCAGAGATTTCTGTGGGCCCTGAAATAACTTAGCTTTAAAACATAGGTTCCCAAACTGAGTGATTCTGCACCTGCTGAAATGATCCAGTGGTGGCAGTAGTAGATTCAGGTGCAATTGGGGTCATTGAATCAAAATAAGGGGGGCAGTGGAAGCAAAAGGAAAGAGAAGAAAATTTTGAGAAACTGTTCGTATATGTTTCATCTATTGTGTAGCAGAGTTATTAAAGTTGTAGTGATTATATTATTTTCCAAATAAACATACAAAAAGCAAGTTATAACCAATCAGTGGTCAAGTCTGCTGACAGGTCTTAACAAGCAAGTGTTGGCAAGTGAGTGTGTTGTACCTTGTCTGGAAGTTCATCATGCATCAACAAAAATATGTGTGTGTAATGACTGGTTTACAATAAAATACTATAATGTCGCATAGCACAATATTGCATCAACAAAATTTCAATGCAGGAAGCTTTCCCCAAATTTACAATAATTTATTAAATTTAAGATGAATTATTTAAAAAATAAATTTATATTTTTTGAAACGACAAAAATTAAAAACATTAAAGACTTAAAGAAAGATTTCTAGGGGGAGGTGCTAAGTAAATTTTTTTTGGAAAGGGGGCAGTAGGCCAAATAGGTCTGGGAACTTCTGGTTTAAAAATGTAATGTTACCCATGTCGAATTATTTTTTTTACTTATTTTATCAAATATTTCTCAATTATATCTTTATCTGCTTTAGTTGGAAGGCCTCCGTCTGTGTTTGACAGCTCTTGCCTAGGATACTGAAAGATGCTGTGACCTACCTGGGGTAACACAGCCAAGGTATGTAAGAGAGAATTTGAACCCGGATCTTGGCTTTGGAGTCACTCTTGATCCACTACAACATCGTGAGTCTTTCTTCTAATTTAGTCTTAACAATCTATTTATTCAGAACATTCATATAATGAAGTTACAAATGAATTTGATATATATTTGCATTCCTCAAAATGTGGATGCTTGTCTCCAAACCTTAAGCCCCAAAGTTGGGGCCTCCTGGGGCTTCCATAGGCCACAGCCTGTTCTCAAACATCATATCATGTGCTCTACTTCCTGGATCCCCAGAACGTTCCTGCTTGAGGAGAGAAAATGGAGAGATTCCACTTTCTTGTCCTTTCCACTCACTTCTGGATGGGCCCCAAATTCATCACTCTTTGTACTAGTTTTGAACTCAGTTCTTACATTTCCCCAGCCTCCCAGCTCCATTTTCCCCCATGGCCCACTGAGTTGTTCCTCTTCAGCTTTCTGTCCACATTCTAATCAAAGTTCTGTCAGAGGATATTGAGAAGCTGTCCCATGATATTCACAGGATGCTTCTAATTTTATCCAAGTGCCCTTGCTGGGCTTCCCAAGTCTAGGACTCTTGTCCTATGGTGCCTCATTGCCCTGCTGAGCTGTATCCAGGGAACAGTGCCTGAGATTCACTGCCAGACACTGAAGGCCCAGGATTCCTTTCCTTTATCATTCTCCTATGGCCCCAATACTCCTCTTCTCCTCCCCAGCTACTGATTTCATTTCTTAGTGCTCTTGTCATGTCTGTGACAATTCTTCTTCATAATTTTGTACCCAGCATGAAGGCCTGGGAGTTTACTCTATCAAGCATAGTGCATGAGATTTGTGATTTCTTCCTTTCTCAGAATATTAAAAAAACAACAAAACTAGTTTGTGACTAGGGTTTTGGATTATGAAAGATTATGAAATTTGACCTCTTCAGGAGAAGGAAATCATTTTTCTTCCTTAGCATCATGCAAAGTGGTTAACTAACTTCAGGACACCTAGAGAAGGCTCAGACACCCCTTGCTGGATATGAACATCTTCTATCCTTCCCCTAACAACTTGATATGCTCCCATTTCTATTACCTTTTATAGCTATGAAACATACTCTTTCGACCACACAGTGAGCTAGGAAGTAGAAGTATTATGACCTCTCATTTTACAAAGGATAAATCTAAGGCCCAGGAACAGGGCAATACAACATCTCCAGTCCCAGGATTCTCAAGCTAGTAAGTGTCAAACGTAGGCCTGGACCCTGCTCCTGACATCTAGGCCAGAGCTCCTTACCATCCTGAATGCTCTCAAATAGTCCTATATTCCTCCTCTGTTTCTCTGCCTACTCTCTCACAGCCAGCTCCCTTAGCTGGGACTGCGTGTATCTAGAATAAAAAGCACAAATTGAGAAGAAATCAGAGCTAAGTGATGAGTCCAGCTGAGCTTGCTTTATTCTAGGGAGATTTCAATAAAATGTGTTGAGCTTAAAAGAGAACATCCCCAGAAATGAAAGACAGATCCTTTTCCAGGGAGCGGATGAAGCCCCAAATCAAAGAGACACATGGGAAGGAGGATAAAATAGTGAGTGTTGCTCAGGCTGTGAGGAGACATATCCATCACCCCCATGGGCTGACTTGGGCCTGACCGTTCTCATAAGGAGTCTGATCCCTTTAGGAGACACTAATCATGGGTCAATCATCCCCTTCCTGTCACCATCTTCCATTTATAGCGTCAATCAGTCAACAATGACTTTAGTATCTAAGTTATACCCCAGAGAGAGAGCACCACCTGTACTGAGGGGCTCCATTTTAGCCTCAGCTCTTAGACCCCATCCAACTGATGGTCCTTGTGCTGTCTGGCTCTTTCCTGTCATGATCAAAGTAACAATGATAGGTGAACAGCTCACTGCCCTAGAGTAGCTTATGATCTACAAAATGTCCTCCTCTGATTCTTCCCCGTGAGACAAGAAATGGAGAGGATGGCTCTTATTACTCATTGAGGACCTGGAAACCTAGAGAGGACAAGTGACTGACTCAGGATCACACAGCTGATGGGTACTGATAAGAGAACTCGGGTCCTGGAATCATGGGCTCTGAAGGTGAAAGGGACTTTGGAGGTCATCTCATCCAACCCCCTCATTCTATAGGGGAGGAAATGGAGGCCTGAGGGGGTGTGATGACTCATCTAAACTTATCCAAGTAGCAAGTGCCAGGAACTAGGATTTGAATCTGTGTCCTCGGACTCTGAGAGATATTTAGTCTTCCCACCACTGCAAGCTCAAGTGTGTGCTTTATTCCAGGGGCAAACAGGAAATAGACTAATTTAGAATAGCCAGGATGCTGGGATGATTTTTCCTCTTATGATATGGAAAAATATTTTAATGTTGCTGAATCTTGGTGGCTTTCCAAAGCTTATAGGCTAAAATGCAATTGACTCAGTTTGGCATCCAAGGCCTCCTCCCTCTGGCTTCCATCGACCTGCTTACCTTTGCCTCTCACCAGCTCACTGCGTGAAGCCTCTGCTCTCAGCCAATCTAAGATGCACAATTATTCTTTGCATCTTCTTTTCTCCCGACCTTTGCTTATATTTTTTCTCCCCTTGGGATGCCATCTCCCCTCCCCTTTTGTCTACCTAGATTATCCCAAATGCCTCACTTAAATTTCACCTTCTCTATGAAACCTTCTTGGTGGGAAAAGGTGCCCTAACTGGAGTCTGAAGACTTGGGTCATCCAGCTCTGCTGCTGGCTCCTTGTATAACCAACCGTAGGCAAGCCAGAACACCTCTCTGAGCTCGATGGGCATTTCTTCTCATGCTTCTGGAACTTTGTACTGTCCCCTATGCCTGGAATACATCCCTTGTCATCATTTCTACCCCTCAGAATGTGGATCTCCCCTTTATTTATTTATTTATTTGCTTTTTGGGGGGCAATTGGGGTTAAGTGACTTGCCCAAGGTCACACAGTTAGTAAATTTGTCAAACATCTGAGGCTGGGTTTGAACTCAGGTCCTCCTGACTGCAGGGCCGGTGTTCTATTCACTGTGCCACCTAGCTGCCCCTGGATCTCCCCTTTAAGTCAGTCAGTTAATAACCATCAAGTGTTCATTCTGTGCTGGGCATTGCATTAAATTCTAGGGATGCAAAAAAAGGTGAAAGACAATTTCTGTTCTCAAGGAGCTCACATGCCAATGTGCAGACATTTGGGTATAAATAAGCTGTCTGCAGGATAAATTGGAAATAATTAACAGAGGAAAGACAGGAGAGTTAAGGGGATGGGGGGGGCTCCATGTAGAATGTTAGGTTTCAACTGGGGTTTGAAGGAAGCTTGGAGGAAGAGATGAGGAGGGAGAGCATTTCATGAAATGCTCTCATGAAAGTGCCCAGAGTCAGAAGATTGAGTGTCTTGTTGGGGGAAAAAAAACAACCAAGGAGGCATTTTTGAAGGTCTCTGCTGCTTAGTCTTTGTTCTTCCTCAGAAAACCATGAGGAAAGGTACCAGGATCTCTTTTGTGCTCTCTTCCTCAGTAGAATGTAAGCTCCTTGAATGCATGGATTGCTTTGTGTTTGCTTCAGCTGTGGTCATCATCTTTCCAGCACCTGCCATCATGTCATAGAATGGGGGTCAGATGGGATGAACATAGTCCCTTCCTTTCTCCACCTAGATGGCATTCCCCCCACCTTTATGTAGCTTATGATCCAGAAAGCCTGAGTGGACCTTCTGTATCCTACTTCTGGGCACTCCTTTGGCATATTCTCTTGTCAAATATCTTCCCTTCTTTCAAGGCTCAATTCAGGTGACACATCCCCTGGGAAGCCTTGGTCTATTTTCCCCAGAATGAAAATATTCTCTCCTTCCTCATATTTCTTGAGAGCATCTTGACTGGCACTTGCTCTCCCCCTCCTTTTCTCCTCTTCTCCCCCTTTTCTCCCCTCTCATTTCCCCTCTTCTCTCCCCTCTTTTCCTTTCTCCTTTCCCTTCCCTCCACCTCCCATTACTCTTACCTATTGAAATAGCATAGCTTCTCAGTCTAGGAGGCTCCTTGGGGGCAGGAACTCTTGAAATATTGTCTTGGGACTCCCAGCCCAGAGAAGACTGCCTGTAGGGCATGAGGGGACGGGGCACTCACTAACATGTTTTTGTTGAAATTAAATTCAGTTCAATAGTGCAAGTATCATAATAGTCATTTTGCAGATGAACAAGGCTGGATGGAATCATGAAAAGAACCATGGATTTAATTTCCAGAAGATCCTGTCTCTATGACCTTCTACCTGGGTCACTTTGGGCCAAATGACTCACCTTCATTTCCTTTTTGGTAAAATGAAGTTTGGGGGCTAGATGTTCTTCAGGGTCCCTTTTGATTCCAAATCTTGGGACTTGAAACAAGGTCTTTCAATTTTTACACAGGAGTCTGATAGAGTTGCTTTAATCCATAGTTGTTGATTGATTGATTGAGTGCTTAATTACACATCCCATTTAATGATACTTTGGGGCTCTCTATTGCCCATGGCCCCTTGACGCCCTTGTGGGCATGATGGGTGGAGATTGATGAAGTTGACCTCTGGTTACCAGTCTCAAGATTTTCTCAAAGGCCCCCATACCCACGTGCTTCACATCAGGTTTTTCCAGAGGCCACGGACCAATCGATTTCTCCTGCTGAAAGTGAATTTGTTTCTGGATCTCTTCCCTGGCTCTTTCATAATAACAACCATGAATCACCTTGTTCTTTTGCTCGAGCTCCACTCCTGGAGGGCCTGCACCACCGCTGTGATGTGCACTCCATCCATCAGTCCTGACAGGGGAGGGCGCTTACCTAGACCCATCATCATCCTTCACATTTCCATGGTGCTGGGAGATTCCTAAAAGGATTCTTCCACCACGACCCTAGGCCATATTCAAAAGCAGCATTGGCCAAGAGAGAAAGAGGCCTGCCCTTTGAAAGTGAGGATGTGGGTGCAATTCCCAGCTCTTATTTCCTTTGACTTCTCTTCTTTCAAGACTCAGCTTGGGTTTCATCTCCTCCATGAAGCCTTCCTAGACTGTCCTACTTCCCTCTCCCACCCATTGACCTTGGGTCAGTTCCTCAGCCTGTGGGAGACCTGAGATTCTTTATTTACAGAATGATAGAATTCAGCACCTGGGGTTCATTCCTACTCTGTAATTACATAGAGATTGTTATCCCCATTTTGAGTTTAGTGAAATGAAGGAAACTTGCCCCAGTGTACACATCTACTTAGTGTTAGAACAGTTCACCAGCTCTTCCCAAGATCCTTGCTGACCCAATCCTTCCAGAGACAATGGATAGGTTGATAGGGAGCAACATCTAGAGATAAAGACCAGTCAGAATTATGTACCTCATTAGAGATGTACTTCCAGTGACTTCCTGATGAGGCAAAGGGACTTGAAGGGGTTGAGGAAATTGTAGGGTGCAAGCAAGCTCATTAGATTCCAACTCATGCCCACCCCACCTCCCACATACCTCTGCTCCCACCCCTCCTCCCTCTGCTGAGGCACAGTCTTATGCCACATATAGCCTGCGCACACCCTCACACCGAGGTTTGGCATAAATACCCAATCAATTGCTTTTAATTATGTGGATCTTGTACACTTTCTGTTATAGGAACAGCTCAATAAAATGTCCCAGGACAAATTGCAGTATGAACACAAGTCAATAGCTTGGAATTGCACACTGGTGATAGCCGAGCTGGCCTTGGAGGCTTCCTTCTTGTTCACGTGTAAATGAGTTGGAGACATGGAATATTCCCCAATTGCCAGTGCCTTCCCCTCTCTTTGTGAGCAATGTTTTGGTTCCTGCAAATTGGCAAATGTGCTTCCGAGTTTACTAATTCTGAGGCTCAAAGAGAATGCTGGGATAGGAGGCAGGAAAATGGACTTCCGGTTTGGCCTTTTCAGCAACTCTGTGTGACCTTGAGTGGAGAAGGCATCAGAACTCTTTGAGCTTTTTCTTTCTTCTCTGTCATATAATGGGGTTGGTCATTTCTCAGGCTCCTCCCAGCCATGACATTCCCTATTCTCAGGCCCCTCCCAGCCCTGACATCACCTGTTCTCAGGCCCCTCCAAGTCCTGACGTTCCGTATTCTCAGGCCCATCCCAGCTCTTACATTGCCTGGTCTGAGATTCCTCTTAAGTCTGACATTAGCTGTCCTATTCAGTCCCATTGTGCATCACCATTCAGCTGCCACTTGACCAAGAACACCCCACCATTAAGCTGCCAGTTCCCCAGGATCTCAGAGATCAGAAGCTCATTTTTGACCATGGGGTCTAAGTTGGACTAGAGGAGAAATTCCTTAGCAGAATGAACAATGAGAGGTTTTCAGCCTCTTCTTCCAGTGCCACACTGCCCTCCATACATGCAGGGGTAGCTTATTGCTTTGGGAAAGCCTAGATCAGCAGTTCTCAACCTTCCTATTGCCAGGACCCTTTAATGCTCATATGTGAGCATATCTGCATGTGGGCAGACCCCCCTGAAGACAGATAGAGGAGCCATGTCTCTGTTACTAAGACCATCGGAAATATGTGTTTTCCTATGGTCTTAGGTACCCCCTGTGACCCCTGTGAAAGGGTCGTTCCACCCCCAAAGGGGTTGTGACCCCCAGGTTGAGAACCGCTGGCCTAGATAGTTGTGAAGGCTTTCCTTACATGGAGGGGTAATCTGCCTCTGCTACTTTCCGCAGGCTGGTCTTTCCTCTTTCTCCCCAAGGGCCATCCACAGAGCCTCTCAGTCTCATTAGTGTCTCTTCTGAGGCTTCTCTTCGCTGACTCCAGCCACTTCAACCAAGCCATACTGTGAGGTTTTTAGGTCCTTTCCTCATGCTGGGCACTTTCCTCTAGCATTGCTCTGCCTTGGCCCTGTCTTTTCTGAAATGTTCCTATTTTGCCCATCTGTCCACACCTTGGCTCTGGAAATCTGGAAGGATGAAATGTCACTCATGTAGTAGCCTTCCAAGTGCTAAACTGTAACACCAACAATAATTGCTAGCATTTACATGTGCAAAGATTTGCAAAGTTCTCTCTCTATGTCATCTCCTTTCATCTTTACAATAGCCCTGAAAGGTTATCATCATCCTCATTTTACAGTTGAGGAAACCGAGGCAGACAGAGGTTAAGTGTTTTATCCAGGGTCATAAGGCTAGTAAGTGTCTGAGACCAGATCTGAACTTAGGTTTTCCTGACTCCTGGTGCACCAGGTAGCAACTCAACTAATGTTATTATGACAACTTTTCTAGGCTTCAGTTTGCTCCTTTGTGAATTGAGAATACCAATCCTCGGCATTATTCACCTCATCCTATGGCTTACAAGCTAAAAGCCTCCCAGAGTCACTTTGTTTCATGCCTTAAAAAAAGTTGTAGACATGTGAATGATTGTGATTATCACTGATATTATTATAGGAAAATAAGTCTTATTGTCTTGTTTGATAATAGGAAAGGACAAGTCAATACTCACTTTAGTCTATTTAAAGCAGTATAGATTATTAATTATAACACTGATGCTATTTGCCCACAGAAGGCTACTTTTTAATTCAATGGGAGAGAAACCTTGCATTGTTGATCAGAGAATCCTAGAATTATGATATTTTAGAAGCCTACTGTCATAGGATTTTTTAGAATCTTGGAATCATGGCATGTTGAGATTCTTCAAAACATTCAATTAGAGAATCAGAGAAAAATAGATTCTTAGAATCTTTAATTCTTAGAATCATATTCTTAGAATCTTGAAATCATAGTCACAATATACTTAGAATTATGGAATCTTAGAATAATCTAATTATAGAATTTTTGAATCTCAGAAAATTAAATTCTTTGAGTCATAGAATTTTAGAATTGGAATGAACCATAGTGGCAATTTCCAATAAAGGAATCCTTTGTACAATTTTAATTAGAGCAGAATTGGCAAAAGTAGAAGAAAAAAATAACTTTGCATTTTTAATGTTTTCTATTTTTCATTTTGAAAACTTTGCTAAGAATAAAACCTTATGGGTAACCTTGAAAGTTTCCTGGAATATAGAAAGTGCTTACATTTGTAGAAATTCCACTTGTTATCGAATCCTATGGGGAAAGAGCTCTGGATTTGAGCTCTGAGTTCCTGGGATCAAATTGAGGGCCCAGGGTTTATGTCTTGTGGATTCTTGTGGAAATTGTTTCTCTTCCCTGAGCCTCAGTTTCTATCGATGTAAAACAGAGACAGTAATCCTTCCTTGGCCAACTCAAATGATGGCCTGGAATAGTGGATCCAAATGTACTTGATCAGTTAGGATGCACTAAGAAATTAGTCTTTTGCCAGGTACAGTGCTAAGTATTATAGATACAGAGAAAAGCAACCATACCAAGCCTGCCCTCAGGGAGCTGCCATTTTAATGAAGGAGATGTCACGCAATTACAGGTACATTACAGTCTAGATCAGTGGTTCTTAGCCTTTCTAATGCTGTGACCCTTTAATACTCGTATGTGGGCGTATCTGCATGTGGGCACACCTGCCTGGAGACTGATAAAGGAGCGGTGTCTCAGTTCCTAAGACCATTGGAAATATGTGTTTTCTGATGGTCTTGGGCAACCCTGTTTGACCCCCAAAGGGGTTGCGACCCACAGGTTGAGAACTACTCCTTTAGATGGAAGGTAACTGGGTGGGATTTGAATTGAGTTGTGCAGGAATCCTCAAGATGAAGGGGATAAGGGAGAATTTAGGGATGAGGAATGCACAGGCATCAGGACGGGAGAATGAGGGAAAAGGAAGCTAGGATCACTGGATCCTAGCCTATGGGGAGTCCAGTAAAATAGGAATAAGTGTGGAGAAGGAGGAAGGGCTGGGTTGTGATGGGCTTTGAATGGCAGCCATAGAGGAGAGTTTGTGTTTGATCCTGGAGGCAATAGAGAGTTGTTACAGATTGAGTAGAGTCAGTGTTACAGTTAGGCTTAGGCATGATTTAAGGGAGGAGCAGTTCCATGTTTTATTCTTAATTTTTAGAATAAATAGCTAGGATATTTATATGAAGCAAACACCTGCCTTAATGCCATTTTAGGAGAATGGATATATGCAAATAGAGGCAGAGATAGGGGGCATTTACTTGGCCTCTGCTACATTTCCAAAGATTTGTAATTTCCCCAATGTGGGTTCTTGGTCCACCCATATTCCAGGCCCCCACATCTAGAGGTTGTAAGTGGCCACGGGCAAAGTTTCATGAGTTGCCACTCAGCATGCTGGTTTCTTATCTTTGGAACCCCTGTACCTTGCACACAGTGAGGGATTAATAAGTGCTCATTGTCCGATTGATTACTGACCTTATCCTCACTTAGCTTCCATGGCACCCAGATGACATAGTCCATTGCCAGGCCTGTACATGTGTGTCACTTGGAATTGGTTTATCCATTGTAATTGTGTCCTCAGGACTTAGCCCAGTACCTAACATAAGGCAGGACCTTATTAAATTATGTAATAATATATAGGTATATTAATATATAATATATAGGTATATTCAATAATTTAATAATATTAATTATTGAATTGAATTTAAAAAATTCCCAAACCTCTTGCATCATTTATCAGTATTTCAGGCATTATCTCTGGACCAAGAAATTAGTCAAGCAAGTATTTATTGAGCATCTACATTGGATCTGAAGATGGAAAGAGCCTTAGATGGAGTCCAATGCATCCCCACCCTGTTTTACAGATGAGAAAATGAGATCCCCAAATGGTGAAAGGCCTTGGTCATAGTCACATGAGAAGTCAATGGCCAAATCAGAAAGATTGCTCTAACATCCAGGATGAGATGGTATCTGGCTCTGCCATATGTGGCAGGTCTCAATGGCTCACCAGAGTTTCTTCTAAATGTTTACTTTTGTTCTTTTATCCCTAGCCCTTAGCACACTGCCTGTCACATGGTAGGTGCAGTTAGCTGTTGCTGGTGGTGTTGTTGCAGGAACCTGCAGACTAGGAACAGCACCTGCCTGGACCTCTAGATGCTTCCAGTGAGGTCCCAAGCAGAAGTCACATGGATAGATGAGATCCTGGATTTTTATGGTCATGGGAGCTAAGGGAGCAAAGTCATGAATCAAGTCATGAATTAACGAGCATCAATTAACAAGTTGGATCACTCTGGGAATAGTCAGGCTTCATATGGAGTATGATGTAGACATCCATCCTTGAGAAGGGACATCAACGAGTGTAGGAGTGGGGGAGGCCTGAATTTGGAGTCAGATCTGATTTTAAATCCCTTCCTGGTTACTATCTGAGGACCTTGGGAAAAGCACATAATCCCCCAAGCCTCCATTTCCTTATCTATAAAATGAGTATAATGATATTTTTATCATCTCAGTTGCTTCTCTGTTCAATGAGGTCTTTGGCCAAGCTGTTCCATAAAGCCCTTGCCAACTCTGAAGCCTGTTAGCCCAAGCTGGGCCGTGGCTGGAGGGAGGTGACCAGGATGGGAAGGCACCTGGTGCTCCTGCCCCAGACAAGGAGAGGGCTTGGAGCACTGATGTTTTGGTTTTTCTGAATTCTTCTGTTTTGATTCTGAACTTGACAATCATCAACAAATATCAAAGTTCCAATACAGTGAGTGTGAGAAGGAGCAATGTTTGTTGGGTGCAGTCAGCTTATAAAAACAAGGATTACATTGAAAAGAGCAGTGGCAAAGAGGCCTTTTTTCCATGTGTTTTTAAAATGCTTTCCTGATGGCTTCTTCTCTGCATCTCGAATAAATGCAGGTGAAATTAGAAGGGAAACAATTGGGTAAGAGATCAGATATTTTTCCATCTTCAGACATCTGACGGCTGCCACAGGCAAGATGGATTAACATGCCCTTCATGGCCTTGAAGGGGAAAGCTAGAAGCAGTGAGAACAGGGATGGTGCAGTGAGAGGATCAGGAGATGGTGGAGGCATGTGTCTTGGCAAGAGAAGAAAATATCTTCCTAATGATCAGGGCTGGCCAGCAATGCAATGGGATATATAGGGAAGGGGGGAGCAGAAATTCTCCATTTCTGGAAATGTTGCCATTGAGGCTGCATGACCCAAGCCAGGAGCAGGAATTTGCAGCCTAGAAACTCGGCATGCCTGGGCCAGGTGCCCCTTCACGGCACTTGCTGCTCAAGCCAATAAGGCTTTTGTGAACATACGTGAGTGAGTCTCTTTGCAGACTTCAAAATGCCCCAAGTATTTGCTGCTCCTGCCCCAATCAAGGGGTTTATGGAGAAGCAGAGGCTCTCCCCAGAGAACTAGTATCTTCCCTGGCCCCACTGTTCTTGGTGCCTTCCTTGCAGATTCTCTGTTTGGGGGAGGAATGATGCCTGTGTGGCTGGTCCAAAAACCTGCAAACCCTTCCCCCACTGTTCCCAGAGGTAGCCTAGCCAAGGGAAGAGGGATGGTCCATAGCACACCAGACATGCTGACTGCTTTATACACATCTGCTTTAGATGTATGCTTTTCAATAAACACAGATACTGGCCAGTGCATTACAGGAGAAGAATCAATTGGGGACTGTGGGAGCAGAGAGACTGGATCTCTGTATGCTGATTTATTTATTTATGCATTTCAGGTTGGAGGGACTGCAATGAGATGTTAAAGTCATTCCCTCTGAGTGCCTTTCAGGCCCAACTCAGAAATCCAGTGACCTGCACTGGTTCTTTTTGAGTTAAGCTGTGCAAGAGACTGATAAATTCCAAGGCTATCTTCTCTAAGCCAGTCACAAGGAACCCACAAGTGGCTGGCCAGAAGAGCAGTAAGGGACCTTAAAGGTCTTTCAGTTCAAACATACCCAGGCAGGAATCGCCTCCACTGGCTCTGTCAAAGTAGTTCCTGAAGATTGCAGGGGATGGGGAACTCACTACCCATGTCTACCTTCTCAGCAGAAGGATGCTCTAAGTAACCTGGCAGACAGAACCCTGGTCTTGGAGTCAGTAAGTCTTGGGTTTGAATCTTACCTCAGTTATTGTCTGTGTGACCCTGGACAAGTCACTATACTCCTTCCAGACTCAGTTTCCTCATTAGTAAAATGTAAATGCTAGTTATTAGGATTGCCGTGGCTTGTATAAAGCTTTCCCTCCTACAGTTTCTGCTCTAGAGGCTCCCTCCTGATGGTATGGGGCTGGGGAGTGAAACTTCAGGGGATTTTTAACTTTTAGGATTTATTGCTTCCATCCTGAATTTCTGAGTTTGATGGTCAGCACAGGTGCCCCCACCCCATTCTCTGCCAGGATGTAATCACTGCTTCCCTGCACAGATGCCCAGACTCAACTAACTCAAAACACAGACCAGTCTGTAATAAAAGTAAAGAGAGATTACTTTAGAGCCATGGGAGAGCAAATGGTGCCCACAAGTGAGCTCCTTTCTCTCCCGAGACCTGTTGAGTCATGCTCATTTTCAGCACTACCCTGACTATGGCTCAGTGGAGATATGGGCCTTCTGTCCCCCCACATAGGGGCTCCTCTCTATGGTTCTGATGCATGCTGGTGAAGTTTTATTCATCTAAAGCGGCCCCCGGCTCCAGTCACCACTAGGAGAAATCCCTTTTTTCTGCCACTGTCTTTCTCAGCAACAGGAGTTGTTTTCACTCTTTAGGAGAGGGGTTGACACATATCCTTCCAATCCAGTTTGTTCAATTCAAGTTCTGTGAAATAAGAGGAGGTATGTGAGGTTAGATGGAACTGGGCCTGTTTTGAGGTATATTGGGAGATGGTTCTGCTGGCTTCCTGGAAAACCTCTTCTAGGTATGAAGGACTTATAACAGTGAGATTAGCATACACAAGAAGGCTTTGGGTAAAAACAGCAACCTTGGAAGTGTAATTTTGATCTGTAAATGTCCTTTGAAGAGATTGAGATTGAAGCATCCTTTTCCTATAGCATTACTTTAGTAGGGAGCTGGTCCCCCAGGAAAGGGAACAGCTGCCATCTGCTGGAGGAAAAGTACACTGCGTATGCTTGTTTCCAGGGGCTGGACAGTGTATTTTCCATTCATATTAATGCTTTAGTAGGAAAAAAAAACACCTCTGGTATCCCCAATTTTCTACTTCTCCATCCCCTAAACCTCCCCTGGTCAGCTAAGAAGGGTGATCCCAGATGCCAGGGGCTCATTCCCACAAAATGCAGAAAAGAAAATGGGAGAGAGTAGCACACTCCTCTCAGGACTGTCCATAAATTGAAGAAGGAAATATGTATTGACAAACTGATACTGTGTAAAATCCTTTCTCTGCAGAGTCTGGGCCCTGAAGGTCATTTAGTGCAGCATGTCCTTAAAAGACTTCTCTGCTAAGTGTTCAGTTCTCTTGAACTCCAAGGATGGGGAGCTCATTACTCGTCAAAGGAGCCTTTGGCATTTTGGGAGAGTGGCACACACTCATTTAGAAGTTTCTTCTTTGTCCTGAGCCTCTGCAGCTTGGACACCTCGCTCTATTCTTTTTTCTAGAAATAACAGCTCTCCACATCCTTGGGTGGGTTCTAGCTCTTGGGTCTTCTTTAAATCTGCTTCTGTTCAGGTGAAATCCAGTCCCTTTAACTGACTCTGGGGCAGCCTGGTCTCTGGTCTTCTCTGTGTCCTCATCACCGCAGCCTCTTGATCTACTGGCAAAACCCTGAATTTGGAGTCAGACCCAATTCCAAACCTAGCCCTGCTGTTTACTGCTGAGTGGCTTTGGACAGGTCACTCGCTCCTTGGGCCAGGAAGAGATTGGGCTGAAGGACTTTTAGCTGTCTCACAGCTCCAAATCCGATGAGAAGTTTGCCCTTTTCTGACTGGCTTTGGTGCTCAGCCAACAGGCTGCAACTATGGGGACCAAAGGTGCCTGCCAAAGACTGAGTCCACCTGGAAGACTGTCTCCAAGAAGGCTGAGGGTGAAGATGAAGGCCATCTCTCAGAGCTTGTGGATAACTATGAGAAGGCAGAGAGTTCTAGGCAGGCTAGAGAGTCAGAAATCCATCTGGTGCCGATGGTGCTGCTTGATCTCATGGAAGAATGGTGAGGCCAATGGCAATGGGGTTCAGTGAGCACAGACATCACCCCCTAGGTGGGAATGTTGGGAGCTGTTCCTGAGCTCTGGGCCCCTGGTGGGCTCTGCTCTTCTCAGGATTGGCTGCCTAGTATAGTTCAGACCCTCCAAAGAGCAGAAGGCCCCTCCTTGTGGCACTCTCTGCCCCAGTCCTCCCTATCCAAAACCATAGTCTGCTCCAAGGCCTCATCTTTCAGTCACCATGCATGGCTCTGGTTCATCTGGTTAGACTCCTGGGGAGTAAAGCTCATTAAAGCCCCTGGGATGTCAGCTTTGTCTTTCTGTTCTTACTTTGGATGTCAGGTCAGGGGTTCCTCATCATATTCATGTTGAGAACCCCTTTGACCCCTTCTCAGAATTACATTTTAAAATAAAAATACAGAGGATTAAAAAGGAAAGTAGTTGTATGGAAGTGTGTAATACACATATATGTGTATAAATGTGTACATAACATGTTTTATATCATACGCACACAAGCACATGTATATATATATGTAAACCTTGGACTATAATATAGGAGATAATAGGCCTCCCTCTACATTCCTGTATCCCAGGTCAAGAGTCCCCTCGTTGAAGCCCTGTTTTCTTGCGTCAGTAACACTCAAGGCTGCAAATCCAGTCAGCACTGAGGGTGGTAACTCCAGTGGTGTGGATACAGACATTTGTTGAACAAAACTGAGAGTCCTTCGTTAAGCATGCAGAAGTTACCCGTGCTAGCTTCAAAGATAACTGGGGAGAATAGGCTTCTCCTCCTGCCACTAAAACCCTCCCAGCACAATTTCCATGGGCAGAGCGCTTTGAAGGTAAGGCCTGGGTATTCTTTAGTCCGCTGCATGCCCCAGGTGCCTGACCCAGAGCTGGCTCTGGGCATGTACTGCTCTAGACATGTGAATATAAACAAGCCACAATGAGCCATGACCCTCAGCATTGGAGGTGGAGTTGGGGAAGATGGAGAAGAAGATGGGGGATATTAACAGCAGGATGCTCCACAGGGAGTCATGCTTTCTTTGCTTTTCCCCCTTCATGATTTTCCCTTCTTGAGACTAATCTCATCTCCTTACTACTACTACTACTACTACTACTACTACCACTACTACCTACTACTACTACTACTACTACCTACTACTACTACTACCTACTACTACTACTACTACTACTACTACTACTACTACTACTACTACTACCACTACCACCACCACCACCACCACCACCACCACCATGCCTTTTTATAGCACTTTCAGATTTACCAGGTACTTTTATAAGCATCTCATTTCATCCTCATAAAAACTCTGGAGGTAGGTGGTGGTGTTATCCCCATTTTTACAGTTGACTGAGGCAGGTAGAAGTTAAGTGACTTGCCCAGCATCACACAGCTAATAGTGGTCTGACTTCCTGACTAACTCCAGGCTTGGCACACTCTCCTCTGGGCCACTGAGCTACCTATAACTGTCCAGCCCAACCCATGTCTGAGCAACAATCTTCTCTATAACATTCCCGATAAGCTGTCATTCAGCTTCCATTTTAGGACTTTCAGGGATGGGGAGCTCACTACTTCTTGAGGCAATCATTCAAGTCCTGGGCAAATGTAATTCTTCTGAGCTATGTTAAGAATTAGCTGGTAGAATGGGTGTGTATGTGGGGGCAGGAAGTTGTGGGCAGAACAGGCATGGTCCTACCTAAACCTATGGTTCTCTTGGCCTATGAAGCAGAGAGAGGCACATGCTTGGTTGTCTGAACCAACTTTCTGAATTGGCCCCCACATAGGGCAGCAGAGACAGGACCAGCCCAATGCACACACATTATTCCTTAGACATGCTTGGCCTGCCAGGCCTTTCCATCTCCTGGCATCTTGGCACCAGAATGGCTCTTAGTGACCTTCTTCTTTTAGCATTGGAGGAACTGAGGCTCAGAGAGAGGATGGCACCTGCTCAGGGTCAAACAGTGACAAAGCCAGACCTCAGACCTAAAGACTCCAATTTCCAGCCTAAATAACCATATTGGTGCCTGTTGTTCCCTCTGACAGAATGGAGGCTCCTTGGAAAGGGAGATTGTGTCCTATGAGTCTAGCACAGTCCTAGGCACATGGTGGGTACTTAAAAATGGCGGGGGGGTGTGATAGAATGTGCTGGTCGACTGCCCATCTCTCCTTTTTTAGCATCCCAGCCAGCCTTTGGAGGCCTATGGTGCCTGCTCCAGGGGGTCCAATGGTCCAATCCATTGAGATTCCCTCTTGTCTGGGCTGTTTCCAGGTTGCCCCTTTGTCCCTTTTGTGTGGCAAGTTCATTTCTCCCTTATACCTGTATAACTTGAGGGTATATGATTTCATCCATGAGCACATGCCTTCCACTCATAGATGCCAACTTTTCCATTATTTGGTACAGTGTCTTTGAAAAATTCTGCCCCTGCAAGTCCAGCTTCCAGGAATGAACATGCCCAGTTAGGCTGGACTTGCCTGAGAGAGGCTCCATGGCACACCCATTTTTCAACCCTCATCTACAGCTTCTCCAGTTTGGAATGACCTCTCCCTTTGGCTGGGCCATCCTCTAGGAAGAGGGTCATTTTCAGGTCATCAGGAAGCATCCAAAGAGGACCCAAGGGGCCCTTTGGAGAAATGTGTGGTGACAAGCTAACCTTACAAATGCCGCATCAATGGGATTATTGATACAGACATGGAGCTAGCGACTCTGAATAGTGGGAAGGTGGGCACTCCATCAGCTCTTCCATGATGTATTTATCCCCGTGAAGCCTTTACTGGGGGATGACAAACATTTGTTTTACAGATTGAGCCCAGAGGACCTGCCTAGCCAAGAGAAATCAGATGATTAGTGCGCCAACGATGGAGTTTACACCAACTTTTACTTCCAGTTATTAAGAAAGGTTCAGGATTTATAGTCATGCCATGGATCCATGCTCCCCAGGAAGCAGAAGGCTCAGCATTTCTGATGCTCTGCCTGTGTCTTGCACTTAAAAGATGCCCCAGCCCCATTGGCCACTGGATACGGCTCCCATACCTCTTCCCATGGTAATGATAAGACACTTAGGCTTATGTCTCCCTTTTCCTATTGGGCTCAAAGAAGATTCCCCAAGTATCAAAAGGTAGAGGGGCTTCATCTTGAGAAATGATCTCCTTTCCTTGCCAGTTTGCCCGAAGCACTTTCAACATGTATTGGTGCCATTCATTCTGGGAACCTCCCTGGGGCCTCTTAGACCCTCTGGATCTCAGAGCTGGCAGAGAGTCCTCAGGAACCCTGGAGTCCCCCTTGCTCCCCTAAAGCCTCACTGCTCCTCTCCCCATTGCCCATCCCTCCATTATAGTGGCTCCTTGGACTTAGAAACCATCTCATTTGTTGAGGTCAAGAAGGAGGCAGTGATTGTCCTAAGCAAGAGTCAGGATTTGAACACAAGTCCCAGTCTTTTCCTCATGTTTAATAAACATCAGGGGCTGACCCTATCTTGTGAGATCAAAACAAACTCCTCCATTTGATCTAAGCTCCCTTTCCTAGGCACTTTGCCATGCCTTTTTTTCATGCATTCTCTGCTCCAGTTTGCTTGGCCTGTTTCCATGCCTTTCTTCACACTGTTCTCCCTGCCTAGAACACCTTTTCTCCACATTCTGCTTCCTTCCCAGCTCAGCTGTGACCTAAAGCCTGTCCCGATTCCTATCTACCCCCAATGCTATCTCCCAGTGACCCTGCCAGTTCCCTTGGATTTGTTTCATATATTCTCATAATCCTACTTGATATCTCTCCCCTCCAGCCTTAGAGTGTTGGAGTTGACAAAGTAATTGATTAGTTAGTCAACATGTATTTGTAAAGTATTTATTATATGTTGGCCACTGGGCCTCATAAATGTTTGTTGATTGCTTCAGGAAACATTTATTAAACCTTTGCTCAGTACTGGGACTAAACATGAAAAGGAAGAAGTGCCTACTCTCAAGTTGCGTATCTTTTCCTGTATGAGGCAATATTTTTCTAGGGAAGAAAATTCAACTTGGTTCACATCAAATTCCAAGTGATTTCATTGGCTAGAAAACAGGAACAATTGGGGGAGGGGAGAAATCAGGGCAGGCCATATGTAGGAGGTGTCCTGTCAACTGAGACTCTTCCAACCACATTGATCTACTTCTCATAGAATTATCACATAGAATGTGCTCGTGTGGCCATTGGACAAATATTATTGAGTACCTGTCCTGAGGGATACATGGAAATCTACAGCATGGCCCTTTCCTTTGAGCAGCTCAAGGGTAAACTGGCAAGAAAAGACATAGATGTGAATAGTGATGAGAACTCAGAGGTCCTTCCAGTTCCACGGCCACCATCTTCAAGCAGCTGCCGAGCCCTATTCATTCTGATTCCAGCCCTTCAGTCTCCAATCTCTCCTCTATCTCCACCTCCAGGTCCTTGTGGCCTCTCACCTGGACAGCTGACACAAGGTCCTAACTGGACAGTGATTCTACACCAAGGGAACAGCACAAGCAAAGGCCTAGGGGGCAGTAAAGCCCTGGTGATGGTGAGTAGAATGATAAGGCACCTATAATGGAGGTTAAGGTATGTGAAGAGCAGTAAGGTGGGGAAGGCTGGAACCAAGTTTGTAAGCTCTGTGAATGTTGGGGTATGAGTGGGTATGAGGGATGTGGAGTCACCCATCTTGGTAAGGCTATAGAGTGTTTTGAGGGGAGTGATATGAGATAATGCTGGAACGTAGGCAAGATTTTGCTGTGTAGGTCATCAGGGCCAGACATTGGCAGGCTCTGGAAGTAGCAGAGGCGTGTCACAGCCAGGCTGCTTGTGAGGAAAATTGTTTCCTCTAGGGCAGTGGTTCTCAATCTGTGGGTCACAACCCCTTTGGGGGGTTGAATGACCCTTTCACAGGGGTCACAGGGCTAGCTTAAGACCATTGAAAAACATATATTTCTGATGGTCTTAGGAACCGAGACACTGCTCCTCTATCCATCTCCAGGTGGGTCTGCCCACATGCAGATACACCCACATAGGAGTATTAAAGGGTCACGGCATTAGAAAGGTTGAGAACCTCTGCTCTAGGGGCTTTGATGACAAAGCTTCCTTCTCTTCCTAAGGGAGGTCCCTCAATGCAGACTCTGTGCTTGTTGGCTGATTCAAAGATGCTGAGGCTACAGCAATCTGTCTCCACACCATGACTAAGAGAATTCACCATCTTGGCTAATCTGATCTACAATCCAGGAAGCACGATGAACTCAAATGAATGGTCGTGGAGTATCCCCAATGTCACTTTCCAAGGTTTAGGGAGGAGAAAACCAACAACTGCATCAAAGCGGCATTCCCATTTTTAATAAACATGGATGCTAGCTCCCCTTTTAGAGGTTGGCATGGTTTCCAAAGCAGCCCTTTGAGGGAGAAAGCACAAGAGACAAATGTTTCATAAATACTGGCTATTGGGGTTGTGATTCCCATTTTCCAAAGGGGAAAAGCTGTCCTCACCAAGGTCGGGTGTCTTGGCCAAGGTTTGCTTAGGCAGCTAATATTAGAGGCAGGACTTGAACCTAAATCTCCATATACTAGGTCAAATATTCGAACTAACATACTACACTTTGGTAGCTACTGTTACTTTGGACACTTCTGGTCATAACAAACTACGAAATTTGTATTTATTCTTTCATTGGCAGAAAAAGACTTTGGGGTAAACCTCACCCTATTTTGGGTTAATTCCATTCATTATTTATGAAATACCTACTGTGTGCAGGTGCTGGAGATAAAAAGACAAAGACGGAAACAATTCCTACCATCAAGGGCTTGCATTCTACTGGGGAACACAAAAGGTCCACAGACAAGTAAAGACAAAGCATATAGGAAACAATATAGGGATTTAAGGGAAAAATAACCCTGGTGAGTGAGGGACAGGGAAGGGTCTGTGTTAGCAGTGGCTGGTGAGCTGTACCTGGAAGGATGATGAGGGATTCTTAGAGGAAGAAGGGAGGGAGGGAGGGACAAAGGAAGGAGGGAAAGAAGACAGGGAGAGAACAGAGACAGGGAAAGAGAGAAAGGAGGAAGAGTGAAAAGAGGAGGGAAAGAAGGAAGGAGGGAGGAAGGAAGGAGGGAAGGAACACAGGGAGAGAACAGAGGGCAAGAGAGAAAGGAGGAAGAGTAAGAAAGGAAGGAAAGAAGGAAGAGAAGAAAGAAATGAGGGGGCTAAGGAGGGAGAGAAGAGCTTATGCCCTCAGTCCTTCCAGGTGGGAGCCAACAGTAGCCTCCTGTCTATTCTGTTCTCTTGTTTGTTGCTTGGGTTGGATATTTCATGTTGGGGTAACCTCATCGTTAGCAATGGCCTGAATCATGGTTGATAATGTTCCTCTTCTGATTGCCTAATGAGCAGGTCCTGGGTCTTTAAAAAAGCAGGGAGGCACACAAGATATTCTTAAGATTCTGTAGTGTGCACTGGCCAGATCACCGGCCTTCTTGCTGTTCCTCCCACATGCCCATGCCTGGAATGCTCTTTTCATCACCACTGTCCCCGGGCTTCCATGTCCTCCTTCCAGATCAGCTCAAGTACACCTCCTGTGGGTGGTTTCCTTTGTCTTTCTTGCTCCTCCTCTCTCCACTCACTGGTTAGTGCCTTCTATGTGACTTTGGTTCTCCTTTGTAGGCATCTTGTATGTAACTGTTTGTCATTAGAATGTTGGCTCTCTGAAGGCAGGGACTGTGGTCCTGCATTTTCTGCACTCATAGCTCTTAGCCTATGCCTGGCACATAATAAGTGCTTACTTGACTTCAGGCCTCCAGGGACTCAGGTTCTAGTGCCTTGATCCACTCCCTCCTCTGATCATGCCATCTATCACCTTCACTGCCTTTCAGCCTCATGGCTATACTTTCCTGTTGGCATTCCTCTGGGCTTGGGCTTGATTTCAACTTTGTCTTCTGTGTCTCGAGTTTCTTTCCCTTGGCTTTGCCATTCACTCTCAAGACTCCAAGACTGTGGATACCCCCTTTATGACAATGGCTCCAACATCTGACTATTTGGTCCTTTGGTTCAATTTCAAGCTCTAGAGCAGAGTCCATAGCCTCTTCTAGGCCCCTCCCACCCCACCTGGATCCCCCACCTTAAGCTCATCATATCTAAAACTGAGCTCAGCAAACCTGCCAAAACTACCTTCCCCCCAAGTCTGCTTCTCTTTCTAACTCCACCGAGTCTGTCTGTGGCTCCGACTTTCCATGGTGTCCCATATGCCTGACCTTGGAGTTGTCTCTAACACTCCCACCTCTTGGTCAATCAGTTGCTGGAGGAGCATCTAACAGGCCCTTTGTGCTCCAGTCTTTGCCCTATCCAATTCATTCTTGGACCACTGACAGATTAATCCTTTGCTTTGTAGCTAGAAATACAGTCAATTAGTCATTTAGGCTACTAGTATTTATTAAACACATACTGTGTGCCAGACATTATACTAAGTACTGGGATATAAAGAAAAGAAAAGACAATCTCTGCCCTTAAAGAGCTCACAATCTAATGGGGGGAGGAGGGGCCACATGCAAGCAACAATGTACAAACCAGCTATAGACAGGAAGAATGGGCTAGATCTAGCTTCTGACGTGCAATGGCTCTGTGAGGCTGGGCAAATTACTGAATCTCTCCCAGCTCTAAGTAAGTTTCTGAAAATACTACTGATTTGCATTGGTAGAGAAAATTTCCTTACAGGGAGTCTTGGTTCTGTAAAATGGGGGTGGGTGGGCTCCACTCTAAATCTTATCAGATGGATGTGTGATCTTCTTCCTAGACAGCTGTGCAGGGAAATGGAAAGAATATCAGAGCTGAGATGAGAGGACTGGGCTTTGAACTCCAATGCTGCTACTTAACTTCGTGGGTCACTTTGGGCAAGCTATGGAACCTCTCTGTGCCTCAGTTTCCTCATTTATAATTATTACTACTTTATCTTTATGATAGGATTCAATAAGTTGACCTCTAAAGTTACTTCCCAGATCCTGGGATATGAGCCTGTGTTTTCTGTCATTATCATCACTAGATAAAGGCTGTCCCATACTAGTTTGGAATTACTCCCAATGCTTAGTTGGGAGCTGGGGACCCTGTCACCTATATTTGTGGAAATCTACACAAGGGGTATCCTAGAAGTGTATTTAGAAAAAAATGGAGTAATTATAGGGGTGGGAGAAATGAAAGAGAGAAAATTACTCTTTGGATCAGCCCTAGGAAGAGACCGTAGGGAAATCTGTCAGTGTTGCAACAAGTCAGAACCAGAACTAACTCCTCTCAACCAAAACAATAACCCAAACCCAGTGCCATAAGTTAGGAACCAAGGAGGGATGATTGAGTTTGCCAGCAAGGGAGCCCTACCTGCACAGGCAGAGTTTCCCCAAAGGAGTGAAAGGACAAAACTTCTGCAAGCTTCCAGTGAATACAGATGAATTGGCTATGGGTACCTCTGGATAGGGCATGGCCATTGCTGGCAGCTCCCAGGGTAGGAATTGAGCAGTTGTAACCTTTGGCTGGAGAGGGTCCATTGCTGGGGAACAGTAACATGAAAGACTCTTTCCAGGCTAGCTCCTTCTTGTAATCCCGCCCTTATAGATACATCTGTCCTCACTGTGTCAGCTGTAAGTAAGGTTGCAGACACAAGAAGGGCTGCAAACAAATGGGTCAGGGAAAGTTTGAGGACCTGCAGACAGAGTGGAGTGGCTTAGCTTTGTCTGCTCTGCATAAGGCCCAAGCTGTGTGGACTCAGAGGCTGTGGGAGGGGGGAGAGGATTGGGCCAAGAATCCCACTTGCTTCCATTTGGACCTAGCTGAAGTGGCACCTACTGGAAGAGGACTTCCCTCTAGTGGCTAGGCTTCCACCCCAGTTACTTGGCACATATTTTATTTCCAATTATCTGGATCCATGTTGTCTTCCCTCAGTAAAATGTACATTCCTTTAAGGCAGGGATAGATTCTGTTTTTTTCATTTTGCATATCCAATGCCTTGTACCATGTTCAATATGTGTTGTTGTTCAGTCATTTTTCAGTTGGGTCTTTGTGACCCCGTTTGGGATTTTCTTGGCTGGAAGGGTTTGCCATTTCCTTCTCCAGCTCATTTTATAGATGGGGAAAATGAGGCAAGCAGGGTTAAGTGACTTGCCCAGGGTCACACAGATGTGCCTGAGGCCAGATTTGGACTCAGGTGTTGCTGACTTCAGACCTGACACTCTATCCTGTGCCACCTACCTTCCCTAAGTATATGAAGTAGGCAGCTAGGTGGTACAATGGATGGAATGCCAGACCTGGAGTCAGAAAACCTGAGATTAAATTTGGCTGCAGACATGAACTAGCTGTGTGACCTTGGGTGAGTCATTTAACCTCTGTCTGCCTTAGTTTGTAAATGTAAACTGTAAAATGGGTGCTAGAAATAGCATTGATCTTGAGGGTTATTACAAGGATAAAATGAAATAATATTTGTAAAGCCCTTTGCAAACCTTCAAAACACCACAGAAGTGCTAGGGATTTTGATTGTTTATTATTATTTAACAAATACTTATTGAACCTTATTGATTTAATAAGACTTTGAAAATGATTAAACTAACTACCTACATACCAGTCAGCAGTCAGAATGCTGAACTATCCATTTTATGGGAGATAAAATTAATTAGACCTCAAGACTATATTTGGGAGGGCTCTGGGGGGAACAAATTGTTATGCAGATTTATAGACCTCAGCCCATCAACTGAAATGTAAAGATTCCTCCCAGGTGTCTCTGCTGATTTCATTGAAGTTTTCAAAGGTTACCAAGTTGGGTCAAACAGGCATCAGACTCAGCCTTGGTGCCTCCAGAGGGCCAAAGGATGGAAGGGTTTCTATGGCAACTCAGCAGCCCCAAGTCATGGTTAGTAAATGTGGGGATGAACAGAAACGGTCAGGAGCACAATGTTGCTAATAAGTATGGCTGTCAATGTCAGATTAGGGAACTATTATTATTTTTTTTAACCAACGTTTATATTTGAGCTTTCTCCTGCTTAGTCAAAACAATGGAATTCAAATGACACGGCTTCCCAGGAATGTGTGCTAAGGGACTTGGAGTTTTGAGCTGTCTCCTTCACTGGGTTTGAGTGATGAGGGGAGATGGTTATTTTCATCCTAGCGATCCATCATTACTAAGGTGATTTAATGAGACAAGAATTGCTTAAGTCCCTACTATGCGCAATCCAGCTCCCTGGATTGGAACACAGGTTACATTGTTAACTGAAATGAATTCAATAATCATTTATTAAACACTTATGGACTATGAAGATTAATTTGTAAAAGAAATAATCTTTACCCTCAAGGAGCAAACATTCTACTGTAGGGAAACATGAACACATGAGTCAAGATGATTTTTGTTTAAAGTCAAAATGAATTTGTGTTGAGGGCAAGGAGATGTTGACAACTGGGGATGGCAAATTGGGTCAGGACATAGTGTGTTACCTAAATTCGAATATCCCACAATCACAGAATCTGTGGGTTGGGAAGGACCTGAATGTCCTTCAAACCAACCCTTTGAAGTAAGGAATCTCCACTAGAACTTACCCAGTGGTGGTCAGGTGACCTTCCATTGAAAGCTTCCAAGGAGGAAGAACCCACTGCCCTTGAGGCAGCCCATCCCATGCTGGGACAGGTCTGGTTGTTAGAAAATGTTTCCTGATGTTGTCTGAATTTGTCTCTCGATGACCTCCTTGCTCCAAGCCTTACAGTGCGATCTCTTCCCTATCCTTAGAGCCCTTCATTTACTTGAAGACAGCCTTCCTACCTCCTGGGAGTCTTTTCTTCATTAGGTTGAATGACCCTAATGAGATACAGACTCTGAGTCCTTCACCATCCTAGTTCCTTCCTCTGCACATTCTGACTGGAGTTGTAGTGTACCCCCTTGGCTTTAGAAGCCATACCCCTCAAATGCAGCTCAAGATGCATTAACTTAGTCCATTCAGTAATGTGCTATCAAAAGTTTAACAACTGACTCTCTGAACAAAAGGGGGTACACAATACACATTTAAATGAGATCTGCATTGTTACCATTTTCACCATCACTTTTTAAAGTCCAGACAATGAAAAAAAGAAGAACTTGAGCCCTCATTTGTAGTGTTTGTTGGTTTCTAAAGTGAAGTTTGAGCTGGCTTTAGGAGGCCCCTTAGCACATTATATATACTATAGGCATTCCCAAGCTTCTGGTTCACTAAACACCCCAGATCTTCTTCAGAACAACTCTTCTCTACTAATACTTCTCCCATCTTATACTTGTGGGGTTGGTTTTTATCCAAATATACAATCTAACAAAAAGAATTTATATTGCTATACAATTTCATCTAATTGGACTCAGCTCCCTGCTTTAACCTTAGTGTCTTTTTAAAAAACTATTTATTTATTTACTTTTAGTTTATAAGATTTGGTTCCACAGTCCCTTGAATATCAAATTTTCTCTGTTCCCTCTTCTCTCTCTCCCTGCCCCCCCCACCCCTTGGCAGCATACAATCAAGCACAGGATCTGCAAATACTTTGAC
>CM053597.1:225058551-225094834 GCA_028646575.1 Pseudocheirus occidentalis
TATATATATATATATATATATATATATATATACCTCTCCAGGTGAATATGAAGACCGTCTCCTCCTCATTTCTTATAGCACAATTGCATTCCACTACCTTCATATACCACAACTTGTTTAGCCATTCCCCAATTGATGAGCATCCCCTTAATTTCCATTTTTTTGCCACCACAAAGAGACCTGCAATAAATATTTTTGTACATATGGGTCTTCCTCCCACTTCTATTATCTCTTTGGGATACAACCCCAGAAGTGGTATTACTGGGTTAAAGAGTGTGCATTTATTTATAGCCCTATGGGCATAGTTACACATTGCTCTCCAGAATGGTTGTATCAGTTCACTGTTCCACCAACAATGCATTAATGTTCCAATTTTTCCACATCCTTGCCAGCATTTGTTATTTTCCTGTTTTGTCATCTTAGCCAGTCTCACTGGAGATGTTTTACCTCAAAGTTGTTTTGATTTGCATTTCTCAAAGTCAATAGTGATTTAGACCATTTTTTATATGCTTATAGATATTTTTAATTTCTGCCACTGAAAATTGCCTGTTCATATCCTTTGACCGTTTATCAAATGGGGAATGAATAATAGATTTTATTTAATTCCCTGTATATTCTTAGTGTCTTTTAGATCTTGACTCCATATGTATCCAGTGTGTTAGGCATCCTTTCCAGATTTATATCATCTGTAAATTTGATATGTTTGTCATCTATGACTTTATTAGTGTGCCACTGATAAAATCTTAAACTGCCCAGGGCCATGTATAGATCCCTGGGGTACCTCACTATAGACCTTCCACCAGGTGGACATAGAATTATTAACAACCATTCTTTGGCTTTTGTCATCCAACAAATTCTGAAGCATGTAATTCTATCATCTAGCTTTTATCTTGCTGTCCAGGAGTACACAATGGAGGAAAGATGGATAGAAGGAAGAAAGTGATGGGTCCAAATGATGGAACCAAAATATTGCAGGTTCCTTTAAAAGTTAGATAGTGTATATCTGTATATACTCATGTGTTCTACATGTTATCTCTCCTGCTAGCATGTAATCTCCTCAAGAACAGGGAGGGGGTCCTGACATCTATATATCCCTTTTGTCTAGTATGGTGTCTAGCATAAAGGACACACTCAAGTTCTTGTCAACCAATTGTTTTGCTTAAAAAGGGCCTTTTTCTTATGTATGATTTCCCTTGATCCTCATCTGATTTTCCACCTGCTCTACGGTTCATCTGCCCTGTGCATAATTCTTGCCCTGTTACTCCTTCCCTCAAACCCCCCCCCCCCCATTGCTTCTAAGGGCCAAAGGAGTAAAGTTCAGACTCCTCTTTCTGCTCAATTTGACACCACCCAATCACAACCCAATCTCATCTCCTTTCCCTTTATATATTCTACTTCACAGCCAAAGTGGATGGTTTCCTTCTCACACTAGAAATGCCCTACCCTCCAGCCCTGTGCCTCTCCCTTGGATTGACTGGTCCCTCCCAGAATCCCCAGTTAAAGGTCAATGGATGTGCCCAGTCCCATCCTAGGTCTATCTTCATTTCACTTCAAGCAGCTTTGCTGACTCTCTGACTTGTTCTACAATACTCCTGCCCTGGGTACCTTAATTTCTTCTCTCCAACAGTAGCTTCTTTGTATGTGTGGTCTTCCCCCATTAGAATGTAAACTATATGAGAGTATTTGATTTTATTTTTGCTTGTTTTTGTATTCCCAATTCTTAACTTCATGCCTAGTACATAGTAAATGGGTAACACATGTTGATTGACTTAACTAGGCTCATCCCCATGCTACAAAGAAGAACCAAGGCTTGGAGGAGTAAAATAATTTAACCTATGTCACATAGTGGTGACTGAGCTGAGTCTGAAGGAAGCCAGGGCTTCTAAAAGGTAGAGGAAGGGGAGGGAAGGCATTCCAGGGATTAGGGCCATGCCACATGTCCACAAACATGGAGATGGAAGATAAAATATCACATGTGAAGGACAGCAAGAAAGGGAGGAGAGGCCAAGGAGCAGTTTCCTGCCTCTACAATAAAAACACAAAAACAAAACACCTGACCACAATAAGGAAAGGTATTCTCCTTTTCAAGAGGCATAAACCCAAATGTCTCAATAGATGAAAGAAGAAGAGATGCAAACTACAACTTCACCACCGCCACCACCACTATCAGCAGCTTCTTCTGGCAACTGAGAGCTGGTTGTCTTCTTTGTAATCATCCCCCCTCACACCACTACTTTTGTTCCAATGTGCTCTTTCTTCTGCTTTAAAGAAAATCACCAGGTATTTATAAAGCCTCTCCTATGGACCAGGCACTATGCTAGGTGATGGTGAATATACACAAAGAAGAAAATAATCCCGTACTTGCAAGGACCTTCCATTCTAATGGGGGGGCAGTGAGTACATATAAAATACATATAGCATAGATTCAAAGTGAATAAATGAAAGGACATTTGAGAGAGAGGGTGCTAGAGACTGGGGTGGGAGATCAGGAAAGCATGCATGCAGAAGTTGATGCTTGAGCCCCTTCTTGAAAGAATAGAGAGACTCTAGGATGTTGGGGAGGTAGAGAGAGTGCATTCCATGGATGGTTGGGGGTTGTAGTCAGTGCAAAGAGATGGTGATAGGAGGTGGGGGATCTTGTGTGAGGAAAAAGAAGGTCAGTTTGGCTAGATTGCAGAGTATAGAAGAAGGAATTAGATTCATTAAGTCTGGAAAGGTAAATTGGGGCCAGATTGTGTAGGCATTTAAAAACTAAATAGAGGAATTTATACTTTATACTTGAGGAATTGGAAACCCATTGGAGTTGGTTGAGTAAGGTGGTCACATAGTCAAGTTTTCACTTAAGAAAATCACTTTGGCAACAATGCCTAGGGTGAACTGGGATGGTGAGATGCTTGAAGTAAAGACCAATCAAAAGGCTGATGCAAACATCTGGGCAAGAGATAATGAGAGTATGAACTAAGGTGGTGGTTGAATGAAAAAGAAATGACTGGCTATGAGATGTTGAGAAGATGGAACTGAGATTTGTCAGCTATTTTGGATACATGGGGTGAGAGAGTGAGGAGTCAAAAATTACACCAAGGTCATGAACCTAAGACGCTAGAACAATGGTTCTTAACCTGTGGGTTATGTTTAATTTAAATACATCCTGCATATCAAATATTTACATTATTATGCATAACAGTAGCAAAATTACAGTTATGAAGTAGCAATGAAAATAATTTTATGGTTGGGGGTCACCACAACATGAGGAACTGTATTAAAGTGTTGCAGCATTAGGAAGGTTGAGAACCACTGCACTAGAAGGATGGTGGGGCCTTTGATACAAAGAAATTTGTCAGAAGGAAGGGTTTAGGGAGGGAATGATAATGAAATCATTTTCTAATGAGTTGAGTTTAAGATGTCTCTAGGACATAGTTGTTTTTTTCTTTAAGCACAAATATTTTAAATTTTTTTTTCCAGTTCTACATTCTCTCCCTTTATTTACATTCTACATCTTAACCCAATTTAAAGAAAAACAAAACCTGTTACAAATAACACAGACACACAGACACGCAGACACACAGACACCAAGTGTACATATTAGCTTGAAATGTCCAGTCGATGGTTATTTATATGGGGCTGAAACTCAGGGGACAGACTGGGGATGGACATATACATGTGGGTATCATCTGTACATGTAGATGAGGGAGGGAGGAAAAGAGAGAGAGAGAGAGAGGGAGAGAGAGAGAGAGAGAGAGAGAGAGAGAGAGAGAGAGAGAGAGAGAGAGAGATATGATAAGAAGTCCTACAGCAGAACCTTGAAGAATACTTAAGGTTAAGGGTATGATGTGACTGATGAAATAGCAATGCTAGAATTTCCCATTGTGTGAATCACAAATACTCACTAAAATAGAAGACTAGTGATTTATGGATTTTTGTTCTTTCTGATTCTTTGTGAAATGCTTCTCAGTCTAATGCTGCTAAAGATTGAGATAGCAGCTTCTATATGATAGTTCTAGTTCCACCTTCTAGGACCAGCATAGATCTAATCTCCCATCCATCCATCCATCTCCAGTGCCTACTGTATGCCAGGCATACACTTGGGATGCAAAGAGGAAAATAAAACAATTTCTGAGCTATAGCAGTTTATATTCTAATAGAGTCATATAACACATTTTGGAAAATAATGGACAGAGAAGGAAGTTTGGTACTGAACAATCACAAGAGGGCCTGAAGGAAACCTTAAGGCAATAGAGTGCTGGGCCCCTTCTACCATGCCACTACAGCCTGAGGACCACCAAGCCTTTCTGTCTGCCTTGCAGCTCAGTCCTTTCCCCAACCCCAAATTAGACTGTGAGCTCCTTGAGGGAAGGAACTGTCTTGAGTTTCTCTTTGTATCCCCAGCACCAAAAACAGTATGTGGTACATAGTAAGAGCCTAAGAAATGTTTTAAAAAAATTAATTAATTCTTTATTCATACCATGACAATGGCAGCATTTCATGCAACAGCTCTACTCAGTGTTGTCCTCATTTCCACAAAGGGGGAGGGCGTAGAAGCTTCATACAATTTGCTGATGTACTCAACTTTGCTTCCTGGCAAAAGCCTAGGACAAATTATTAAAGATTTGTAAGCTTATAAACATTTTAAGGAGTGTGGTGATTGCTAAGAGTCAGCCTAGAACAGGTCATGCCAGACTAAGCTTGTTTCTTTTTAAAATTTAATTTAATTTTTCAATTAACAAAAAATCTATTTTCTCATTCCCTTTCCCTCATTAGGGGGAAAAAAAGAAAAACAAAGCCCAGATGAGAAACATGCATAGTTAAGCTAAACAAATTATTGCGTTAACCTTGTCCAAAAAAATGCCTCTCCCATTGTGTACCCTGATTCCATTCCTGTCAGGAGGTGGGTAGTGTGGTTCATCAAGTCCTCTGGAATCGTGGTTGCTCTTTGCATTGGTCAGGGCTCCTAAGTCCTTCAAAGTTCTCTGTCTTTACAATGTTTTTATTGTATACATTTGTCTTCCTGGTTCTGCTCACTTTGCTTTTCATCAGTTCATACAAATCTTCCTAGTTTTTTCTTTGAAACTGTCCCCTAAAGCATTATAACCCAATAGTGTCCCATTATGTTAATCTATGATAACTTGCTCAACCATCCCCCAATTGATGAGCAGCCCATTAGTTACTAGTTCTTTGCCACCACAAAAATCATTGCTATAAATATATTTTGTAGGTGTGGATTCTCTTCCTCTTTCTTGGATCTCTTGGGGTATAGACTTACCAATGGAATCACTGGGTCAAAAGGCATGCACAATTTGATAAGCTTTTTAGGTGAAAAGGTGGTCACTGGTGGGGCAGGAGAATATTGTAGATGTGTCTGGTGACAGTAACAGGATGGAATTTGAAGCCTTTCCTGAGCACATATTGTCTGGGTTATGGAACCGAGGGAATGAAAGCATCCAAAGAGCGGGGATCAATATTGAAATAATAGCTGTTAACACTGAGCATTTATATAATGCTTTAAAGTTTACAAATTACTTTACAAATGTTATCTCATTTGATATTCAAAACAGCTCTGGGAGATAGGTATTATTATCCCCATTTTATAGATGAAGAAACTGAGGGTAATTGAGATTAAGTGACTTGCCCAGGGTCACCCAGATAGTATGTCTCTGGATCAGGATTTGAACTTGGATCTTTCTGCCCAGTGCTTTACCCACTGTATCACTAGTTGCTTACATGGGACATGAGTATCTGAAGGGCTTTCATATGGTAAAGGCTCAAGGCCCCTTGGCCCCATGGAAGAGAAGTAGGAGCATTGGGTGGAAGGTACAAAGAGACAAACTTAGTTTTGATATAACCATGAGAGCTGCCTGAGAGTGTATATCATCCCCAAAGTGCCCTTAGTGGCCCAGGAAATGAGCAGGACCCTAAATAAGTAACTCTTAGCATAGCATTCTGTTCATGATAAAGGCCTACCAGCTTTAGGAATCCTTTTCTGCTGTCCAGGGTTCTGATTCCCCATCCTTGCCAGTGTGGGAAGATCAATATAGGAGTCGCCTATCTGCTCACAGCCTGCTACTATGGCCTGGCCTGTGTCAGAGGTAAACCTGGCCATGATGGGGGTGGCATGGATGTTGGAGAAGAAGGGACTTTCTTGGCTTTCTGAAAGGATCTGATTCAGGGGTGACTGAGGCACAACAAAAGGCTAAAAGGCCATTTGAATCTAAGTTATGGAGGCAATTAGAGGTGATGAAGGAGGCCAGCAGTGGACCTTACTATGGGAGGGCAGCTGAAGGGGGAGTTTGTTTGATCCTAATCACCAAAGAACAATATGGAGATTGGTAGTGGGCTCATGGGAGTGACTCTGAACTGGAAATAATAATGGGTAATGATGGTTCAGCCTATTCCCACCCACACAGCACCAGCATGGTTCCACGCCATAGGTTGTTTCTAAGATACTTCAAAGTGGAGTTCTAGAGGATTTTCTCAGGAAGGTTCTAGACAAAGGATTATAAGAAATATGAAAGGGAAGAGAATCACTTTTAGGTGGAGCCAGGGCAGCAGGAAGTGAACTGGGGATGGGGAAGGGACCAGGAAAGGCAGTCTAGAAGAGGTCACTTATGCTGAGTCTTTAAGAAAAGGGGAGATTTTCACATATGGAGCTGAGGTGGATGGGCTTCGACATCATTTTCATTTATTCACATAATAGATATTTAATTATTTGCCTTTGTGTCCCTGGCTTATAGCACAGGATCTGGCACATAGCAGGCACTTAATAAATGCTCATGAATGATTGACAGATTGATTTCTACATACCAACCTCTATGCTAGATGCAGGGGATATGAAACCAACATGAAAAGTAGTCCCTGTCCTCAAGGAGTTTATGTTCTGCTGGGGTAACACAGCATATACACAGAAGTAAATACAGATATGTATATATGCACATAAATACTATGTAAATACAACTACAAACAATTATTTACGGAAATAAAGACAGACCTACATAATTGGAAAAGTATTAATTGCTCATGGGAAGGGCAAGCCAATATAATAATGGTATGCCAAAGGATAGAAAGCTAGAAAAAAAGGAACAAATTCATATGGTGGTAAAAAAGGATAAAGAATGTCAAGAGAAACAATGAAAATAAATAAGGACACAGGAACCCTCAGCAATGCCAGATCTCAAACTGCTACAAAACAGTAATTCTTGAACCAAGTTGGTACTGGTAGATATGTAACCTATGGAAGCAAATATATTGAGCACCCTAGTGTTAAATAAATGTGAAGACCTCAGTCACCGGATAAAGATTCATTATTTGGCAAAAAATGCTTCGAAAATTGGGCAGCAAAATGGAAGAAATTAGATGCAGACCAGCATCTCACATATTTTCCAAGCTAAGCTCCAAATGCATATGTGATCTGAATATAAAGGGTCACTTCAAAAACAAATTAGAGAAACAAAGGAAATTAGATGCCGTATCAATGGACAGCTGTAAAGCTCATGGCCAAACAAGGAATTAAGAGAATCGTAGAGGATAAAATAGGTAATTCTGACTACATGAAGTTAAAAGAGTTTTTGCACAAATAAATCCAAGAAAGCTAAGATTGCAAGGCAAACAATTATTTGTAGTGAGTTTCTTTGATAAAGGTCACATTTCCAAGATATATAAGGAACTGATTCAAAGGTATATATGTATGTGTGTGTGTGTGTGTGTTGTGTGTATGTGTGTATAATATATACCTTTGAATCATATATATATATATATATATATATATGTATGTATATGAAAAGGATGGGCAATTCTCAAGGGAAGGAACCCAGGGTGTCACTAGTCATATTAAAAATGCTCCAAATCACTACTATGTAAATGTAAATTAAATCAATTTTTGAGATACCTCATTTTTATACCTCAAAGTGGCAAAAATGATAAAGAAAAATTATCAGTGTGGGAGGGGCTGTGGGAAAATAGGTGCATTGTTTTACTGTTAGTAGACTTGGAAAGGCTTATATGAGCTGATGCAGAGAGAGAAGTGAGCCAAAACAGAAGAATGATTTATACAATAACATCTATATTAAAAGTGAATGATTCTGAAGACTTTTTATAGATTGATGATGAATGAAATGAGCAGAACCAAAAGAACCATTTATACTATAACAACAACATTGTAAAGACAAACACCTTGGAAAGCCATATGAAGTCTCCTATAGCTTATCAATGTCCTTCCTAAAAATGTAGTTTTTAGAAGCAAACACAAGGAATTGCATGACCCAAAAGGGAGGTCGACTGTCACAAAGTGAAAGAGCAAGGCAGGAGAGGACTATTGGACCGCATGGGTTTTTAGAGGACTTGGAGAAGGAGACTGGATCCAGGACATTGGATGCATTATCTGTGTGTATTTATGTGAGGACAGAGCATGGATGAGAAGTCGAGTATGGATTGTAATCTGCACCCTCAGAAGTGTGCCTCAGAGGGCACTTAGAGGGCTCATCAATGAGGCTGTGGATTTGTCCATTTAGAATCACCTCCCATGACTGTGACTTAGGTATCTGGCTCACTTTCTAACAGCCACCCTGCAGATAAATTATGCAGTTTCCATTTAAAGTTGGAGGGAACCCAAGAACTTAGTGCAATTTCACCAGATCTTAACTTAGATCTCAGGTCCTCAAAGCTTTCCCAAGGTTCACCTAACAGATGAAGAAATTGGGGATGAGAAAAGGGAATAGTTTGTGTAAAGTCACTCAGGTAATGGCCATGTTAGGATTTGAACTTGGGTTCTCTGAGTCCAGAGTAAACCCTCCCTCCACTGCACTGGGGCACCTTCCAATGGAGAAGTTGACCCACCCAAGATCAGAGTACTGAAAATAGAACTCAGGAACATGGATTCATATCCTGCCTCAGCTGCTTATAAACACTCTCTCCATTAACTAATGAACTTAGGACAACTTATAACTGAGCAGAATCCTGGATCTTTGAGAGGAAGCCCCTTGCCTCCTTTAGTAAACTATAGATGAGGGAGTAAGCCTTGTCCTCATCATTGTTGATTGTCCCATCTCCTATACTCGGAGGGCCTGGAGGGCAAGGGATGGGAGTTACTCATTCCTAAACCCCCCCCAACCCCACTAGCCCTATCTCCAGTGTCTTACTTGAAAAATCTTTGTTTAATAGAGGAGTGAGGCAGGTCTGTTCTCAAATGCGTGGAGGAAGTGGAAGGAGAGTTAAAAAAATCTCTTGCTGCTTAATAAGATTCCATTTAGTTTTTCAAGTAAATAAAAGTCTATCATCCCATATGGGGCATAAGGCAAGGGGGAAAAACACAGCAAGAAAGTCACCTTCTGGCGACGGAAATAGGCTGGAATTTGTATTGTTGCTATTTCTGGACACAGCCAACTGGGTGACTTTAACTCCTGTTACTGCAATGTCAGGAACATTGACTAAAAGCCTACTATGTGCAGGTCCTGAGACTGGACAAAGGGAGAAGAGAAGGGAAAACACCTGTTACGGCAGATCCCCTCCTTTCCATTTATTCTAAAAACAAGGAGGGCAAATGCTCAGAAGGTTGCAGAGGGAAAATATTCTTTATACCAGTGGATTGGGCCAAGGGAGATTTGGGATGTTGGACAGATGTGTGTGCCCTGGTTGTGGTTATTATTCCACTGGCTGCAGTTCTACAACCCCCCAGCTAGGAGAGATGTTAGAATATAGAACATAAAATGTCAGAGCTGAGAGGGAGCTTAGAACATTAGTATCAAACTCAAATATAAAAGAATCCTTGTGTGTCTAATATTAATTTAAAAAGTCACCACTTAGCATGGTCTATTTTGTACTTTTTTCATTTTGGTAAACATTTTCCAATTACATTTTGATCAGGTTTGCCAGGCCTAGGGATGGGAGGGGCTGCTAGTTTGAACTCCATGGCTTAGAACACAAAATATCAAAGCTGGGAAGGGCCTTAAACAAGGAGTGTCAGTTCTGTAAAGGGCCTTAGATGAGAGAATGTTAGAGTTGGGAGAAACTTTCCACCATCTGTTCCAAACCCTTCATTTTGTCAAAGCAGAAACACCGATAATAGAATAGACCAATTCTCCTGTGCTTTCCTGTTGCTCTCAGCCCTGAGGCTTTGTCTCAGGTAACCAGCATTTGCAGGGCGTGAGAATTTCCAGTGGGTGAGCTCTCCATACTGCCCTTTCCTCCATGGTGGGTGGGTGGGTGTGTTTTCAGCTTCTTAGTGGCTGCTCCATAGGGGCTAGTGTTGAGTTTTTCCCCTCCCATTGACTCAGCTGAGAATATACTTAAGCACTTTAATGCTTTTATGGTCTGTGTCCCTTCAATTGCCCCAATTACGTGGTGTGTGTGTGTGTGCATGCGCGTGCGCGCGCACATGCACACACATGCCTGTGCACATATTGATCTGTTTTTGAGACTGGGGCTCCCTATCATGTGGAAGCTGATGGTTCAGCAGCCACTTGTGGCCTTATCCCTCTGCTGGCCAGCCTGGGAGCTTTGATCCCACTTGGGTACCTGGTGGCCCTCTCCGCTTGGGGCTCACCATATTGATTTGGGGTTTTGAGAGACCACCCCATGGGCCTAGTACACTACACCTTTAGACTCAATGATCACCAGCCTCAGTGTCCCCAGTACCAGAGACCATAGGTACATGCTGCCCTGTCTAGCAGCAGGTGTTGGATTCAGTGCTGCTGCTCCTGAGTTTTCCATATGAACTTTCGATTCGTTTCTCACAGAAGTGTTTGTACCTCTTCCATGAACTTATCAGTGCCTGGCACACAGTAAGCACTTAATAAACACTTACCAACAGGGTCATCTCATTCCATTTCCAGTCAGTTATTTCTATGTCATCTCTCCTTGTGCACTGGGAGCTCTCTGAGGGCAGGAGACATATTTTATTGGTCTTTGTATCTATCTACCTCTCCCCACCAACCAGGTGAAGTGCCTTGTTCACAGTCACACAGGGGTCCTCTCACTATCCCACAGTTACCCTCAGCAATGGGGAGCCATGGAAGGCTTTTGTGAAGGGTAATGAGCCTAAGGGTTTCATGGGGTTGTTGGTTAACCCAAAAGGGCACAGCAGACAGTGTGGTATAATGGATGGAGTGCTGATGTTAGTCTTGTAGAATACTTAGATGGGTCAGTCTATACTGAAAGTAATAAGTCTCCTTTATTTTGTTGTCTTTGAAAGGAGAGCCAGAAGAAGAGGAGGAGATCAAAGGAAGGCTTCTGGGTGGCCTGAAGAGCCCTGCTTTGCTTGGGGGCCAGGACCGACCCCTCCAAATGAGGGAAGCTCATCCACCATGTCCAAGTGGGGCTTTAGGCCGTGGTCTTTAGGCCATGGCAAGATGCTGTCTGACTCATGTTCTTGGTTCAAGGCAGCTCAGGAAATTTTGGGTCATGGCTGATACAGACCTAAGATTGCCTGATGTTTCATTTAGGGAGAGAAACCATCTTCATCAGCAGGGCCTGACTTGTTCTCCTCACCCTCCCTGCTCCCAAGGTCACAGGAAGTGAGCTGCCCATCAGCTGGGAAAGTGGGCATTTCCAGCCTATAATTCTTAAGGTCTACAACTTTCCCAATATGAGACAGGGGCTTTCAGATAACACCAAGGCCAAAGAAGGCCCCACCCAGGAGGAAGGGTCAATGACAGGGACCCAGGCAGTATCTGACAAGGATGGCTTAGACCAGACAAGCCACAAGGTTTTGTGGAAGGAGAGCAATATCTCAGAAGATGCTGCTTTGAGCCCCAGCTCTGCTTTTAGTGGTGGGGCCTTTGGCAAATCATCTGACATCTCTGGGCCTCACTATTGAGCTCAATAATGGAAGGGCTACTACAATGGCTCCTCTTCCCTGACCCCCTCCTCTCTCTCTCCCTCCTTCCCTTCCTCTCTCTCTCTCTCTCTGTTTTCTCTCTCCCTTCTGTCTGTTTCCCTGTTTATTCTTCCCCCTCCTCTCCCCTTTCCCTCCCCCTATCTTTCTCTCTTTCTATCCCTCATCTCCCCAAAGGAGGCCCCAGCGTGCTACAGAGAAGGGTAAGGCAGTTCTTATTCATGCCTAGAGCTTTCTCTGTTTCCTTATGGTCTATATTGAATTGTCTTCATTACACCAGTCACCTTAAACTATGAGGTGGGTGTAGCCTGGAAAAACAAGGAAAATTAGTTTCCAGCCAAAATCAGAAACCGTTCAAATGAGATTCATTTAAAAATTAAGAAAAAAAATCAGATACTCTTCTCTGCAAATCCAAAAACCCTGCATTTAAAGCATCTTCCTCTGTTCTCCTCAGTCCAATTGCACCAGCATTTACTGTACAATCAGCTGGTGGTTTTTCAGGCCCTGCACTAGGCACTAGCTACATTCCGGACCTGGCCAGATGATGCACCACAGTCCTCTGGTTTTCTGTCAATCAACAAGCATTGATTTGTTAGGAAAAGGCTCATGGTGCTGCATCTAAAGCATTGGATTCATAGCTGAAGATCTGGGTTCAGATCCTGCCTCAAACTCTGACCAACTGTGTTACTCTGGGCATGTCCTTTCATTGCTGTGGGCCTCAGTTTCCTCATCTGTCAAATGAGGGTTTGCACATAAAGGATTCATTCATAAAGGCCTCTTCCAGCTTGAAATCTGTGATCCTGGAATCCTACAGTATGATTTATTCTTTTGCTTTTTTTTTTCTTGGAGGGCAATTGGGGTTAAGTGACTTGCCCAAGGTCACACGGCTAGTTGTTGTGTTAAGTGTCTGAGGCTAGATTTGAACTCAGGTTCAAAACTCAGGTTCAAAACTCCTGACTCCAGGGCTAGTGCTCTACTCACTGCACCACCTAGCCACCGCCCTACAGTATGATTTATACAGCTCTCACTGTGTCCTAGGTGAGGCATTTAAAGCCAAAACTGAAACAGATCCTGTTCTCAAGCAGCTTACAATCTGTACCACTGCCCACTGTACTAAGAGTATGAGTTTCTAAAGAGTGGGTACTGTATTGTCTAAACTTTGTGCTTCTTCCAGGACCCAGCTTAGGCTCCCATAGGAAGTGTGTGTGTGTGTTCTAAATGTATTACATTTGTCTTGTTTCCCCTAATAAACTGTGAGCTCCATCTCCAGAGGGGCTGACTGCCATTCTTTTCTCTCCCTGCCCCAGAGCCCTTACTCTGAGCCCAGGTATACAGTTGGTGCCCAGTGACTGTATGTATTCTTTTGGACCTGCCCTTCAGGATAGTCTTTGTTCTGAAGTCATTCTTTCTTATCATCTATTATAGTGGTAATTAATTTGAATTTGAGGGTCCCTTTTTGTATTGGCAAGTAAGCACATACTTAGCACCTTGTTTCAAGTTAAGTAAAGGTAGCAGGTACTTAGCACTTAGTAATTGATCAAGCCTCTGTTAGGGAAACAAAAGGTATGAACTCCTGTCTCCAGCTACTGACATAACAGGAAGGGGTTAGCTGAAATAAGAAGCTAATGCTGTGTGTATATAAGGAAAAGCCCCAGGGAGGGACAGCCAGAATTTCTTGGGACAAGAATCTTGTGGCAGAAGCTGAATTTCCTGAGAACTTGTGGTGGCTTCTTCTGAAGAGGAGCCCAGGAGCTCCCCACCACCCCAGGTTGGATAAGGTGATTCTGATTTTTTGAACGAGCTGTAGAAGACTGAGGAAGCATGACTGGGATGCTAAGATTTTGTTTGTTTGTGGCTTGGTTGACCCTTGAATTCCTGGGAACAGAAATTGTGAAAGATTTGAGATGGACTGGACACTGTGAGCTCCAATACAGAGCAGGAGCTGACTGGAGAACTGTACAAGGACTTGGGAGCTGCCTGCCTCTGAATCCAGGTGACTGTTTGGTGGGTTCAGGTAGGAGCTGGGACCATGGAAGGGGATCCAGGGAATCTGAGAGACCACCCTGAGTCAAGCTGAAAGAAGACTTTACTTGGATACTGTATACTGACTGAGGAATTGTAAATTTACTAGTGACCTAGGGGTGGAGGGGTGGGGTCTGTGTATTTTCTAATGATTGTACTATGTAATTAATGATACTTTGTAACTGATTACTGAATAAGTGACTGATTGAGTTAACTTAGTTGCCCCAGGAGTAGAAAACCTTGACTATTGTATTCTGAGATACTGAATGACTGAGTAAGGAAGCAAACCTCGTTAGAGCTACCAGAGGATTGTTCTTTGTCCAAAACTTTGTGGCCACTACGGTGGAAACTATGTGGCCATTTTAATGATAAGCTGTTGTGAAAACTATATTGTGATTTTCTAATAAGTAATGTTGTGAATGCTGTACTTTGATTTTCTGTGAATGTTTTGCTTTGATTTGTTATGGAATAAACAGTGTTCACTATACTATGTAATCAGAACCTCAAGAGCTGTTCACAGTAGCATTCTTCTGGAAAGCTGCTTGTGCATGTTGTTACATCTGGAAAGAGGGTGGACCTGGGCACCAATGTGCTTCTTGTATTACAGGCCTTGGCAAGGCTTTCTTCAAGAAAGTTAAGCTATCTGCACAGGACAGTCTAGACTATTCGTCCTCCCTGGCCATGTGTGTGTTGGTGCCTCTGTTGGACTGAATGCAGGCCGCAAATCAGGACCAAAGGTTTCCCCTAAGTATTTGTCAGATGTGAGCCATTATATGAACTTGTTAGGACCTTTGGAGGGCCTCAGTGCATCTTGATACTTCCTCATTGGCTTCTCATAGCTAGTAGGTGTGGAAAGGTGGCCTAACTCTGAGGTCTTGGACTCAGGCACAGGAGCAGCAGGTGGAGGTAAGAGCCAATGATTTGTCAGTTCTCAGCTCTCTTAATAAAGGTAAAAGCAGGCCAATATGGGCAGACTTCTTCTGAGGAAGAAAAGGAAGTAAACTGCTGTGTGAACCTAAAAAAAAAAACCAAACCAACTCCAAATTCCTGGACTGAATTGGCCGTTGCTGAGAGTTGTCCAGGGTTCTGATGGGAGCCTGGGAATGTTAGCAGAGGACCAGCTGGCCAAAGGCTCATCAGCACTCTTCATCTATAAGGAGGGTACATCTCTGCCAAGAAAACCCTCCAGTAAGGTATGAAGGGATTGCAGTCTTGGTTGGTGGAGGGGACACCCGGGACAGTGAAGCCATTGAGCTGATTTCTTCATCTTTGAAAATTCTTCCCATTCTTTTGCCAACTCAAATACCATCTCCTCTAGGAAGCCTTCCCTGATTAGTGCTAGTCATAAACGTTCTAACTTTTCAGACCTCTGCACTTGATTTGCATTTTTGGCTATTCTGTTTTCACATAATATTGTGTATTAGAAGCCAATAGTTTATTCAGCATGCATTTATTAAGTGCCTACTGTTAGGTTCTAGGTAGGCTCTGGGCTAGGCATAGGAAGATAGGAATAGAAGTTCTTGCCCTCAAAGAACTTATGTTCTAAGGCTATAAAACAAATACATAATAACTACATAGTGACTGGCCATTTGCTCAAGAAGAATTCATTATGATACGGCAGTGTTCCAGGCTTTTTACAGTCATTTTTATAGGGATAGGATCGTAGTTACTGGGGGGTTCAGGAATGGCACCTGAGCTGGACTTTGGAGGAAGCTCTGGATTCTATGAGGTAAAAACTGGGACTGTGGCCTTGGGTCACCTGCTGAAAAGCAGAGAAGTAAGAGGTGAACATTGAGACAAGATTGTCTATCCACGCTGAGGAAGTGGTAAAAGGCCCCTTTCATGCCTATTTTGAAAATGAATGAATGGATGAGTGAAAAAGCTTTTTATGAGTCTTTACTAGGAGCCAAGCACCCTGCTAAGTGCTTCCAAAGAGACAATCCTTGCCCTCAAGGAGCTTATATTCTAATAGGGGAAGACAGTATGTGTAGGAGAGGCACAAGAGGAGCTGCTTCCCCTAGAAAGTCACAGGGATTCTGGGTGGAGTCATATAGCGTTGTCTATGGTCTCACTTAGCCCTAAGGCAATAGGCATGTTGTGGGTGTGGTGGGAGATTGGACATAGATCCAAGGAGCTCAGAGCTAAGTGTCTTAGAATCTAGAGGATGGTCTCGAGGATGAAGTAGTAGGAGTCACAATCAGGAAGGGAAAACTGAGAGCAAATCAAAGGTGCTCAGTAGCCTAACTGCCATCCCTTAGAGTTACCCCTGCCATTGTCCCAAAGAGACTTCTTCCTGAGAGCAAGAGCTCTGTCTCATTTAAACTGAATCCTGAAATATCAGCGTATTCATTCTTTTAAAAATCAATTCATCTCTATATCAGTCATTGGTCTCCCTGTCCATTCATCTATCATCTGTCTATCCATCTTCTATCAACATCTGTTATCTATCCATTGTCTCTCCATCTATTTATCTCTTATCTACATGTATGTATGTTTCTATTATCTGTCTGTCCACCATCTGTCTATCTATATGGCCATCTCTATTTATCATCTATCTCTCTATTATCTATCTTCTGCCTGAGACTCTTTGTCCATTTATGCCTCTCCTGGTTACACATATGGATGGATTTGATATTTGGAAGAAAAATTTTAAATATATACACTACCATTCAGCAAGAGAGAGCTGTATTAATTACATGCGCTCTGACAGGCAGAACGATAAGGCACCCTGCTGATGAATTGGAGGCCTCGTTCATCTTAGCCAAGTTGCTGTACAGACAGTTAACTGATTGAGGAATGAGTGATCAGGGCTTATAATGAGGGACTCGGAATAATGTGTTCTCACAGCAGAGGAAAGAGAGAGGTACGCAGCTATAGGAAGTGATGTGAACTATAGCAATTTCAGGTGAATAGAGTGGGCGTCACTCCCTACCTCAAAACTTTCCTTAGCTCTCTATTGCCTGGAGTAGCTCATTTCCTAGTTTTGGTATTCAAGGCCCTCCATAGTCTGCTGCCACTTTCCTTTTCTAACTTATCTTCTATGGTGTCTGTTGGCTTCATCCTCCTATCCAGTGTTCTAGGCAAACTAAAGTACTTGACTTTCCTTGACTGAGACTCAGGTTTTCTCATCTTTGTGCTTTTGTTCCTGTTGGTTTCTCACCCAGGTATGACCTCCTCTATTTTTACTCACTTATATCCTCATCCAATAGGTATAAAATTTTCATAGCCTACGTAAATGTTTGTCTTAATTTCTACTATCTTCTTGCGTAGTTTACAATAATGGGTCAATAAGTCTGAGCTCCTACTGGACAGTTGTTCTGGAGTTGCTGGTGGCAGTAACTCAAGTCTGAATTGCCATTACAAAGTCCTCTTTTGTATAAACAATTCCAGAAGACTCAGCCATGGGTTTGATGAAACTGATGAACATTTCTTGTGATCAGTTTCCCTTCCTGTAGTACATACTTCACACTCTCCAACTTAGTGCCTAGGAAATAAGACAGGCAGACTTCTGAGATTTGTGGGTTAAATGACTGTCAGTAGAATTTTGTGTGAAGATCTGAGGGGGCCTTTTACAAATTAAAGAGCACAGGGCTTTAAGATATCTGATTTGCATCCTCACATGCAATCATTGCCCAGATGTGTTCTAGAAAGTTGAGGATATGGTGAGTGGGTGGTCATTCTCCTTCCCAGGCCAGGCACAGTTGGGTTAACTTTGCTGCTTCTTGGTCCTGTATCAGTCAGTCTTTGTAAGGCTAGAGCTCAGGAGATCAGTCTTTCCTTGTGCACGGTTCAGAGATATCCACAATGTGAGGCTTATTCAAGCCTTACTGATGGTGTTGAGAGGTGTCAGGTGCTGTCCAGGCTTTGCATAACCCATCACACCCAATAGCTAATCATCTGTAAATCTTGGTAGTGACCTTGGCTCTGACATGGATCAGTGAATAACTGTAAATAGCTTTGCTTCCGGGATTCCCAGGAGAATGTAAAGGTCACAGGAGAGTGGTGTATCAGGCAACTGGCCCATGGGACTGGCCAGGACAACTTGACTTGCCCTCCTTCTCTCTATATCACCTTCTCTCTATATCATTGCCCTCCTTCCATGCTGAAGTCCCCACCTGAGCCCAGGCGCTCATTATCAAGGAGTGAGATTATAGTAGCATCTTCGGAATGAAGGCTAACCTCCCCAGCTTGGCTTTTAACTCCCTTTACAATCCGATCTAATTGAATTCAGCGGAATTGAATTGGATTGGATTAAAACAAATATTTTTTCAGTACCTAGTTCATGCAAGGTAAAAATCATCCCCCCCCCCCACCAGTAGAGAAATATGAAACTTCTCCTTTCCTCAGAGACCCTACCCATGGTAGGGGTGAGGTGAGAAACACAACATGCATGCAAGAAAATAAATACATGGTAGACAGAAATGAATAATAGCTAACATTTAAATAGTACCTACTATGTGCCAGGCACCGTGCTAAGCACTTTATATACAACTGTTACCTCATTTGATCCTCACCTAGAACCAGCCCTAGAGAGTGGTTGCTATTATTACCCCCATTTTATAGATGAGAAAACTGAGCTAAATTACCAAATAGTGGTTAGATGAATTGCTCAAGGTTACATACCTAGTAAGTTTCTGAGGATGAATTTAAACTCAGTTTTTCCTGATTGGAGGTTGGTGTTCTATCCACTGAGTAGCCTAGCATATATTAATGTTATGATGATGCAAAATTGGCTAAAATATAAAAATTTTAATTTATCCAGTCAATTTTTGTCATGAATATAAATATTAAAACCTTATTTTTATGACCTGGTGATATAGAGAAAAGAATATTCACCTAAGAATGAGAAGGTCTGGGATCTAGCCCAGACTACACCAGTTTCTAGTCATTCATTAATTTATTAGTCACTTCATCCCTCTTGGTTGCAATTACCTTATCTGTAAAATGGGGGGTAGTAAGAAATGCTCTGTTAGCTGTGAGGATCAAGTGATATAATAGGCATGAAAGAAGAAATCATGATTATTATACTAATGTATCTGTGGTTTCCTCAAGGTAACTGACCTCTCCACCATGTCAGTTGCATCCCATCTTTGGCTGTACATCCTGTGTTACTCTTGTCCTTGTCCTCCCCTAAGTTTGTCCCAGGGTGGCCATAAATGATCTGGGAGACTTCCTCACTTTTTCACATCAACAGTGAAATGCTTGGGATCTCCAAAAGTTATTGCTCACTTCAAAAGAGTGGAACTAAGCTCTCTCTCCCTCTCCCTCTCTTGATCCATCCATTCATCTGTCCATCCGTCCATCCATCCATCCATCCATCCATCCATCCATCCATCCATCCATCCACAGTAACTGATAGGCACCTACTTTGTTTATTATTTTTATTATTATTCTCCTTATTATTAAATAACTTGCCCCAGGTCCTCCAGGTCACATATGTCTGAGGCAAAGTTTCCATTGTGTTTTCCTGACTCCAAGTCCAGTGTTTTCTTCACTATGAACAGTCATAAGGAACAGAGGCTGGATTTGGAGTCTCATTCTCCAACTGCTGAGGGAATGTTCTCTCTGCTCTTTGTCCTACTATAGCCTCCTTCCCTGCCCCCATCCACTAAATAGAGCCACCTATGCTCTCCTTGGTCCCCCCAAATACTTTTGACCACCTCTGGAGGGACTTCCTTACAATACTGTTTGGCTGTCATAGTTACAAAGTTCTTTCTTATACTAGACTGGAATCTGCTTCCCGATTCTTCATCTACTTCTTATATTCTCCCCCATAGATGCAGAAGTGATGGGTAATCTGGGGGAAGGATCAATCAATCAACAAACATTCATTAAGGACCTACTGTGTGCCAGGTATTGTGTTAGGTGCTGGGGATATAAAGAGAGGCAAAAGATAATCCCTGTTCTCAAATAATTCATTGTCAAATGGAAGAACCAATATGTAAACAGCTATGTATAAGCAAGCTATAGACAGGAGCAATTGGAGAGAAATCTCTGAACAAGGGAATCAAGATCAAGGAGGATTAGGAAAGGCTTCCTATAGAACAGAAGTTCCCAAACTTATTTGGCCTACCTCCCTTTTTCAAAAATTTACTCAGAGCCCTCTAGAAATCTACTTTCTCTAGCCCTTATATGTTTTTATTTGAGATTTGTGTCATATATATACATATATAAATTTTTAAAATTATGCTTCTTAAATTTAATAATTTATTATAAATATTGTGTCATATAACCATGTAGTACTACATTATAAGCAAGTCATTACTCACACACATATTCTTGCCCATACATGCTGGACTTCCTGACAATACATGACATGTCTGCTTGCCAGCACTTACGTGTTAAGACCTGTCAGTAGACTTCACCACTGATCGTAACTTGCATTTTCTGTGTTCATTTGGAAACTAATGTAATCACTAGGACTTTAACTGTTACATAACAGATGAAACATGTACCATTTTTTTTCAAAATTTCTTTCCCTTCTCTTCTTTCCTTATGTTTTCACCACTCCCTTATTTTTATTCAATACCCCTGAATTATACCCAAGGCTTCTACCACCCCCTAAATTGTTCCAGTATCCCAAGGGGGTGGTATAGTCCACTTTGGGAACCTATATGAGATTTTAGCTAGGACTTGAAGGAGTCCAGGAGACAGAGATAAGGAGGGAGAGATTTCCAATCATGGTGGATAGCTAGTAAAAATTTGGGAAGCTGAGGGATGTCCTGTTTTGTTTGAGGAGAACCGAGGAAGCCAATGTCGCTGGATTGCTGAATACATGGGGTAGACTAAAATATGAGAAGACTTGAAGGTGGTAAGGCAGTAAGTTGTGAAGAACTTTGAATGCTAAACAGGCTTTTTTTTATTGGACCCTGCAGGTGATAGGGAGCTGGTGGCATTTATCGGAGAGGGAAATGATGTCAGTCAATAAATATATTCAATTAATAAACATTTATCAAGCACCTACTATGTGCCAGACACTGCACTAAACACTAGGGATACAAAAGGAGACAAAAGATCATTCCTGCCTCAAGGAACTCATCTAATGTCTGTAAAGCACTTGCTGCACCCTTGTCAAGCAGGCACTTCCATATACATATGAAGGAAGGGAGGCCTTGGAAGATGGAGAGCCTTGCCCAGGGTCACACACATAGTAAGTGAATAAGCCGAGATCTGAATCCAGGGCTTCCAAATCCATTGCTCTTTTTGCCAAAATTAGTGAGCTACCCACTGCTGAAAGGCCCCAAGAAGAGAGGCTGGGTTCCCATTTGCCAAGGATGTGAGTGTTGTCTTGACTTTCTTAGTCTCTGAAATTCTGTGATTCTTTGAAAGATTTCCAAAGGATCATCCCCATGCAAGAGAGAAGTGGGTTCTTTTAGGGAAAGGTGAACTCTGTGTCTCAGGAGATTTTTCAGCAGAAGATGAATGACCACTTGCCAGGAATGCTCCCAAGAGGATATTTCTTTCAGACACAGTGGCCTCTGAGTTTACATCCATCATAGGTCTAGCTACTTCCTGACTCAAATATCCTTCCTGTTTATAAGGTCCATCGAAATGTATTGGAAAGAACACTGGATTCAAATACAAATATTCCATGTGCATATGCTCCATGACATTGTCTCTGGCATATAGAAAGTGCTTAATAAGTGCTTGTTGAGGAATGATGGGAATTCTGGCTCTTTGTGACCTTGAGTAAATCACTTTTCTCCTCTTGGACTCAGTTTCTTCATTTGTAAATAGAGGAGGGTGGGCTTAAGTGATTCCTGTGCTCTCCTCTGGTCCTTATGCAGATGGTCCTATTGGATCAGGTGGGTGATTGAGATGGGGATAAACTGATAGGAACATCTGTTGGGAAAGAACAACAAAGAAAGCAAAAATTATATTTAAAATGGAAGAAAGCTCACCCACACGAACTCACTGATGGTTTCCACATTTTGTTCCCTTTGCTGGATTTTTTTTTTCGTAATGTGCTGGCTCAAGAAATGTGCATTGAGATTGCAGAACAGAACTACACTTGCAACATGGCCTGTCAAGTCTGTATGGGGTCACTAAGATGGGGAGCTGCAAGAATTCTCATTGGATGATAGCTGGTGTGTGGGAGAGGCCACTCACTAGAGAGGTGGGTGAGTATGTGGGATGGGGAAAGGGGACCAGGGAGAATTCCATTTTCCACCTGTTCTGTGATGGTTTTAAGCTGTGAATCTGTCAGAATGCCGCCAGCTGCTGTCAAAGCAGGGGCTTGGAAATATCTTCATGGCACCAAGCCTTTGTCACTTTCTTCTCCATTTTTACTTTTTGTCAATTAAAACTTTTTGGCCCAGAGTCAGGACATTTCCAGAATCCCAGGTGCCTCTGCCCTTGCCTTGGGGCTTTCCCTGGGGCGGAAAGAAGGATGTGAAAGAAGAGAACAGCTTCTCCCTCATTTCTCTTGTATCTGGTAACATGCAGTGCCTACAAGATGTGCTTATGAAATTGAATCTCACTGGCTTTTTTCTCCTCTCTCTACTTATTGTTACTTATAATTTGCACCAAAGGATAGGAAAGGAAGAGGGTCTTGGACATTTTTTTCTTTTTTCTTTTTGCTCAGATCAGTTATTTCCTTTTTGGAGAGAACTGGTAAGGGTCCTCCCTCTCCTGTTGCAGATTTCCACCATTCTGCCATTTGGAATCTTCAAGAGGTGCTGGGGGCAGTGACACATTCAATAGCTTGCTCAGAGTCACAGTGTCTACATGTCAAAGGACTCAAATGTCTCTCCTCTTGACTCTGAGGTTGCCTTTCTCTCCATCATAACATGGGATTGACCTTTCAGTGATATGAGGAGAGCCTCCCATATCCCATTGAAGCTTGACTATCTGAATCTTTAGTGTTACATTTTTATCCTCAGTTTCATAGTATTGTACATCAGGAGATGGAAGGGGCCTTCAAGGTTATCTCACTACCCTCATTTTACAGATGAGGGATGAGGCAGAGAGTGAATTGTCCCGTCCAGAGCCACACAGGTAGTAAGGACAAGCCCTCTGCTTCAAAATCTGAATCTTTTCCTGCCGTACCATAGATTCAAAGACAGAAGGGACCTTGGGAATCGCCTGTGTGTCCTTGAACAAGTGATGTCCCCTTGATGTGCTATAATTTCCTCCTTTATAAAGGTAGAGATTTGGATTTCCATGTTTCCTGCCAGCCCTAAATCCTATCATCGTTTAGTTCAACCCAACTATTTTGCAGATGAGGACACTGAGGCATACAGAGGGTAAGTGACTCCTCCAAGGTCACATAAGTAATAAGGGTTTTATGACTAGATCCCCTCATTCTTAATGCACTGTTCTTTACCCTTCAATGGAGAAGACTTTCTATCCTTGACTGAGCCAGGAGAACCGGAGAATGTAGCTTCCTTGGAGGTTGGACAAGAACTGACACCATCAAGAGAGTAGGGGCAGGTGATCCCCAGCAATGGGCAGCGTAGCCCAAGCCTCAGGACAACCTCAGGCATCCTCATGTGGGCTAAGACTGTGACCATCACCATTCCTGACTTGGGTGGGTGGCAGGGGTACTTGTCATTTACCTTGAAACCTCTACCTCTGGCCCCAATATGGGTCTAGGATTAGCCAACCACAAAAGATGCCAGGAGTCAGTTCTCTGGGGTCCCTTTAAGGTTCGATAGGCTCCCAAGTTGAATGGAAAAGAACCTGAGTGGGTCATCTAGTCTAACCCCACTTCATAGTACGTATGACAAAATAGCCCAATTCTGGATTCTGAAGAAGAAAAACATATGGCAGAAGGAAGTGGAGGAGATGGATTTGATGTGAATGAGGAAAAGGAAATTGTGGGGGAAGCAAGGCTGAGATGCTAAGGGTCTATGGAGCCAACAGGAGCCAACAGTTAATATGGTGTCCACAGAAATGAGCAAACAAAGAAGCAAAGATGTCTACCACAATGGATGAGGGCAGGCAGCATTAAGAGAAGAGGAGCTGGAGGCCACTGTCCTGGTCATGCCTCAACTGGACAGGATGTTCATTTGCCAGCACTACTTTGAAAGAATAACACTGATGATAGAGGGAGCCATAGGAAGAAGGGAACACTGATGGGGATGGGGGAGGAATGATTGTGGCCTCCAAGCATTTGGAAGTATTTGGCAGGTTTTCAGGTAGAAGATGGATTAGCCTTGTTCTATTGGGCCCTTCTGGGCAGCTGAAGTAGAAGCAATGGGGGAGGGGAGTGGTAAAGAGGCCAATTTAGGCTGGATGTCAGGAAATGTCTTTCTAACAATGAGACTTGCCCAAAAGGGCAGCTTCTTGGGAAGAAGGGAGCTACTTATAACTGGAGCCTTCAGCCCTGAGCCATATGACCACCGATGGTGGAGGGGATTCCTGTTTAGGAACTCACTGAGCTTGGGTTGTCTAACAACCCCAGAGGGCGCTTCAGACTCTGAGAGTCTGAGTGGTACAACTGACTCACCAGGCCTATTGCCTGGGTTCCTCGGAGTATCTCCAAAGGCATAATGGGGCTATTTGGTTCCATCCCTGGTGGCATAATTGTAAAAGATGGAACATAAAAGATGACACATGGAAACATGAGCCCCACTACCCACCCCCCACCCAGACCCCTACAAAGGCCTACAGTCTGTCTCTTCTGCTCATTATCCTTTGATCTTCCTCATAATGCATTTCTTTCCTGGGTAATAGGTTTTCATCATTCTTGACGTATATTGATTCAGATTCTTTTCCTGGGTGTCAGAGAGAGGAGAGAGAATAAAGGACAAAATAACTCACACATCTGATTGTATTTCAAAGGACATGGCTTTGTGTGGCTCTGTCAACATGGGGTAAAAGAAGCTGGATAAGCAAGGCCTCTTTTCTTCTCTTTCTTTGGTTGTGGTCTTCTCCACCTTGCCATGACACCCGCCTCCCATTGAGAATAATCCCAGGGTTGGAAGGAACAATAAGAAAGGATCTCTTAGTGTTTGGATAACAATCCTATCTCCACCATCCCAAAACATGGTATTCTTATCCTGGATCTACCCAGCCTCCAAAGACTGAACGATGAGGCACTCCCTATCTCCAAAGTCAGTGCAGTCGCTTTGGGGTTGCTGTCCTTGTTAGGATTTTCTTCTCTATTTTTGTCCACAGTCCACATTCTCCAACTAGTCTCTATTCTGCCATTCAGTACAAAGTATAACAAATTAGTTCCTTCTCCCGCACACCAGTCTTCAGCTCTTTAGCCTTTTTTCTCCAGACTAAACCACCCCCAATTCCTACAAGTGAACATTTTGCGATGTGATTTGGGTCCCCTTAGCCCGTCAGCTTCCTCTGGGCACATTTCAGTTAGTCAATGATTCCTTTGTTCCTGGAAATACAAATTTGAGGGAATTAATGTCTCAAAGTTTGGCTAATTCCTTTAAAGGTCCATTTGTGTTTACACATGTGAAGAGGAAATCATGTCTGTAAGGAGGAGATTCCACATTTTGGCTCCATAACTCAATGTGAATTGTGAATTTGTGTTTATCTCAGTATAAAAGAAAGCCTATTAACCTGTCTTGGATATGTCTGAGCCATCAGAGCAGAGAGAGGGCTTCTCCTTGCCCCTTGTGTGTTAAAGGTATATCGATTCTTTTATTCTCATTGGTTTTTATATATGCCATCCGATCACACAATCAACTTGCCCCAGGAGAATGGGGAAATGTTGTCTGAGCTGAGATTCAAGTATTTTCTTGTTATTTCTTGCTCTTTCTCTTGTAGACTCCTGTTCTCAGATTAACAGCAGGGACTCCCTCCAGCTGGTGTCTTATCTTTCCATCTGCCCAAGGAGCTGTGGGTTAGGAGGCAGCAGGGAATGATCAATGGGAAGAGGGCTAGCCTGGGAACCAGGAAGCCAATAGTCTAGTTTCAGCTGGATGAGCAATTCTCTGTACCATTGGATAAGTGCAATGTACCTGTATTCTAGCCCTCTTGTGTTGGCTGGCTGCCTCATCATTTAAACCCTCTGTAGAATGTCCCTGGCCATATTGTTTGTTCTACATGGGTTTTGTTTTGGTTTTGGGTTGTTATTTGTTTTGTTCTCAATCCTGGAAAGAGAAGTTGGGGCCCATTTTCAAGCTCACAATGCTCAGCTCTGAAGTCCCCTGGAGTAAGACTCAGAAACAGCCTCCTGCTTTCTTTTATTCTCCAGATAATAAAAGCTAAAGCTCCTTTCAAGTTCTACCCAAATACTTGCCCTGCCTCCTTTCCCATTCCAGACTCATTTGCATTTTATTTATTTGAGGGCGGGAAACCAGGATATTACATAAGGTTCCTAAAACCTAAGTGGAGGAAGTAGCCTGGGATTCATATAAGCCACTGCAGACTCCCCCACTCCCCTGAAGAAAGCTTTCCAAAATATCCTTTTAAAATCCGTTTGATTGTTTTCTATCCATTTTCCACCAACTCTATGTTCCCTTGCCTTACATTTTCCAATTAACCTGACCACAGAAACATTTGGATAAATTGGCAGATATCTGAGCCCATTTTCCCTTTAAGTTTTGAATTTCCATTTATCCCTCTCCATTTTCCCTTTGGAGACAATCATATGTGTGTGTTGGGGGAGGGTCTTCCCAGTAACAAAAACTATAATTCATTATAAGAACTTGATTGAGAGGGGGCTTGCCTGAGATTATAGAAACAGAGAAATGAGTCTCTTGCAATGACATGTGATCCAGAGTTAGGAAGACTTATTTTTCTGAGTTCAGATTTGGCCTCAGACACTTACTAGCTGTGTGACCCTGTGTAACACTGTTTGCCTCAGTTTCTTTATCTGTAAAATGAGTTGGAGAAGGAAATGGCAAACCATTCTTCAAGTCTTTGCCAAGAAAGTCCCAGATGGGGTCATGAAGAGTCAAGTTGTCATGACTGAAGTTGACTGAACTTGTCAATGTTCAATGTCAAGTTGACATGATTGAAAAATGACTGAACAGCAACAACAATAATTTTATAGTCTCTATGACTGTTAAGACAAGAAAACCCATCTTCCCTATTAGAAACTAGAATCTTTGAGGACACCAACTGTTCTCTCTTTTCTGTCCCATGCTGCTTGGCATAGCACCTGACCCATAGTAACACTGAACAATTTTTAAAATGTATTCATTCAAATGTATAAATCCATATATAAATATATTCCTATATGCCTGGATTAAGTGTTCTCTGTTTCTCTTCAAAGTGCACTGCTGATTGTTTGTTTATCATTAATCTTGAGATCCTAATACACAGGAGTCTTTCCCTGGCCACAGAAATTGGAGACTGAGAGCTGGGGTGCCATCTTGGAGTGTGGTCTGAGGCTCCGTGTAGGAGGCTGAGCGGAATGTCTGAGGGACTTCATTGGAAGACTCCTTGGTGGGGGAGGCCTCTTACTCCCTTACCATACCACTTCCTCACCCTTGGAAAATTATTTTCAAAGAGGTGAAGGTATAGGTTTGGAGGGGGGTGGCACATGATACTTTTTTTTTGCATGTCCCACAAATAAAATGAAGCAAAATCCAAAAAAAGGACTAAAAAGTAAACCAAGCTGTTAGGAACCTTATAGCCTGTTTGGGGAAAGGAGATTTCTCCTCTACCTGAGGAAGGACCAAAGGCAATGTCAAGTTGATAATAATTTCTCAAGTCCCTAGACCTGTGTTCAAACATGGTCTCAGATATCTACTAGCTGTGTGACCCTGGTCACCTAACCTATGTTTGCCTCATTTTCCTTATCTATAAAATGGAGATAATCATAGCACCTAACTACAGGGGTAGCTGTGAGGCTCAAATGAGTTAATAAAGTGCTTAACACAGTGTCTGGCCCATAGTAGGTGTTATGGAAATGTTCGCTATTATTACTATTAATGATTCATGCATATCTTATCCTACTACTAATTGATAAACTCTCTGAAAAAAGAAATTATGTCTAATTTACCTGTACATACGTGCATGTGTGTACGTGCGTGTGTGCACACACATACCCACATACATACTTACGTATGTTTTTGTTGGGGGGGGTTGTATAGATATATCTGTGCCCCCTCAGCTCTCTCCCCCTGCCCACATTAAAGACTCCCTCCCCTGCTGTCATTGGGCACCTGCTGTTCCACTAATCATCTTACAAAACTCCCTGGGACCCTGAGAGTACCCTACTTCCAGTCATATGACTAGTACGTATCAAAGGTTGGACTTGAACCTGAATCTTCCTGATGTAGAGAATAACTTAGTAGCCATCATCAATATAGACTACTGTATCTGTATCAGTACTGAACTGATGAGACCTCTCCGATCTTTTTTTTTTTCTGTAAAGAATTCCTTGCTTGCTCCTAGTTTGCCCTTAGATAAGTATGGATTCTGGTCCCATCTTTCCCCAATATATGCATTGGGACAGAGTATTCCTTCCAAGGACACTGCTTAGCTAGTGCCTTCTGTGGGCTCAGGTCTCCATCCATCAACTTCAGCAGTTCTATGAATGCACTGCAAATATGATCAATCATCTTTTTTTTATTGAATTAAGACAAATGGCTGGTTATTAATAGGATAAGACTCTATTAGGTGCATTTCTAATGTGGGCTGATGGAAGACAGAGAAGCATCAACTAGAGATTTCTGGCACTTTGGGGAATTAACTTTCAACCCTTTTAATAAGACAGAAAAAAAGTAGTGAAAGGCAGAGAGAAGCAGGGTGGAGAGCCTGGTACTGGCACCCTTTGTTTGGGCTGATACTTGCTGGCAATTTGAGTCTGACAGTTTGAAAGAAAGAAGGTTGGGTTTTGGAACTAAGCTGTTTTACAAGTCAAATTCTTCCCATCTGACTTAAAAAAAATGATGCCCTATGCTCAGCCTCCTAAGTGAGGGCCCTAGAGCACCCAGGGAGGAGTTGTCTCAAGGTATAGCAGCAGCAGAAACAGGTGGGTGGGCTGAATGAGACTGTGGGAATCCTTTCTAGTGTTCTGTGAGGCATTCAGTTTGGTGCCTTTTAGTTCACTTTACTTCAACAACAACAACAAAAAATCCCCTAAAAAAAAAGGTACCTTCTATGTGTGGAACCTCTGTTCTGGACCCCAGAGATAGACAAAAAGGAATATTTCCAAAATAGTCTCTCTTTTTATGGGAGAGGAGATCGCAAAAGATGAGAGGCTAGTGCAGGAAAAAAGAGCTGTCAGATTGCAAGCAGAAGCCCACTTTGAGAAAATCTCTTTCCTTCTCTGGGTCTCAGTATCTTCATCTGTAGAAGGAGGGGAGGTGGTTAAATTGGATGACCTCTAGATTGCAGTGTGTTATTCTACAATAATTCAAGAATTAGGGATTTATTTGGTGGGGCCTTCCTCCTACCAATGCCAAACCCAATCCCTTGTGGACCTAGGGAATGGCTTTCCAAAGTTTCTGTACCTGACCTGATTCCTCTCGAAGCCAACCTATTGCTGAGTCTTTCCCAAACTTAGCATTAAATGGACTTTGAACACCAGACAGAGAGGCTCTCACTGAACCCATACTCAAAGTCTTGCAACTTGGTAGGGTTGGCCAGGCCTTGTGGTCCAAGGTGACCTCCATGTCACAAAGATGGACTGAATAATGAGGACAAGAGACTGGATAGTTCCTTTGTTTATTTATCCAGCCACCCATCACTCCATCCACCATTCATCTTCCTATTCATCCGTCTACCCATTTCTCTATCAATCCCACTGCCCCCTTCCCCCATCCGTTTATCCATTCACCTTCATTAGCTAAGTATTCACAATTCTCATAAGATGTTCAGGGTTCTGGATTAAGAGTGGAGGTGGGGTGGGATCATGAATAAAGCCAAAGCCCTGACTTCATACAGCTTGCAGTCCATTCCACCACCACCACCTCATCCTTATTGTCCTCATAATCTTACCTCTGACACATACTGACTGAATTTAAATGGAGGAGTTGTCAGTCGTCACTGGTGAATGAAATTTCTACACCGGGGTTCCCTAAGCTAAAGAAACCCCAGATTCGGACTGAGCCACCTTCCAAAAATAAAAGTAATAATGATAATAATAGATGTCTCTATACTATTGAAATCCTAGGTCAAGTGAAAAAAAGTGACATTTGCTTTACAGGGTTATTTTGAAGAAAATGTTCTGCAATTTTTTAAATGCCATGTTAATATGAGAGGCTTTTATTAAAAATTAGAGCTGTTCAACAGCAGGAAGTACTGCCTTGGGGGGAGGAGAAAAGAGGGAACATGCACTTATTAAGCACCTACTGTGTGTCAAACAATGCATTAAACACCATGCAAATATCTCATTTCATCCTCCTTGGAGGTAAGTGCTGTTATTATCACTTTGATAGTTGGGGAAACTGAGGCAGACAAAGGTCAAGTGACATGCCCAGGGTCACACAGCTAGTAAGTGTCTGAGAATGGATTTGAACTTAGGCGTCTCTGACTCCAGACCCTGTCCTCAAACCATTGTGCTACCTATGCACCTCTAGACTGGGTGGTTGGTGAATTGCCTATTGCTGATGTTTAAACAGATGCCACCAGATGACCACTTGGTGGGATGCTGTAGAGGGGCTCCTTTGTTGGGTGTAGATTGGGCTAGGATTTCTGTGGGGTGCCTTTTGGTTCTGGGATACTTTACTTCCAAACCTTTTTCCAGAGTCCAATAGTGGTAAATTTAGTGATAAATTTCTGGTAGTTCCCCCTCAGTTGACAGTGAAGAAATGCCTATGTCTGCACTCATGTTGTTCTGAGCCCTGCTCCCTCTGCTATTGGGGGTTCCTTACAGTGGTCCAACTTTCCCTGAATCTGACTCCTTCCCAAATCTGGGTATATGGAATCTTGACATCTTCCTCCTTGCCCTGACCCTGGCTTGATACCCATGGCCAGCATCAATCCAATCTCTCCAGCTCTGCTCACTGGTCTGGCTCATGATTGGGGTTTTTCCTGAGCTTCCCAATTAGAGCCAGGCAGCAGATGATGGCTTGAGAGCAGGCTATTTAAAAGCTCTAGCATCGCTATTTAAAAATCCACTAACAAGCTCTGTTAGCGGTATGGGGAGCTGTAACGGAATGGCGCTCTCGCCGGCAACTTGTTCATTTGAGCCCTATTCAGAGACAGCTAAACAGACACGGTAACACTTAAACCCAGAGTGATCTGGAGGCTATTTTAGAACACCACTGGTATTTAATTAGCTTTTACTCGATGTTTTCAAGGCCGGATGAAGGCGGAAGCATTTGTATCCCCACATCACTACTTTCCTCGGCTGTATCTTCTGCTATTTACTCTGACCTTGATTCATAGCAAGAGAAGTCAAACAGCTCCGAGAATGGCAATAGCACAGCTGATAAACCTTTAAGGTAGAGTGGACTTTGAGGATAACTTTGGGAACACCCAGAGAACACTGTCCAATCACCTTTGTTTCCACTCTCGGTCTCATTATCCCAGGAAGTGCATCAGTGATTCTGGCTGATTCTTTTCAAATGAGTCATGTCGTGGGCCAGAGAGGGGGTTACTGCTAGGTGACATTGGTTTCCCAGGCAGCTTGTCTGTGTTTGGATGGGAAAAGCTCTTTAGTAATGATGGTTTGGTGATTGTGCATCAACTGGGAATGCAAAGGTAATGTTTCTGCTTTCTGAAGCTCCTCCCTCCCCAGTTTACACATTTACAATGGTAAAATCACAGAATCTCAGCATGGGGGAAGGGGGGAGAACTTCAGGGGCCACCCAATCCAGCTTGTCTCTAGTATGATGATTCCCTTAGAAAACATATCTGACAAGTCATCACCTAGCCTTTGCTGAGACACCTCTGCTAAAGTGGGAACAGTTCCTTGCTGAGGAAATCCATTCTATTTTGGGCCCATCCTGATGGTTAGAAAGTTTGGAATCATATCAAGATGAAAGTTTTCCTTTGCAACTTTGCCTGGAGGTGACATGGGGAATTCAGAAGAATCCTGAGTTTGCCTTCATAGCATGTCAGAACTGGAAGCATTCTAAGAATACTGAGCATAGAATGTCAGGATTGGAAGGGACATAGAATATAGAGCCTAGAATATCAGGATTGGAAGAGACCGTGGAATATAAAGCCTAGAGTGTCACAACTAGGGAGGATCTCAGAGATCATTTAGCTCAACCCTTTTCATCCAAACCATATGCCTACCACCAGCCTTTGTCTTTGCCTCAAGGCCTTTCCAGAGAGTCCTAAGTCAGCTTCAGATTCAGACCTTTTAGATTCTGTCTTCAACCCAGGCCCTTCTCCAGTGCTCTGGAGGTTTGGAGCAAATATAGCTTGAACTGCCACATTCTGTCCAGACTTCCCTAGGCAATACCTTCTCTTTCTCCTGCTGGTTATAAGGTGGGCCTCATGGGCCTCATAGGAAACTGTATCACTACCTACCATGAGGTAGGACCTGGAGGGAGAACACTGATCTAATTATCTGTCTTTCTCAAGGGACCTCTCATTGAGTCCCGGATTGCTCCTGATGACACAACTTCCCTGGCCACCCTTCCAGCAATGGCCTCACCTTCACTTAATATGGACAACAAATATCCTTCATCCACTTGGTTTTTTACTATGTGGATGGTTAGGCTAAATATTTTGAGCGATTAGGTACCTCCCTCAAGAAGTATCTTCATGACTTATTGTATCCAGCAGAATGTCATTTGCAAACAAGGATATCTGGATTACATCACCTTGTATAGGCAATCTCTCTTCAAACCAGAAGTGTGATCAATGGAATTAGAGTTTAGGACAGATTATTACAATCATTTATTTTTTCTGGATTCAAATATCACTTTATTAAATCAGATGAGCAAAAACTGTAATCAAATTCTACATGTATTAAGCAACTTGGAAGGCAAGGTACTTAATTTTGATTATACAAAGATGGATATAAGTTTTCAAGGCAGGAAATCTGTAAAAATGCTTTGGAAAATTTGAAGAGGGTGGGATTACTTCCACCTGAGTGGATTAGAGAAGGCTTCATCAAATATATAATTTCTGAGATGGTAAGGAAGGGGAGGAGCCTTGAGTGATGGATAAGGTTTGGATGAGGTGGATTCCATTCTAGGAATAGTGGTAGTATAAGGAAAAGTATGCAAATGAGAGATGGCAAGTTAAGATTGTCATTGGCCATTGATCACTGATCAATGTAACTTAGGGGTTTCTTGCATACAGAGGAGAAATGGGAGATAAGATTAAACAGGTAGGCTGGAGTCAATTGTTGAGGGCTTGAATATTACAATGAGAAAGTATATACTTTATACAGCAATCAGTGAAGAAATTCTGAAGATTTTTGGTTAGAGAAGTAGTATGATCAGAGTATTCAGAGCATTAGGAAGATGATTTTGTCAGCTGTGTGGAAGATGGATTGGAAAAGGGAATGACGTGTCATAGAGACCAAGTAGGAGGTCAAAGCAATAATTCAGGCTGGAAAAAATGTAGGTCTGAATTAGGGTGGTGGCCATGTGAGATTTGAGAAGGGAATGCAAGAGGCTGTGAAGGCAGAATTTAGAAAAACTGGCATCTAATTGAATATGGAGGAGGGGGCAAGGGAAAAGACAAAGATGGCTGAGGTTCATCAGAAGTTCTCACCGTAGATTTTTGTTTTAGATTTGACTATATCAACTCATGATATATTTAAAAAAAATTAATTCAAGGATTGGAATCTGGATCTTTACAAGAAATATCAGCATACTGATGAAATCAGTTATTTCAAAGTACCATCCAAAGAGCAGACCAGCTCTGTTTAGAATAGCTTATTATCACAGGTTTGTTTACTAGCTGATCAGTCTATAACAACTCACAAAACTTTTTCCCAAGGGTGGATTTACATTGATGGAATGAATGGGAGAAATCAGTTATACCAGAAAAATGAAGGATCAGATTTTGGAGATGATGATGGATGTGCTGGTGGCAATGATCATGATGACAAGTGTGGTGATGAAGATGATTATGAAAATCATGTTGGGAATGTGATGATTGACATGACAATAATAAATTCCGTTCAACAAGCATTTATGAAGTGCCTATTGCCTACAAAGTCCTCTGTTAGGTACTAGGTCTTCAAAGAAAAGAGCAGTCCCTGCCCTCAAAGAGTGAACTGTCTTCTGAGATATATATCATCTACAAAGAGAATCATATTCAAGGTACTCTGTCATAGGAAAGGAAGCACTAACAGCTAGCAATAACACGATGACCAACAATACCCACTTTTCATTTGAAGTTTTGCTTCAACACCTGGTGCTCCCCACACTTCTTAGATTCCTTTTGTATGTTGTCTTCCCCTATTAGACTGAAAGCTCCTTTTATTTTCTTATTTGAATCCCTAGTGCCTAGAAGAGTGTTTGCCACTACCCCCTCCATCTCCTCCACTGCCATTGCTGGTGGCACAGTGGATAGAGTATCGGTGTCAGGAAGACTCATATTTTCTGGGGTTCAAATTTAGCTTCAGACACTAGCTATGTGACCCTGGGCAAGTCACTTCACCCTGTTTGCCTCAGTTTCTTATCTGTAAAATGAGCTAAGGAAGGAAATGGAAGACACTTCAATAACTTCAATATCTTGGCTGAGAAAACTTCAAATAAGATCATGAAGAGTTGGACATAATTTAAACATAACATAAACAACATGCTTTTACTACTACTGATAATAATTAATAACATTTACATAGCACTTACCATGTACCAGATACTGTCCTAAGTACTTTATAATTATTCTTTGTAATTGGATACTTATAATATCCCTGGGATTTAGGTGCTATTTTACAGATGAGTAAACTGAGGTAAACAGAAACTAAGTGACTTGCCCAGAGTCACAAAGTTAGTGTCTGAGGCCAGATTTCAATTCAGGTATCCTTTATACCTGGCCCTGTCCCTTGGGCCACCCAGCTCCTACATTGTAGATGCTTAATAAATTTTTATTGGACTGAATTGAATTGATGATGAAAGGTCATGGGTCATCCCACATGCAGATATGCCCACATACGAGTATTAAAGGGTCGAAGCATTAGGAAGGTTGAGAACCACTGGTATACACTCTTCATAGTTAAATAAAAAATAATACTCCCAAAGACCTTTAGTTTAAATTGAAGGAATGTTGATGATGTCTGGAAGTTTACTCTGAGGTGAAGAAAGTACCTTTGAATTCAGTCACCTCCAGCCCTGACTTTGATTTACATAATAGGATTAAATCTGGGTAGGCCAGGGCATGGGTGACCCTTCATTTTCTGGCCTCAGGAGTTTCTTTAGTAGGGCTCCTACTTGTTAGGTTGGTGTCATTTGCCTTAATGGAAATCCTGGAGAAGAGAGAGCAACTCTAATGCCCAGTGACCTCTGAATGAATAGTCATTTATTCTACAAGCATCATATATGCACTTCATTTCTTCCTCCCAGTCTTAATTTCGGGAATTGAACTTGGCTCATAGGCCTTGTGGCTACTCACAGTGAAGTATCTGACAACTTTGACTGGAATCAGCTAAAAGATGGACTGATTTCTTTTCTTCCACTAAATTTCCAAGTCATTTGACTGAGTGGTAGTTTGGGTGTCCAGGAAGGCCCAAAACATTAAGTGGTGCCTGGACCTAAATAGTAGCTGTTTCTCTTTTGGCCAGCAACCCTGAAGGTCTTCCTCTCCCACTTTGATTTTCTATTTTGATGGAGGGATTAAAGAGGCCATCTCTTGGACTCACTTCTTAAAGAGGCCTATTCACTGAATGAGTGTTGCCTCACTTAATGTGAAAACCTGAAAAGACCTTAGGTTAAAAGGGCCAGGGTCTCCCATTGTATCTTGGTTCATCTCCAGTCATGCTAATGAATATCTGGCCTCTGGACCAGATGACTCTGGAGGAGAAAGTGAGGCTGGTGACCTTGCACAGCCCTGCCTCCCTCAAATCAAAGTCAATTGCGAGTCATGTCATCTCCCTGACCATGAGGTTCTCTTAGAGAACAAAGGACAAACTGCAGCCTTTGTTGCTTTCTGAGTAGTTTAATGTAATTAATGTTCTCTCTGAGTTGGTGAAGTGAAGGTAACATCATATAGATTCTCTGTCTTTTGGCAGACTGAGTTTTCTATCGCAGAGGTGCTCAAGAGGAGGTTGGTTGACCCCTTCTCAGGGATGCAGAGTAGTGTGGGATTGTGGAAAGAACGTTGCCTTTGGAGACACAGGAAGGACCTCACCTTGGACCTTAGCTCTGCTCTCTGTGCTAGTAGGGTGACCTTGGGGAAATCACTCAGCCTCTTCAGGTTTCATTTTCCTCCCTTTCAGAATGTGGGGACTGGCCTAGCTGACCTTTAAACACCCTCCCATATATAACTCTACAACATTCCCATCCCAGGCACTCTTGGTCACATCTGGATAGGACCAAATGGCCTCAGCTTTCTTCTAGCTCCAAGATGCTAAGGCACTTTGAAAGATGTAAATTCTAACACAAGCAAAGAAAACAATTCAGTGAAAGGTTCTGGAGGGAAAGGAAGACAGAGAGTTTCCTGGCAGAT
>CM053597.1:225095334-225160503 GCA_028646575.1 Pseudocheirus occidentalis
TCTAGATGGCTTTGAGTGGAGCCATTTATTTGGACATCACCCCCTAGCAGATTCCTGCCTGGAGTGGCTACCCAGACACCATCATGCCATCTGCTGCTAGGACTTAAGTGTTACTAATGTTACCATTTTATAGATGAGGAAATAAATGGGGGCTCTTGGAGCCAAGACAAGGTCATTGGTCCAAAGTCATGCCATGAGTCAGTGGCAGTGGAGCTCCAAGGAACATCTTCTGCCTCTCAGTCAAAGCCCTACACCTGTGTTGTGCTTGAGTTGATCCAAAGTTTGTCTGAGAACCTCTCTCTTTGGAGCCTCCCTCCAGCGCATCTCAGGAGGTGCACAGGATTTTTGTTTTCTAGCTGTCATCTCTATGTCCTCATCCATTTCTTGGCAGTGCCAGCAAAGATTTTTCTCCCCTCTGACTTAGCCATAAGAGCTCATTTATTTTCTTGGGTCATCTGTTTGCTCTCCTGGCTATCAACCCAGATCTGAAGCGTGTGCCCTGGCCCTCTCTCCTCTCTCTTTCTGCCTTTTGGGATTCCTTGGGACCTGGTGTTAATTAAATTCAATGAATATGAGGACATGGCTGTCTTCAGGCTGCACTGTCCAGTGATTCATATCCTAGAGTATGACTTCAGAGTGTGGATGGGGAAATTTGGTGATGGGAAGCAGAGGATGCCCAGAAGTCATCTTTTCCTGTAAAGGCAGAATTACGGAGTCACACATTGTCAGAGCTGACAGGGATCTTTATGATGATCTAGATCAGCCACATTTATTTTACAAAGGAGTAAACTGAGGCCCAGAGAATAGAAGTAATTTGCTCACACAACTCATTAGACCATCAGTGTCTAAAAACTGAAAGAAATATTATTTCTAATTTGTGCATTTGGGAGATATTGTTGGGGTTGTAAGTGTTGGGGTCCTGGGACAAATACCAAAGAGATGGCTAGAATCTTGGAATGTCAGAGCTTAAACAGGTATTGGAAGTCATCTAGAACAGCCTCCATACCCAAGGAGGAATCCATTCTACAACATTCCTGATATGCCCTCATACTGCCTCTACAGGTAGACCTTCAATGATAGGATATCCCCTACCTCCCAAGATGGTTCATTTCATTCTTGGAGGGTGCTTGTTATTACTAAGCTTTGTCTTTCAACAAATAAAAATGTATCTCCACTCAGTCATAATTTAGCTTTTGGGGGCCAAATAGAACAAGGCTTTTGTTCCATCTTTTCCATCTCATTACCTTCCAAATACTGGAAAACAACAAACATTTCCTCCCCATGTCCCCATTTCCTACCTTCTCTTCTTCTGTGTCCCAACTTCTTTTCTGATTCTGGTCTGACTGTTGTCTAGTTGCCTTCCCAACTTCCCTGAGTGTGATCCAGCTTGTCAATGCCATTCCTAAAATGCCATTCTTGGAACCTGAACAATCCTCATGATGGAGAGGGATGCTTTTCACTCCATGATATTATACGACCTTAGAGCTCTCTCTCCAGATATTTCAAAGGTATTCAGCACTCTCAGATCTTGACGTATTCTAGATAAAGATGAATTACAATGGAATATAGAGCCCTACACTTGGGTTCAAAAGGATTTCTTACAAATGGTTGGGATTCTGTCTTAGAAAAGCTTTCTGCTGTTCAAAGTGCAACCAATATAGTAGGTCACTCCAAGTACATTTTTGGCATGTGCCCAGTACCATACTAAGTACTGCGGATACAAAGAAGGTTTAAGCTCGAGGAGCTCATATTCCAATGTAGGAAACAGCATGCGAGCATCTAGGTACATATGAGATAATTCAATAGATGTGAAGATAATCTGAAAGGGCAAGGCACAAACAGCTTAGGCTACATAGAAGACCTCTTAGCAAAGGGAAATTTGCATTGTCTTGAAGAAATCCAGGGAAACTAAGAAACAGAGGGGAGGGGGCAGTTCATTGCAGGCATGGAGAACAGAGTAAAGACATGGAGATGGGAGATGGAGAAAGAAATGCAAGTAGGGCAGGGAATTTGGATCATCAAGCACATGAAGGGAAATAAAGTACAATAATACTGCCAAGGTAGAAAGGGGTCAGGTCATGAAGAGCTTTAGACTAATCAACCAATAGAGGGTGGGATGGAGTGAGGAGAGACTTGAGACAGAGAGAACCTTTACAAGACTACTGAAGTAACTTGGGTGAGACCTGAGGGCTTGAACTAGAGTGGTGTTTGTGTGAGGGGAGAAAAAAAAGGGGGTAGACAAGGGATGTTGCATAGGTAGAACCCATGGGACTTGACCACATAGTGGCTATAGGGCTACAAGAGGGAGGAATTAAAGATGATGATGATGATGCCAAAGTTTCAAAACTGAGTGAGTGGGGGGATAATAGTGCCCTTAACACACAGTGACATGGAAATTTGGAAAGAGCAGGGTTTGAGGGGGAAAAATGATGAGTCCCATTTTAGATATGTTGAATTTGAAATACTTGTGGCTAACTTTGTTTATAATATGCACAATTTCCTTTCTCTAACACTATTTTATGTTAGTTCATCAGTAATGCTAGTTATCTTTAAACTAGGAAAATCAGGAGTCATTATTATTGCCTCTTGCAAAAGAATGGGCTTCTGTATTATGAGTGGGAGGTAGAGACGAAAGACAAACATGGTTATTCAAAGCTTCATCTCAGAAATTTGGCTCCATGTATCTCTGTGCTAATCTGTGATAAGGTAGTTAATTGAACAAAAACCACAGCAGACATTTATATAGAACTTTATCACTACAAGGAACCTTCTACACCTTGCAAAGTATCTATATGTAGGGAAAAGATTGTTGGCCCTGGAAGTCAGTAGTGAGGACCTGCATTCAAATCCTGTCTGACTTTTATCAGCTATGTGACCTTAGGTACTTCCCTCAACCTCCTTGCGTTCCTTTCCTCCTCTATAAACAGGCACATTCATAGTAGTGATCTTCCATGGTTGTAAGAGGGTGAGCCCTTCGATACCATCAAATGAAGGTATCATTTAGATGGCATTCAGTACTTACTCATTTGAGCCTCACGCTCTGGGCCTTCATTTCACCTAATGTCCATTCCAATTCAGGGCTAGAATTTCTAAAGTCACTTCTTGCTCCAAATGCTCTAGGAGGCAGACAAAGAGAAAATTCTCATCCTGATCTTCCATATGAAAAGACTGAATCTTAGAAAAATAGAATAATGGCTCAATATCACATTTTCTAGGACATCTTGTACCGAACTAGGCCTCTAACCCAACCCACAACCACCTCTGATGCTTATTACCTGCAGGGCCTTGGGCAAATTATTTAACCTCCTTGGGTCTTAGTTTCTTCATCTGTAATATGAGATGGTTAGATTAGAAGGCTTTTGAGGTTCCTTCTCATTCCAAACCTCTGATCCTATAATCTCCATTCTTCAAATTCAGTGGGCTATTCACTATATCTCCCTGCCTCTCCTTTCAATGTAGTGATGAATCTATTGATTCACCTCCAGAAGAGCTGATTAGTTTTTTTTGAGTCAATGGAAGAAATTTTGGTTGAACTTGCTCATTTTCTCCTCAGGGACCCTTTGTGGCCTATAAAAGCTGGCTGACCTTGGCTAAACTAGAGATACAGAGGAAGATGACTGTGCTTTCCTATTGTGGAGCCATTCGTTACCATGACCTAATTCACTTCATGCTAACTTATCGACAATATCTGTTTTGAATGAGACAAAAATGATATATCCTGCTTTGGCGATAAGAAAACTGGGAAGGTAGAAGGGGGCCAGGTCATGAAGAGATCTACCCCATTTCCCCATCTTGAGACCACATTGAGAAGACATTGCTATTGGGGTTGACAAGTGTGTTTGAGGTAGGGAAATTTCACTGGAGAGAAAGATCAGTTGTATAAAAGTTGGAAAATGTGACTGCACAATTCAGATGATAACAATTGTCAGACAGCCTGCTCTACACTTAAGTTGGCATGGTAAGATCAGTACAATAAAACCAAGGTATCTCTTTCCTTCTCTTTTCTCACAGCTGGCTCTTTGACTTTCATAGTTCAGTTTTTGAGCTCTCTGCAGGCTGGAAGAGGCCACATTCCTTCCATCACTGGACTTGCTCACATTGGGATGAAAGGTATCTTTATAGGATTTTCATCTGAGGTGGATATTCTGGGATATTTATCTTTCTGGTGAGGAAATGTGGAGATTTATAATAGGTTGGGAGGAGATCTCAGGCCAAAAGTCTTCCTTTGGAACAACACTTGAAAACATGTTTTTTCCTTGTCCTTATTGCTATAAAATAATCCACAAGTCTCCAACTTACGAATATGTGCTTAATATACCTTAGTCCTTTTAACTCAGATGTTCTTAATGTAGGGGACATGAACTTTTTAAAAGAATATATTTTATTAACTGTTTAAAAACAATTGATTTTCTTTGTAATTCTATGTATTTTATTTTATACATTTAAAATATTATTTTCAAAGGGATCCATAGGCATCACCAAACTCCAACTGATCCCCTCCCCCATCCAACACGTGGTTAAAAAAAAGCTTTATTAGTGATCCTAATTTGGTCTAGTCTGGGATGGTATAGCTGTTGTTAGTGATATCTATACCATTCCCTCTCTGCCCACAAATACACATAGCTATAACTTTGAAAAGAGGAGGAATTGGAAAGCTAGTGATCATATATTGCAGTAGGATGTAATGAGATATGGCATCAGATAGATGTCAAATGTAAAAGTCATAAATAAGAGAGAGAGAGAGGAGTCAGTGATGATCATAGTAGGAAGAGTTTCTTTCTGCATCTGGTCTGACCTTGTGTTTACTTTCCTGGCTACATGATTGATAGACTAACCTAGATTGGACTGCCCATGATTGATGAATGAGAAGCAGTTGGAAGTCTTTCCTAATGATAGGGCACTTGAAAGAAAAGAACCAGTTCTAGGGCCATCTTTCTCCTCCAGAGTCTGTGAACAAAGTCAAGAAGTTGGGTCCCAAGTTTCTTAACATCTAATGCTTAACATCTAGTGTTTAGCCATACTGAGTGTGTGAATACCCTTTGGCAACAGCATTGTGTTGTCTGTAATGTTTTTTCCTCCTAGGAGTGGTATAACTCTTGGCACCAAACAAAGTGATCAGTTCCTTTCCTAAACTTTTTGGAGTTGGAGCAGCTAGTATACTTTCTGGGAATAGCTTAGGTCTTAGAAAACAGTGGGTGAACAGATGTTTAGTAAATATTTCATAATGGACTTTTTCATTGTTGACAATATACAAACCTGCTAGTCCTTTTCTGTAGGTAGCCACTTAAATTATGTTTAGTGATTTGTATAATATAATAAGTTCAGGAAAGAGACAGGGTTTTACAGGAACTCGAGTCAATTTCTGGTTGGGTAAGTTCCACAATATTTTGAGTTATGTGTGGCTTTGGATACACCCACACCTTTATCCACATTGAAAAAGAGTCAGTACCTCACTGAAAAGAATAAAAGAAGTAAGGAATAGAAGCTATCAACTTTCTTGGTATTAGAAAGCTCAGTACTTTTTCAACATTTCTATCCTGGTTAATAGAAATACATAACCATCAAAATGAACTTGGATGCCTAGCACAAGATCTCTCATTGAACAGGACCAACATAATGGCCATCCCTGCCCCCTGGTGGTTAAATTCATATTGCTTAGCCTGAAAGCCTTCTGTGTTTCCTTTTGGCATTCTAAGATTCAGATTTCTTTCACTTGAAAAGAAATTCTAGCTGTCAAAGTGGGAGCTGGCATGTAAGCCCAGTAGATAGTAAGCTTCTTCAGGGCAAGTGCTTTCTTTTTATCCACATATCTCCAGTTGTTGGGGCTCTTGTTGGTAATGGGTTGAATTGGTCCTCAGCTAAAAGGAGGCCGTGATCACCTGGGGACAGAATGCGAAGGTTGCACCTGTTTGCAATGAGCAGGATTATCTCTCTGCCTTCGGGGTGATGCACGGCCAGGGGAGGGGCCCTAAGGGGCCCTGGAGAAAGGACTTAAATACAGGCTACCCGGAGGCAGAAGGAAGTTGAGCCAGCCAAGTTTAGAGAACGTAGCTAGAGGAAAGAGAAAGTCTAGCCAAGTCAAGCTTAGAGAATGAGAGGGAGTTCCAGCCATGCCAAGCCTAAGAGAAAGTAACAAGAAGCAAGCCCTGTGTCTTAAGTTTTCTGTGAAGCTGTTTCTCCCGGAGAAAGCGGAAGCCGGGAGCCGGGGATGCCCTAAGCCTGTTGAGGAAGGGTATAGGTGAAACCCATACAGCCTGACCCCCCAAAACTGTAACAGATGGCGCCCGAACATAGGGACTTGAAAGTAGGAAGGATAGGGGTCAGAAGAGCTGTACAGCCTTGCTATAGTAGCAAGAAGCCTGTTGAGGAAGGGTATAGGTGAAACCTATACAGCCTGACCCCCAAAAACTGTAACACTAGTGCTGACACATCATTGATGCTTGCTAATAATGAGAGGTGTAATACTTGCTGAGCTTGTCCTGGGGACCAGTTGTAGCAGACCATTGCTGATACTGCCTATAATAGATATTTTTTCCCCTGACTATAGAAAGCCGGAAATCACTCTCTTCAACACAAAGCAAAGTGCTTCTGTGAGGGGCCTGGCCAGAAACAGTTAGCACCACATTTTCTTTTCTTTTTTTTCAGTCCTTTCATTCAGTCTGGTTTCAGTGAGACAGAAAAGCAGTGCAGTTCCCATCCTGACCAGTCTGGCAGAGGGGACAGGGGATAATCACATTGTTAGCATAATTTCCCGAGTGTATTTGTCTAATAATGGTAACAATAACAATAAATACAATTAAGTCAAAGCAATCTTCCAGTGCATAATGGCCCATTTCCCCTTAATTTTCTAGATCAGAAAAAAAGAAAAATACCAGGATGATTTCCATCAAGTGCTGCTGGCTTTGACCAGCTGTCAGCCTCCAAAGTGAGTGTGTTTTTTGACCCCAGTAAAGGTTGCAGAACCAAGCCTAAAACTGATTCCTCATCCCCTGTTAGAAACTAAGAGGCAACATTAGCTGCAGGCATTAAAATGGAGGCACTTAAGGGCTTAGGATGGCTCAGTAAAGCAGATGTGTTAATGAGGACTAATTAGCCATAGTGAGGAAGAAAAAACCCTACACATTTTTTAAAAGCCAGAAAATGGTTGCAATTCTTCCTCCTCTCCCTCCTCCAAGGCAGGATAGTGTGAATGTTTTAAGGTGCCTATATAGGAGGTTTCTGTCTACAAAGTTTGAGCTTTGGGTGTAATTGATCATATGATCATAAACCTTGAGCTAGAAAGACCTTGGAGGTCATCTAGGCCAGCCCTCCCATTTTACAGATTAGGCAACTGAGGCCAAGAGAGACTAACTATCTTAGTTGAGTTTCCATAGGGAGCTAGGAGCACAGGTGGCATTTCTGTCTAGGTCCTCTGATTCTGAAGATACTATAGAGAGATGCATTATGTCCAGGATGAGGGAGGCTGGGAGTCCCACTGCCCTATGACCTGATCAGCCCAAATCTGGAGAAATCTGTCCAGTCCAGTTGAACTTGTGTGTTCTGGTCACAGTTGAGCACCCCAACAGTCTCTTCTGGCACAGTGCCCTATGCAGACTTGGGGCTTACAGAACACTCACTTTATTCAGGATGCCACAGTTGAATAAACATTTTTTGAGCTGTCTTGATTATTTCGTTTTTCTAGTAGTGAGTATTTTAACGAATTAGTCCATCTCTCCTACTACCTCCCCAAATTGAATAAATCAGAAAAAAAACACAATAAAACAAACCGCCTCCAAATGTCCCAATACAGAACTATGTTGTCTGGCAAAATAAATTCCCACATTGTTCATGTCCAAATACGTATGTCTGCTCATTTGAAGTTAATCATTTCTCTGACAGTCAAGTGAATTCATGTTCATTCTTTTGGTTTATCATTGTATTAATCAGAATTCTAAAATCTTTCATAGTTGTTCATCTCTTTATTGTTGTTACCACTGTATAAATGTTTCTCCTAGTTCTACTCACTTTCCTTTGCATCAGTTCATTAAAGTTTTCTAAGTTGCTCTGAAAATTTCCATTTCATAATTTCTTATGGTTCAGTAATATTCCATTACATTCATATAACCAATTAATCTCTAAGATGAGAACATCCTCTTAGTTTCCAGTTTATAATTATTTAATTTTATCCTCACAGCAACAGTGGGGTGTTTTTCCTCGCACATTTTATGGGTGAGGAAACAGAGGCAGAAATAGGTTGAGTCATACAGCTACTGAGTATCTGAGGTAGGATTTGAACCTAGGTCTCCCATGTTACAAGTCGTACACTCTGTCCACTCCACCAGCTGCTATAAATAATTTGGTACATAAATATCCTTTTTCTCTTTCTTGGGGTATGAGTCTGATGGCGGCAAACTTGGATCAAAGGATATACAAAGTTTAATAATTTTCTGGGGATAATTCCAGATAATTTTCCGAAATAACTGGCCCAATTCCCAGCCCCACCAACAGTATACTTGGGCTTCTTTCCCACATTCTAACATTTGGCATTTTCCTATTTTGTTATTTTGCCCATCTGATCAGTGTCAGACAGAACCTCAAAGTTGTTTCAGTGTGTACTTCCCTAATTATTAACCATTTAGATGCTTTTTTTATTTGATTATTTTCAGCTTGTAGCACTTCTTCCAGAAACTACCCACTTTATCCATTGTGGAAAAGCTATTAGTCTTCCATATTTGAATGAGTTCTTCTAATATCTTGAGAGTGATACCTTTATTGGAGAAGTGTGCTTCAAATATTTCCCACAGTTATGCTTCCTTCTTTACTTTTACTGCATTAGATTTGTTTGTGCGGTTTAGTTAGATATAGATTTGTTAAGTACCTTCTAAGTCCTGGGCACTATCCAAGCACAGAGAATACAAATACAAAGAGTACTAAAGGAAAGATTTTGCCCTTAAGGAACTTAGTGTCTAAAGAGGGGAAATAACAAATAAAAGGGGATTGAAAAGCCTGGGTAGGGAAACTATGTGGGGCAAGTTAGAGAGTCCGAAGTGGAACCTGAAAGAGGAGCAAGCATGGTTAGCTTGGACACTCTTCAGATGGAGCTTCTAAGGAGCAGCCCACCAATCAGAAAAATGGTTCTTGGGGTGCAGGCATCTTTCAGGGTGAGAAGACAGAAGTGGAGAAGTGTGGAGAGTTGGGAGCCAAGCCTGAGAGAGGAATGAGTATGCCTGACATGGGAGCTTCCTCCAAAATGCAACAACTCACCAGAAGGGGCTTCATCCAGCATCAGAAGAGCTCAAGGACAGAGATTCTGTCTGGAGATTTAGAAGCAGAGATAGAGTGAGGAGACAAGGCCAAGTTGGAGCAAGCTGTGAGGAATATAAGCTACTGGAAGGCAAGGCATTCAAAGATTCATTAAAGGAATTAAAGAGGTTAAACCTAGAAAAGGCTTACAAAGCAGAATGACAGTGGTCTTCAGATATTTGAAGGACAATTGCGTGAAAAAATAGATTTGTCTTGCTTACTTCCTGGGCAGGACTAGGGTTCATTGGATGAAGTTGTAGAGAACAAAAAGCACTGACTCAGTATAAAATATCAGCAGAAGTAGCAACAACAACACAACACGAGCACAACTCTTTCTGACAATTAGATCCATCTGGTGCAGAATGAGCAATTTAGTTCCTTCCTTGAAATCTTAAGGTAGAGAACAGATTTCCCATTGTCTGGCCTGACAGTGATGGCATTCTGGTTCCGCTGTGGGTTGGAGCATAGGGCCCCAGAAGCCCCTTTCAACTCTGAGAGTCTTCCCTTTCCTTCTGCCAAAGTCCAACTGTGGGTGGCAGAAGGCAAGGGGCTAATTCTCCTTCTGGTGACTGGCACGAAGACTGGCAGATAGGAGTGATGTTGGGGGCACATTTTAGCCCTCTATCATCAGAGCAGTGTGGCATGTGATTGTTTGATTGCACCCAAAGGCTATCAGTGACTGCAACTGGTGTCAGTTCTAGGATGTTTGACCTAGTACATGTAGAACAGGGATCAAGTGGGTTGTGAAATGAAGTGGAAGATTTTGAGCTCAGGTCTTCTTGACTCCAAGGCCAATACTTTATCCACCATGCCACCTAGGCATCTGACCTTAGCTATTACCTAGTTCAACCCCCTTATTTTAAGGATGTGGAAGCAGAGACCCAAGAGGGGAAGGGATTTGCCTATTCACACATAAATAGTGAATCTCAGAGCCAGGAAGCTAGGTCTTGAAGTCCCATCTCAGGCTGCTATCTACCACACAGGGTTCCAGCCCACTCCAAGTGAATTTAACTTTTGTACACTGCTATTTTCAAACACTATTTCCAATTGATAATAAAGGAACCGAGCAGACATCGCATCTCATCACTCTTGGGAACAAGTCAGCACTCTAGGATGTGGCTTCTTTTGAGAAGTCACTGCTTATAAATTAGCCAACTTGATCTGTGATATCTTAAAAAAGAAAGTTCATTAATTGAAGAGTCAAACTGAAAATCCCTGTCAAATCTGCTCCTGGAATATTCTGGAAGGTATGTTCAGGGTAGAAAACCTGAAAGGAGAAGGAGGGATTGAGGAGTAGAGGATTCTAGAGATAGCCCTGGGACACCCCTACACATAGGGGCTGGATGTGGCTAAAGATGCTGCAGGGTAGACTGAGAAGGATCCATCCAATAAGTAGGGAGAGAACCTGGGCAAAGCAGAGTCATAGAAGCTTGAGTTTTAATTCAAGTTTTGAAAAGTCATTTTAAGTGAAATAAAGAGCAATTAACTAATAACTAAAAATTCTGTCATTGGAAGTAGACCCGAGTACACTTGGGTTCCAAATAACAACAGACAGGTGTAGAACAGAAATAAAAGATACAGACTCTGAAGAGGGCTGGGGTGTGATTCTGCTGCTAGGCATGTATCCCCATGAGACCACTGATAAAAAGAGAGCTCCCAGAATCATAAACATACTGATTGAAGTACCTTTTGTACTAACAAAGAAGTGAAACGAAGCAATGGTCCATCCAATGAGGAAATGGCTAACATTGAGATATGGGGGAGGAGGACAGCTAGGTGATCGATAGTGGATAGAGCTCCTGACCTGGAGTCAGAAAGACCCATCTTCATGAGTTCAAATCTGGCCTGATGCTTACTGGCTATGAGACCCTGGACAAGTCACCTGACCCTGTTTGCTTCAGTTCCTCATATGTAAAGTGAGCTGGAGAAGGAAATGGCCAACCACTGCAGTAACTTTGCCAAGAAGATCCTAAATGGGGCCACAGATAATTGGACATGAGTGGAATGACAGAACAACAACAACAACAACGAGTGATATGTGGACATAATGGTACGTTACTGTGCCATCAGACAGAATGAACATGAGGGATGTCAAGCTGCCTGGGAGATATAGAAAATTCTTAAGAAGAAAAGAAGCAGGCTGAGGAAAATAAGATCCCACTGACTCCACAGTACAAATAGTAATGGGACAATTGAAATGCAGTACTTTGAACTCATAATGACCAAGGTTGGTCCAAAGGAGAGGTGTGAGAAGGCCCCTCTAATACTTCTTTGCAGAGATGGAGAGCTAGAGGTATGGAACACTGCAGATAATGTCAGAATTTTTTTGATGCATTTGTTAGTTTTGTTGAACTGTCCTTTAAAATAATTTCTTTATTATAAAAGACGGACCCCAGTTTCCTCACCTGTGCAATGAGAAGGTTGGATGAGATGGCCTTCCAGGCCATCTTTGATATTACCACAGACAAACTCTGGAGCTCCTTTCCCCATCCCCAGTAATACTGAAATTTCCAGAGCAAGGCCACAATCCAATTTCCCTTTGAATATTTTAAGAGAGCCCCATGAAAGCCTGTGAGTTCCTTCTCTTGCTATTAGCTTGAACTTCCACCAGTGTTATTTCCCTAATAATAATTATTAATGTTGTGATTAATCATTTAGTCTGTTGATATCTTCATAATAACGTTTCTAACCAATTAACATCAATTAGCTTTGACAAAGTGATATTTATTTTTAAAATTTATTTATTTACTTTTAGTTTACAACATTCAGTTCCACAATCCCTTGAGTTCTAAATCCTTCTCTCCCTTTCTTTCCTAACCCCTTCCCCCCACCTGTGGTGGCATGAGCTCAGATTCTACAAATACCTTCACACTAAACATTAGTCAGTTTGTAAAGAAGAATTATAACCAATGGAATGAAAGAGAAAGAAGGAATGAAAGAAAAAACACAAAAGAGAGTAAGTCATTTGCTTCAATCTATTTTCAGACTTTGTAGTTCTTTCTCTGGATGCGGATAGCCCTGTCTATCATGAGTCTTTTGGAGCTGTCTTCTAATCTTTCATTGTTGAGAGGAACCCAGTCTATCAAAGTTAGTCATTACAGATATGATGTGTCTGTAATTGTGTTCAACATTCTCCTGGTTCTGCTCTCCTCACTCAGCATCAATTTATATAAGTTTCTCCAGCTTATTCTGCAGTCTGCCTGCTCCTCATTTCATATAGCAAAATGGTATTCCATTACATTAATATACTATGGCTTGTTTAGCCATTCCCCAATTGATGGACATCCCCTTTATTTCCAATTCTTTGCCACCACAAAAAGAGTTGCTATAAATATTTTTGTACATGTGGGTCCTTTTCCCACTTGCATGGGCTCTTTGGGACATAGCCCTAGAAGTGGTATTGCTGGGTCAAAGAGTATGAACTTTTTTATAGCCCTGACAAAGGGATATTTATTGCAATAATATGATAAGAATGAAAGCAGAGCTACCTCCCAAAATAAAGATATCTGTTTGTTTCTATACACCCCTCAGTCCTTCGGATGAGTAGGCTCAGCCATGCAATGGGGACTACAAAACATTTCCATCATCAAGATGGCTTCTGAATGCTACATAGCTGATGGATAAATTGCTCATGAGATTGCAAGACATGGTGCTCAAGCTTCCAGATCAACCTACTTTTGGCCTGGGTCAAGAAGGCCACTCATCTTCCTGAGCCTTTTGGTGGCTTATTTGAAGCTCACAAGACCACAGTCTGGTTTGTTCCATCTCAATTATTTATTCATCTAAGGGTAGAAAGGAGCTTTTACAGAGACAGAAGAAACATCCATGCTACATGTTCAAAGCCCCATTTCAGCCCAAGGGGCAAAAAGGCCACTGTCACTTCTTTCCTCTCCACTGCTTAAAGCAGTTTTTGGCTCACCTGCCTTCAGGAAGAGAGTTTGAATTCTTCTGTTGGAATCAATGAGCATACATGATCAGTCACAACCCAGGAGCCAACTAAGAAAGCTTTTCTTCATCATTTAGCAAACAGACAGGATGCTCTAAATCAGCACCAGGTTTCCTCCATCACCCTTCATAATGTCTTTGCAGGAGCAGGTTCACTGTCCCACCCTCCCCCACATGCCCCACATCCCCCGCAGCTGGATGAGCCCTTGTATATGCTCTGAGAACTGGGCACCCATTGGCCAATTCTCCACTACACTGTGCTGAGTCTCTGGGAAGGAGTTGAAGTAGGAAAATATAGGTGATATAAAGATATTGATAAATATTATTTATTTAATTTTATTTGCTTTTCAATTATATGTAAAGATAGTTTTCAACATTCACTTTCATAAGATTTTGAGTTCCAAATTTCCTTCCCTTCCTCCCCTTCCCACTCCCCCAAATAGTGAGCAATTTCATACAGGTTATACATGTATAATCACATTGATCATTTCCACATTAATCATGCTGTGAAAGAAAAATCAGAAAGACAGGGAAAATCCATAAGAAAGAAAACACAACAAAAGGAAATCCATACTCAATCTGCATTCAGACTCCATGGTTCTTTCTCTGATGTGGATAAAGTCTGTTGGAATTCTCTTGGATCATTGTGTTGCTGAGAAGAGCTAAGTCTGTCACAGTTGGTTATTGGACAATATTGCTCTTATTGTGTCCAATGTTCTCTTGGTTCTGCTCACTTCACTCAGCATCAGTTCATGTACGTCTTTCCAAGTTTTTTCAAAATCTTCCTGCTCATCATTTCTTATAGAATAGTATTCCATTACATTCACATACCACAACTTGTTCAGTCATTCCCCAATTGATGAGCATCCCCTCAATTTCCAACTCTTTGCCACTACAGAAAGAGCTGCTATAAATATTTTTGTATATGTGACTCATTTTAAATTTTTACGATCTCTTTGGTATACAGTCCTAGAAGTGACATTGGTGGGTCAAAGGGAATAAAAATATTTTTAAAAAAGATTTTTTTGTGGGGTGGTGGGTGTTGTTACCTGTCATAAAAACGATGGGTAAAAGACCTAATGTGATTGTAGGTTGCATTAACAGAAGTATGATATCCCCAATGTGGAAAGCTATGGACCCACTAGACCCTGTTGCCCGGGTCAGGTTACACCCAGGGGACTGTACTGAGTACTGGGCAACCTATTTCATTCAGGCGGCAGGTAGGTAGCGCAGTTGGTTGAGCTCTGGGTCTGTAATTTTATAACTTTACCGTGCATAGGGTGATTTACTCATTATGCTGGGGGCCTTCTTTGGGTTAAGGATATGAAGAGTGTGCATTGACTGCCCAGTGGTTCTCCCTTACTCTCACTATGCAACTACCTACCTTTACCCCCACTTTGGGTCACTCAGTTCTTTGATGGTGTCCATTTTAGATACAACCACAACAATAACAAAAACAAACCTTCCTATTGATAAGAGCTATCTAGACTAGAATGGGTCTTCTCAGGATGGAGGGAGTCCCCTATCCCTGGAGTTCTTCAAGTAAAGTCTGTCTGACAACTCATTATGAAGTTTCTAGATGTTCTTTCTTCTTTGGGAGTTGAAGACTAAATTATGTCTGAAATTCTTTGTAGCTTCAGGATTCTTATATATTATTTTGCAATGTGTAAGGAGAGTCTCAGAGAAATAAAATGACTAGACTCAGCTATCAAAGTGCATTAGTGACATATCAGAAGCATCATATGGCTTGACCATTACAAGTCTTCCCTCTTTCATGGCCAGCCAACTCTTTAAGGAGCTGAACACTAGTCTCAAGAACCTGTCTTTCCCTGATTGGATCTGAATAGGAGAGAAGCGGGTGCCCTCCTATCCCTATTAGTAGAAGCCAATGCCTTCCCATGCTCATAGCTCTGGGGGATGGTGCCTGGAATCAAAGGATGTGAATTTGAATCCTGAGCCTTCTCTTTCCTCAATAGATGGGTGATTGTCAAAATTTTTTTACTTCTCTACATCTTCGCTTCCTCTTCTGCACAAATAACATCCTAGAGCTGTTCAGAAGGGCTCTGTAAAGTTTAACATGTTGTAGAAGAAATGGGAGTTGTTTGCATTTCTGAATTGCTAAAACACCCAGTGTTAGAATCCCTACCCAGAAAGTGAGAACAACACATATACCCCACTATTAAGGTTAGGGCAGACATGCTTTACTCAACAGTTTCACATGATAATGTATACATCAAAGGAAGATAATTTGGCACTCATTCAGCTCGTGATGAAATGGCCAATGGATGATGGGGTAGGGGTAATGAGGATCCTGGGAGAAATTCAGTATGGCGAAGGGGGAAAAGATTGCTATACACTAAGAGTAACTGATTGGGACATGCAACAAGGATGACCAATAACCACCAGACTTTCTAACAAATTGGGTGAGTCCCCCAAGATCACATGTGGCCAATTAGGAGGCCTGGAGGTTGATGGAAAAATAAAGGAATGGAGATGTGTGGCCAAATGGAAATGCTGTTTCAGGGGTCATGAGGATTTGTGAATTTATCATGATGAATGAAGGCACTTCTAAGTGAGAATGTGAAGTATAATTAGACATCAGGAGATGATGATGATGATGATGAAGACAATGTTGAAAACTCCTATTTCTTTAGTTTATAAAATTCTACATGCACAACACTCTTGTGATGGAGGCCATGTACCTGTTGGAAAGAACACTGGATTTGGAGTCAGAGCACTAGGGCTTGTTGCCACCAAGGGGATGTATGATCTTGGCTAAGTCCGTTCCTCTCTATGCTTCAGTATCCTCCTCTGTGCAGATGAATCATTCAAGTTCTAAATCCCAGTGATTCTATGTTACAGCTGAGGAAAGTGAGGTTTAAAGAAGGTGGAGACTTTCCCGTGTATCACATAGTTTTCTAGGTGTCAGAGCCAAGACTTGATCCCAGGTCTTTCAGCTAGACCCCAGTCTCTGGGATATGCCCACTTGTAATGGGAAGCAAAGAAGTACTTAACACCTTTTTTTATTTAACTATTTAGCACCTTGTTTCAGTTCAAGTTCCTTTGTCCGTGATTATATCAAGTCTTTGTTAAGAAACAGAACTTCTGAACCCCACAACTTCTGAACCCCAGAAGTTGTGGATTCCTGTTTCTGATGCAACAGGAAGGGGAGGAGCTAATGACCACATATAAGGAGAAGTCAAAGCTGGGAGAGAGCAGAACTGAGAAAAGTAGAACTGAGCAGAACCGAGATGGGAGCTCTTGTGGTGGAGAAGGAGAAAACTTGTGGTATCCTGGCACTCTATTTCTTCTGTCTGTGGTGATTTTTGTTTGTGATACTTTGTATAGAAACCCTGGGACCTTACTGGAAACCCTGAAAAGATTTTCTTGTCTATTTACAGAAGTCCTGGAGGAGGGTTTGGAAGTCCTGGGACAGTAAGGATGATTTGTGTTGAGTTCTCAGACCTTGTTGGTGAGTCTATGTTGATTTCACAGCAGATAGTGAATTGATGATGGTGCCAGAAATGTGTATGAATGTTTTTGTGGCTCTGTTAAGCTTTATCTTCCCAGGAACAGAAACTGTGAAGGACTTGAGGTAGATTGGACACTGTGAACTTCAATATGGAACAGGAACTGGATGTGGAGCTGGACAAGGAACTGGATGAGGAGCTGGGAGCTGCCTGCCTTTGAACCCAGGTGACAGTTGGGTAGATTCAGGTAGGAGCTGGACCCATGGAAGAGGAACCATGGAATTTGGGAGCCAGCTTCAAGTCAAGATAAAAAAAGACCTCTCCTTAGGTACTTGATGCTGACTGAGAAGATCATGATTTACTGTGGCCTATAGACCTATGTACTTTGTGTCCCTGAAGGAGGCTTGCTACTTAAGGATGATTGAGTTAAGGACTTACTGAATGATTGTACTTTGTTTACAACTATGTGGCCACTTTGGTGAAAACTATGTGGCCACTTTAGTGATAAGTTGTTATGTCATAACATTGTTAATGCTGTACTTTGATTTCTCTCAGTGTTTTGTCTTAGTTTACTACTGTATAAATAGAGAGTTCACTATACTATGTGATCAGAACCTTGAAGCTATTCACAGCAGCAGTACTCTGGAAAGATGGTCGTGCTTGGCTTTATACCACACAGGGACTCTTAAGTTATAGCAAGGAGGCTATACAGGAATCTACATGTGAAGCTAGATTTTCTTCCACACAGTACTAGGCACTCTGTTCTTACTTCCACCTCTTCAGATCCCTGGTTTTCATCAGAAATTGGATCAAATGAAACCTCGTACACATGGTCATTCCTGATGGCTCCATCTTCTCTGTTGTAAACCTCTGCTCACCTTCAAAAATGCTTTTAATTTATTTTTCTGTGACATTTTCTGTCATGCAGTGGGATGTAAGCTCCTTGAAAGCAGATATTGTTTGATTTTTGCCCTGCTCACTCCAGTGGTGGACATACAACAGATGCCCAATAAATACTTGTCAAATAAATGAACCATAAAGGTTTCTACATGTAAAAGGGATCCTTGTACTTGGGTAAATTGGGAACCATTTACTTGTCATACATGGTCTTCCAAAGACCATGGCTTAGTCCTCTCACATATGATTATTATGGATAATTTTCATATAACTATTCGTGGAAAAGAGTTCTTTGACCAGAATAAAACTTGAAGCTGAGTGGGCTGCCCATTGAGTTCGTCAGAATTGTTATAATAAGTACTCATTAAGAATGTACTGTGTACCAGGCACAGTGATAAGAATAAAAGTTTCTACCATAAATTAGATCCTATTGGAGGAAACAAGAAGTACATAATCAAGTAATTAACAAACATTTGTTAAGTACCTGTCCTGCTCCAGGCACCATTCTGGACCCTGATGATGCAAGTGCAAAGAAGGGAATAATCCCTACATCAAGGAACTTCATTCAAATGGAGACCATAAGGATATATATAAGTGTATAACCCATTAACATAGAGTTCATTAAGTATAAATGTATGCCAAGCAATCTGATTCAGGGTCATTTGAGAGGGAGGATGGGCACTAGTAGGTGAGGATCAAGAAAATTCTCATGTAGAAGGATGTACATGAAGTGATCATTGAGAGAAACAAGGGATTGATTTGAAGAGACCAGTTTGGGTGTGTAAGGGATGGTGGTGGGGGTGGGAGTGAACATGTCAGGAATGGGGGCAGTCAGTTCAAAGGCAAGCACTGTGGGCCTATGCATGTTTGCAAGTCTTAACATTCAATATACCCATAGGTTCTTCTGTCTAGGAGACACATTACAGGTAGACAATGAGTCAGGCCCAGAAATACCCAGGAACAAGAGCTAACTCAATCCCATTTAGGAGAATAAGAGATATTTGTAATGATCCCAAGCTCATCCCTGATATAAATGTTCAACTTTATAAACAATTTTTCTTCTAAAAATATTTTGAGTTTTAAATTCTCTCCTTCCCTCAAGACCAGTGGTTCTCAACCTTCCTAATGCCACGACCCTTTAATGCTCATATGTGGGTGTATGTGCATGAGGGTAGACACACCTGGAGACTTAGAGAAGTGGTGTCTTGTTTCCTAAGACCATCAGAAATATGTGTTTTCTGATGACTTTAGGTAACCCCTGTGACCCCTGTGAAAGGGTTGAAGCCCCAAAGGGGTTGCCACCCACAGATTGGGAAGTGCTGCTCTAGACTCTCTCCCACTTGTTGAGAAGGCAAGTACTATGATCCCCATTATACATGTGAAGTCATGCAAAACCTATTTTGCATTAGCCATGTTGCCAAAATAAGCAAGAAAAGTAAAGAGAAAGCAAAATCTGTTTCAGTCTGCATTCAGCATTTACTAGTTCTCTCTCTAGAGGTAGAGAGCATTTTCCATCCTGAATCCTTTGGTATTGTCATGGATCATTGTATTAATCAGAACAATTAAGTCTTGCACAGTTGATCATTATTAAAATATTGGTATTAATGTGTTCAGTGTTCTAATTCTGTTCACTTTATCAGTTCATACACGTCTTCTCAAGTTTTTCTGAAACTATCCTCATTCCCATTTTTTTTTACAGCACAATAATATTCCATCACAACTATATACCACAGCTTGTTCAGTTTTAAAATATTTTAACACAAATATTCTACCTATGATGTCATATGACTAGGAATTGTCACACCACAGTTCCAGAAGAACCTCAGTTACCCACAGGCACTGGAGAGATGCACATTGGTGGACGTGGCGTGGGTGGTGAGGAAGAGGCAGTCTTGGCATTAAATAATTTGGCATTAAAAACATAATCTATGTCAATGAGAAAGAATGGAGGCCATGGAGAATAGAGAGTAGGAGTGAGGACCACGGGTGGGTACCTGTAATGATCCTAGGATCTGAAGATCTACCTACCATGTTCTTTGAACTTGCTGATGTAGCAGGAAGGGGTGGAGCAAGAGAGAGCCGGAAGCAAACTAGAGTCCTTGTGGTGGTGACTTGAAGCAGCAGTAGCAGCAGTGGCTGCAGTTGTGCTGCGAACTCCTTTTACTTTGAGCCTGCCAGAATATCTGCTAAGGTCTCCCGCTGAGGACTGCCAGGGACAGGAACTATGGGGGTGGGGGGGGGGCAGAGCTGCTGGGAGCAAGTTGCCTGGACCCTGAGCAGTTGTTGTGAGTGAGGAGAGGAGGATCTTTGCCTGAGGTAGCTTGTCCTGTTTTGAAGGCTTGAGAATGTGGGTGTTTACTACTTTAACTACATGTGCCAACTTCATAACTACCATGTTGGCTTTGACTTTCTGGTTTTGGGACTCAGTTTTCTGGTTTTTGAATAAATGCTCTAGCTATATTTCCCACGTAGAGAGCCTGTTACATTTTGTGATTAATAACCATATCAACATACTTATAGTTGCTGTAGACATTGTGAATACTGCATTGCTGATACGGTACCCAAAATGCAGTGCCACTGTTCAAAGGTACTGAAAGAAACAGATGAAGGACCTTCCAGGCACTGAGAAGTCCCTCAATGATGAATCCAGGGAAACTCTTGGATAAGCATCCCTCAGGATGGTCAGGCACAGAGGGTTTGTGATCTGCATTGATGAGGGATCTCCTTGACAATGGAAACATGGGTTCACCAGAGTAAAATATTTCTGCTCATGTCATATGCCCAGGTAGCAGCATGCTCTGTGATGGCAGGGTGAACTCTCAATGATGTCTCTCCTGCAGCCATCAATTCAGAACATACAGGAAGCTTTGATTAAGAACCATTATATGACCAAGGAAGGAACACACATAGCTATGGGTGCAGTTCCCCTCTTTTCAGCAGGTAGAGTTTTATATAAGATAACATTTTTAGGGTTTTTTTTTGCTTGAGAAGTAAGCTTCTACTGCAATTCATATGCCAAATACCCCATTCTTGCTAGGCCTAGGGCCCTAGCTTCTCTTTGTCAGACTCTAAAGTGTTCCATGATTGGGATTTAAAGCCTTGGGGAAGACTTCTAGTATTTTGGGGGCAATCAGAGAGCTTCTGAAGTGTGTGTGTGTGTGTGTGTGTGTATGTGTATGTGTATGTGTGTGTAAAAAGAATGTCAGAGAGACAGAAAAGAGAAAAGAAAAGAGATAGAGACAAAGACAGAGATAAAGAAGGGAAAGGCAAGACAAAAAGTCGAGCAATAGAGAGACAAAAGAAGAGTGGAGACTAGAGAAAGGGAGAAAGAGATGAGAGAAAAAGGAAAAGGAAGGGAGAAGCAGAAAGAAATACACACACGCACACACACACACACACACACACACACACACACACACACACACATACAGAAAGGGTGAGGAAGATCAGCATGCCCGAACCCACTCTGATGCTTCTATGAAATGAGCAGGAGATGAATAGGGGAAATTAATAGAAAATGAAAACACCAGATTTAATGAGCAGATGGCTTAAACTATTTAGATTATACCATTCCACTGCCTGATTTGATATGAAAACATTAAAAGAAAAGAGAGAGGGAAGGAGGGCTTAATTAGCAAATTAACAATAAATCGAATTGCCAGGCTATATTATCAATTTCCCTTTCTTATATTAATGAAGAAAGAGATGGGAAAAAAGAAATTGTCCCTCAATTCTGAGAATGGCCCAATCTTGACTCCATAGCGCCTCTGGGTTTGGTGGTGGGGGCTGGAATGGCTACATCTAATTTCTAGAAATAATTGGACTGATTTTAAATAAATGAATATTCTAAAGTCGACAACCTCCGGAAAGGAAGGAAGGAGAAAAATCACATCTGGGGAAGGAATTCCAGTTATAGGAGGTTGATAACTTTTCTCAGCAAATGTGTTCTTTATTGATCATCACACTTCCAGGGCCCAATCCATTTTCTAGTCTGACAACTGATGAAAATTTGCCAATCACATTATATGAGAATTATGTTGGACCAGAGAGGTTGCTTTGAGAAGTAGTGTATAGTGGAAAATATTTAGTGGAAGGCAAGAGATATGGTTTCTATTATTCTATTACTAACTCCCCATGTGACCTTAGGTAGGCTGTTTAACCTGTGGACTCAGTTTCCTTATCTGTCTTATTGCAATAATAATCACAGACTTTTCTACCTCATGGAGTCATAGGATGAATATAATTAGAAAATATGGTTGAAATTGATTAGATACGGTCAAGTTGAACAAAGATAAGGGAAGAAGTCACTAGGTCTCTCAAGTTGGGGAATTTTAGGATTTCTAGTCATCAAAGACTGCTGATGGTTTTTGGCTAACATTCCATACTGAATATAGCTCTTTGGTGCACATTCTGTTTGCTGGGCTGACAACAGAGGAAAATTTGCCAATTGGGCTTGCCAATCTCACTATAAATGTGTCACTATTTAGGTGATGTGTGAATTCAATGCTATTTTCATCTTATGAAAAGAGAGAAGTTGAGAGCTAGAAAGGGAAGGGCATTTTATTTTAAGGAAGAATCCTTTCTATGGAATCTGCAACATGTATTCATCAGTCTTTATTTTTTATTGGAATATCTCCAGTGATGGGAACTCTCTACCTCCAGAGGCAGGTCATTTGACATTTGGACAGCTTGCACAAAGACGTTTCTTTTTATATTATGCCCAAATCTTGCTCTCAGGAACACGCAGATCTTGCTCCTACTTCTGTCCTCAGTCACTGTTTTACATGACAACTTTCAAATACTGGAAGCCACTTGTTAAGTCTTGCCTTGGTGTCCTCATTTCTGTGTTAGGCAGACCTATTCTTTCAACCTAGCCTAAGACAGAATGATTTTTAAATCCCCTTAGCACACTGGCTATCCTTCTCTGAATATGGTTTGTCTTATTGATCTTCTCAAAATGTGATTTCCAGAATGTGACACAGTACTCTTGATGAAGTCTAATCTGGAAAGAGTTCAAGTGGACAATGACTTTCTTAGCTCTTGCCATTCAATTCTTGTTACTGCAGACTCATTTTGCCTTCATGAATGTGTTAAGAGTGGTGGACATCCCTTTAAATCATTCAGTTTGGTCCATTGATTTTAGCTTGTTGATATTTTTGGTTCCTAATTCTGCTTCGCTGACCTATCTTTCTCTCTGAGCTTCAAGTAACCAGCCAAGTTCATACTCACATCATTTACACTTTTAAACAAGTCTCTGAACAATGTCAAAGGACAGAGCCCTGGAACACTCCATTAGATACTTCTTGCAAGTTACTTTGGAATAAGGAATCAATCAGATTTTTTGTCTGGTCATTCCACTGAGTCTGAATCCACCTAAGTATACTCTCATCTAGCCTGCAAGCTTTCTCTGTCTTGTTCACAAGAATATAATGACTTTGCCAAATGTCTTTCAGTGTGCATAGCAGCCACTCAGTAAATATTTATTATGTGGAAATCCGGCTATACAGTACTATGTATATGGCAATCCCTGCTCCACTAGTCTATTAATTCTGTCAGAAAAGGAAATGAGGCTAGGCTGAAATGTTTGTTATTTTCTTTGTTCTTTTTTTGCCTAGGTTCCATTTTGAAAGTTTTGTCCATATCTTTTGTTTTAAATCACCTTACTTTCCAAAGATATTCCTTCTCCTTCCTAACCCAATAAGATATCAGTTATATTTTAGTTTAAAAATAGACTTTTTGGGGCAGCTAGGTGGCACAGAGAATGGAGTACTGGCCCTGGAGTCAGGAGGACCTGAGCTTTAATCTGGTCTCAGACACTTAACACGTACTAGCCACGTGACCTTGGGTAAGTCACGTAACCCCAATTGCCCTGCTTTCCTCTCTCCAAAAAGCAAAAACAAACAAACAAAAGCAGACTTTTATTGATATATTGATTTTACATTGTCCATGTTTTTCCTTGCTTCTTTCTTTGCTCCTCCCTTCCCAGGAGACGCAGGCTTTATAACTTTTTTTTTTAATAGGAAGAGAAAAAAAAAATCAGGAAAACCAATGAACATCGACCAAAACAGAATCACACATACTGTTCCACTCTGCAAGGTCTGGTGAAGATATATTCTTGTTTTTTTTGAATTGAAATTATTGAGTGCATTGCTGTCCTGATTTTACTTCACTTTGAGTTGACTCATTGTCATCATTTCTTACAGGACAGTCGTTGTTTGGAATCTCTGAGTTAGGAAGTTGAGCATCTTAGTCACTTTATTTGTGTAATTCAAAATTGCTTTCCAGAATGGATATACTAACTCAGTTCCACCAGTAATGCATTAGCGTCACTTTCTCCACAACCTCTCATTTGTTATCTTTGTCAGTTTTCTGAGTATGAGGCAGAAAACTGAAAGTTTTTTTGGTTTGTGTTGCTCTTAATAGTAACAATGTAGATAATCCTTTCATATAATTGTAAATAGTTGACAATTTTTCTTTTGGTAACTGTTTATACCCATTTTCCATTTGTCTATTAAGGAACAGTTTTTCATTTTGTGTATTTTTTGTTAGTTATCTATATACCTTGGATAGCAAATGCTCATTAGAGATATCTGATACAAACCTTTCCCCCATTTATCTTCTTCTCATCTTATTCTACATTAATTTTGTTTGTGCAAAAGTTTTTCAGTTTTATATAATCAAAATCACTTATTTTATATTTTATAATTGTCTTTCTGCCTTGTTTGGTTAAGAATTCATCTATTCATAGTCCTGAAAGGTATGTGGTCTGATTTTTTTCTTTTTATGACATGATTATTAATATTGAGGTAACATATTCATTTTGAATTTACTGTACTATATAGTGCAAGATGTTATTCTAAGCTGAATTTCTGCCAGATTGACAAGTTCTTTTTCATATAATTTATGTTTTCAGGTTTCTGGACACTTAAGTTCTTTTGATTCTGTTTCTTCCTCGTCTAGTCTATTTTATTGATTTCCTTTTGCATTTTTAACCAGTACCAAGTTGTTTAGATGACTGCCACCTTAAGATATTGTTTGAGGGAGAATGTAAAAATAGAAAAAGATCTACATGTACAAAAATATTTATAGCAGCCCTATTTGTGGTGGAAAAATATTGGAAATTGAGGGGATGCACATTATTTGGGGAATGACTGAAAACGGGGCAGTATATGTAATGGAATACTACTGTGCAATAAGAAATAGTGAACAGATAGAATTCAGAAAAAACCTGAAAAGACTTGTATGAACTGATGCAAAGTGTAATGAGCAGTATCAGAAAAACATAGTGCACAGTATCAGCAACATCATGTGATGATCAGCTATGAATGACTCAGCTCTTCTCTGTAATACAATGATCAAAGACAAGTACAAAGGAAAACACTATCCATACCCAAATAAAGAACCAATGGACTCTGAATGCAGATCAAAGCATATTTTTTCACTTGCTTTACCCTTTCTCATGTTTTTTCCCTTTTTTGATCATTTTCTTCTCCATGACTGTGAAATACATGAAACATATTTTACACTATAGCACATGAATAAACTATATCAAACTGCCTATCATTTTCAGAAGAGGGGAGAGAGTAAAATTTGGAACTCAAAATTTTTTTAAAAAATGAATGCTATTAATATACCTTATGGTACTGGGGAAAAATAAAATATTATTTAAAGCAAAAAAAAAAAGAAGACATTTTTTGAGTTCTGGCAGTGCTATTCCTCTTCACTCCTACCTTTTCCCCCCCTCATTTCATTATATTATTTAACCCATTTATATTTTAAGTTGTGAGAATAAATTTTATTTTTTTCCTCTTTGGGCCTCAATATATTTTAGTTGGAACTTTTAATATTCTCCTAACCCTTTTAAGTCAGTATTTTTCCCCTATGACAAATTTTGTTTGATTTACTTTGATGCAACCCTATTATTTCAGTTATTTTCTTTGTTGATTCTCTGAGGTTTTCCAAGTAAAGCATAATGGCATCAGCAGATGTGTGTGTTTTGTTTCCTTTTAACCAATGTTTGTGCCTAATTTTTTGTCCTCAATGACTTGTGGTACCACTTAACAATTTTAAAGCCTCATAATGTATTTCTTTAATGATATGTCAAAGGAATCTAAGTCAAGATGATCATTTTATGGTCTGTTGAATTCACCATCTTACATCTAAAAAATATCAGCACTCTTATTGTAGCCCTACAGCTCCTTTGTCCTAGTCCTACTGCACCTTTGTCATTCTCCATAAATTTTCAAAGATGGCTGATACTGTCAGTTCTTTCAATACCCCAGGATGCAGTTTGTCAAACTTAGTAAAAAGAACTCATTGATGGCAACCTGATGTTGGTATTTTAAAATTTTAATTTTGTATGAATGATTTTTATTCTATCGTTCCTGTTCTGAAGATAGTTCTTTTTGGTAGAGAAAGTAGGAATGAAGAACAGTTGAGTACTTCTGCTTTCTTTGAGTCACTTGCTACCACAATGCTATCCAACTCAGATGACTTTCTGTTCTTATTGTCCTTTGATATTCCTCTTCCACAGACATAGCTTTTAAAAAGTCCTTTTTTATTGTCACAGCCAGCCTTAGCTCCTTCTGAGTTTTAGAACTCCTGGTTTCATTCTTATAGAGTAATGCCAAACTTTTGTTTCAGTTCTCTATTTTCTGTTTGAATGGCCCCTTGTTGTCTAAAGAATCAATATAAACTTCTCTGTCTGATTTTTCAAGCTCTTCATAACCTAGACTCTTAGGACTGTTCAAATTTTCTTCACCTCACTCCTTGAATTTTGCATTTCTGAACAACTTGCCTACTTTCCTCTCTGTTTTATACATATAACAATCCATATCCCATCTCACTACCTTTGCACTGATCCTCATGGCTGAATGCATTCCCTCCTCACCTTTTTAAAGACTCTGCTCAAGTACTACCTTTTCATGAAGCCTTTCCTGGTCCTTCAAGCTGCTGATGTGCACCCTCCCGAATTTACTAGCACCCCCTCTGGGATTCTTCTCCAACTACCATTCAAAGTTTTGGCCTGGGTCCCCAGAGGATGGCTAATTTCTCTCTTCAGTATTTTAAGCATAAACACATGGGACTGGAGTTTCTATTTCTGTTGCTTCCAATCCTCTACCAGTGTTCCTTGTTGATTATTAGTCACATTTAATTAGCTTTGAGAAAGAGGCATTTACTAAGTAGATACAGCAGGGAAAATTGTCATTAAAAAGTTCATCCACAAGTCTGGGACATACTCTCCCACAGTTACATACAATGTCTAAGGGGAAAGTGGATTTAAGCTTAGAAAGTTTACGTGGTAAGGAGTATCATAGTTCATGCTTACTGAAAGTTCTTCTATCTCCTTCATGGAATCCTCATTAAGTTCTCCCCTGGAGAAATTCTCTTGACGACCACTGAACCACCATGTTACTGGAATTCTTAATTCCAAACTGGCATGACATTCATAGGCCTAGAAAATCTATGATTTTTCAACCAATCCCACTATATTCCCTTTATATCATCAACTGATTTCAACCGTTTATCAAAGTATATAATTTATTTTAAATTGATTAAGCACTTGTTCATAGCTAGTTTACATTTAAATGACAGAGGAGGAGAGAGGAAAAGAGGGAGGGAGGGAAAAGAGAGAGAGAGAAAGAGAAAGACAGAGATTTAGTTTTTCTTCAGTTAAATTAATTGGCTTTGGGGTATAGAATAAACTCCCCTTTATATTTCTGACATATTGTCTCCCCACTGAGAACATCTAGCACTCAGAAGATACTTAATAAACTATTTACACATGTAGACAAAGGTTAAGAAGCATTCAAGTGCTACTGTGGCAGCACCTTGAGGTCAGGGACTGCTTCCCATTCACCTTTGCATGACTAAGGCTTACTTGCCATAGTTCCTGATGCATCCTAAATACTTCTGGATTGATTGGTTGGTTGATATTTCATGCTTCTACTCTTACACTATTTCACTGGATGCAACTGTTTCATGGAAACATATCCTCCTCCTACCTCCTATATCTTTAACTGCTCTATTCCTTTCTCTACTCATTCAAGCTTAGAAAACACACATGATTTTTGGAGAGAGTATAAAGTGTACTCAAATATGCCAAGCGAGACCATATCAGCTCTCTTCCTGCAGCCTTCTATCCTGTAGCCCCAATAGTTGAGGTAATCACATTTTATAGATCATCTTCTTGATCTGACACATGTGTACAGACTCGTTCATTTCTTCATTTAGCCAGTAAACAGTGATGGAGTGCCACGTTTGTGTGGAAATTGTCCTTTCTTCTTCAGACTCTGCAAGATATTTTGTTCTTTTCTTATGATCTCAGTTTATTATTTTCTGCACTGTGGCTATTGTATTATTATAGCATATTGTTATATGTAGTAACCTTTTATTAGATTGGTTTTTTTTAGATTTTTTCTTTATTAGATGGCCTCCACAAGGCCAAGCAACCCAGGTCCAGTCTTCATTACTCCTCCATGCCCTGGCTCTGCTCACTTGATAAATGAATGATGAAGGATGAATAAGCAAATTAATTAATGAAGTATCAGAAACTGAAAAGACATACAAAGTTGATTAAGACACAATCCCTGTCGTCAAGGAGTTCATAGTCTGAGTACAATAAGACAGGTGAACAAATAATTATAATGCAAATTAAAATACTATCCCTGCATAAGAAGAGTCCTATAAAATCACACAAAAGAAAAATCACTTCTAGTTGGGAGGATCCTGAGGGGCTAGATGAGGTGGAATTAGAGTTTGTTATTGAACAATGATTAGGATGTAATCAATAATTAGGGATCTGGGTGGATAAGTTTCAAGGCATAAAGAAAGTTGCGTTAATATGACTTCTTGGTGAATGCTCATAAATATTGTTGGACTGTCCATTTGTTTTCTTCTAGAGATGGCTCTTCCATATCATTGCTTGGGGTGATGAGACAAAGACACTCCTTTCAGCTGGATATGCAATTAGCCTTAAGTGGTCCTAATTGCGCTACTTTAATTTGGTTCTGACTAAATATGGGATGTTGTCTAATGGAGGAGACTTCTAAATGATGCTAGGGTTGTTTCAGCTTTCATTGGAGATTTGATTATTCATGTTCACTTTCCTTCATATTAATCTAGAATTTTAATTTCAATGAAGGGATTAATCAGAAGACTATTAGTGCTCAATATAAATTAGTATGATTAGTTACCATAATGTAAAAATTAATACTGCATTTCCAGTGCTTGTTTTTTCCAAATTAGGCCAAGATCAGTCGGATAATCTAGACATTGTTCGTGTGAAGCCAGGAACATTTATGTGATTTCATATTCGTGAACTTTCATATGCCAGTTCAGCCAAGGAATAGTCCCTTTATAGAACATGGCATTTATGCTGTTCAAATCATGCGCTCAACAAATATTTGCTAAGTGGACACATGAAGGTAATGAATGGATAGATGGTCCTCTGGAACATTTCTAGAACATCTGGATGCTTCATGTGTTTTGCTGAATATTTATCCTTAAATCATCCTATAAAATATTGATGATCTTAGCACAGCTAGGGAGGTAGGGCAACTGAACTGACAGATCGCAAAACTAACAGCTGCTTCCTAATAAGGACTTTGCTCTTTCTCACACTATGATATTATCCATAACCAGCAAACAGACATGTCATGCCTGTAGGCTTTTATTCAGCTTCTATTGAAGCTGGAGGTCTACATGTGTGGACAAACAGCGGGGATGTAAGAGCCTTAGTCCCTTTTTCTGAACCACAGTCCTCCATCATCAACTGACTATTAGACAACTAGATATTCCATAGGCATGAAAAGCTCAACCTATCCAAAAGAGCATTCCTTATCTTTTCTCTCAAATCTTCATCTCTTCTGAAATTCCCTGTTACTATTTAGGGCACTAACATCCTCCCTGTTGCCAAGTTTACAACTCTGGCATCCTACTCAACTACTTACTCTCACTCTGCACTTCTTATCCATAGTAAAATTATGTCATTTATGCCTTTGTAGTCTCTCTTGCATACATCCCTTTCTCTCTACTCACACAGCAGGCCCCCTCATCATCTCTCACCTGCCTATTGTGGAAGTCCCTCTCAGGTGTTCTCCTTAACCAAACTTTATCCCCATTTCACTGCATCCTTCATTCAGATTCAAAAAGTGATTTTCCTTATTCCTTTGTCTGCTCTTGTTCCTCCTAGTCAATAAACTCATTTCTCTCCCTTTTATTCCTAGGGTCAAACACAAAACTCTCTGGCCTTTAAAGCTCTTCAAGAACTGACTCCCTCCTCCCTTTTCCTGTTTACTTGTACTTTACTTCACCCACTCTATGATTGAATTTGATGGCAATTCTTCTCACAGCATTCCATTAGCTCCCTCTGCCTTTGCAGACACTGTTCCCCGTGCATGGAATGACTTCAAGACCTTTATCTCTTTAAATCTCTGACTTCCTCCAAGAATCAGGACAGGAAGACATTCCCCTTACCTCCAGTTATTTGAACCTTTTCCTTTAGTGTCTCTTCTCTGTATATAACCTGTATGTGCCTAGCTATTTGTCTCCCTCACTGAGGAGCCCCATGGAGCAGTGACTAGATAGTTGGCCTTGAAGCTGGATTCCAAAATCTTGCCTGCTGCCTGTGTGATCAGTATAGGAGAATGATTTAATGTCTCATTGTTCTGGGCCAGTGGTTCTCCAAGTTTTCCACAGTGACATTTGGCCCAAAAAAATCTTTGGTAGAACCCCTAATAAAATCATCAAAAATTATAGTGTTAATGTATATTATCAAACAGCATAAGATGGATTAAAATCCAAATAAACTTGGGAATGTGTCTGCGTTACTTACAGTATAGTCTGAGAGACACTGCCCTGGTAGGAGCTTCCTCATCTGGATGTTGCTTATAATGAAATCAGAGGTCCAGTCCCTAGCCCCAGCTCCTTCTCCATTAGAATGGAGGTTTCCTGGAGGCAAGGACTGTTTTTACTTTACTTTTTCCAGCTTACCAAGTGCCTTGTTTGGTCCATTGGTTGAAGAGATAGTTCATTTTCCTCTTTTGGACTTTTTGTTTGGAGACTTAAGATGATAAAAAGGCAGAAGATGCTTTAGCCTTTTGCCCTTTAAGATCATCATGAAGTCACCTCATTTCAGAAGTGAAAGAAAGGGAGCTGAGCAGAGTCTCCTCATGGTGAGATGCTGAATTCCTCCCTTCTCATTCAGATATTAGGCCAAGCATAGATATCATTTGCATTGGGAATACACAGGATGAACACTTTCACCTGCAACGTAGATCAACATTTCATCTATACTTTCCAGCTTTAGCTTCCTAGGCAGCTGAGAGATTATGTGACCTGCCTCGTGTCACACCACAAGTCTGTGTCAGAGGCAGGACTTGAACCCACAGCTTCCTGGCTCTAAGATGGATCCTCTATTTCCTGTGATATCCTACCTCCCTTCAAGGGCTGGGAAGGCCTCTAGAATTTGATGTTTTTATTATCTGATTGCAGAAATTTGTGGATTATTCTTGCTCTTTGAGAGATCTCTTTTAAGCAGTTAAAACAAGTAAAACTAACTATACAGAGATCCCACCTGAAAATGTGTGCAATGTGGCACACATTCTGCCTACCTCTCAATAAAAAAAGGAACCAAAATCTATTTTCTCTCCTCAGCCCTACTCCATAGGGGAAAATATATTCTTTGTAACAAATAGGTATATATAATACAAATATGCACATGTGCATACATCTGTCTCTGTCTCTGTCTTTGTCATCATCAAACAAAACAAATTCTCTCACTGACTGAATGCTAAAATCTGTATATCTCATTCTGTGCCCTAAATGCATCCCCTTTCTGTATTGGCTAGCATGTTTCATGTCCAGTCCCCTGAAATCATGAATGGTAATTGTATTTGGTCATCATGGATCTTAAAGCTTTCGAAGTACCTTGTTTTTACAGTGTTTTTGTTATTGTATACGTAGTTCTCCTGGTTCTATTTCATTCTTGCTCAATTAATTAAAGTCCTCAGAATTGTTCATTTTTATAATATCAATATAAACTGTTCTCTTGGTCCTACCTACCTCACTCATCATCAGCTTATACAAACCTTTCAATGTCTCTTTGAAATCATTTATTTCTTCATTTTTCATGACACAGTTGTACAATCTATCACACTCACATGCCACAACTTATTAATTTATTTCTCAAATGATAAACATCCCCTTTATTTCCAGGTTTTTTCCACTGCAAAAAGAGTGGCTATAAGTATTTTTTGTATGTAAAAAGATCTTTTCTTCTTTCTCTGATCTCCTCAGGGTATAGGTCTATGAATGATATAGGTAGGTCAAAGAACATGGATTGTTTCATAGTTTTTGGTGTATCCTTGCAGATTGCTTTCTGGAATGTTTGTACCCATTCATAGGCCTATCAATGTAGCATCAATATGCCCATTTTCTCACAGCTCCTAACATTCGTCATTTTTCTTTTTTGTCACCTTTATCAGTTGGATGGATATAGCACACCCAAATGTATCCAAACTTCACAGAACAAATCTACTTAAAAGAAGGATTTGTTCTGTAAAACTTGGGCTTAGTCAAAAGGCCTTACCCAAGGATCTCTAAGGACTCAGTGGCCTTAAGGCCACAGGTTTTCCAACCTTGGTGTAGTAAAATCTCAGAATTACTTAAGATATATTTCTCTAGTAGCAATGTGGAAGATTTTTCATATGGTTAGAAATACCCTAAATTTCTTACCTTTAGAAATGTCTCTTCCTATCTTTACTCTTTATCAATTAAAGAATGGCTCTTATTCTTATACATTTGAATCAGCTCATAACATACAACATGAAGTAAGACATTTATCAGAGAAACTGACTGTAAGGTTGATTTTCCTTTCCTCCAGTTAATTGTTTTCTTTTTAATCTCAGCTTTATTGAATTTCTTTGTGCAAAGTCTTTTGAAGTTTATGTGAACTTCTGTTAACACAGGTTACAGAGAGCAATGTTTATGGTTTCGTATGGAAGGCTGAGGGCCATTACCAGAGGTAGAAAGGTTAACCAGCTTCCTCAGGGGTACAGAAGGGGTAAATGTCAAGAGCAAGACAGGAACCCTGGCATCCATGTCTTCATGACTTGAAGCACTAGCTGAAACCTCCCTCCCTCTGTCTGCCTTCCTATGCAGTTATCCCTTCCACATGGTGGGGGTTATGGGGGCAGCACTCCTATGATTGGGAAAATCCAAATAAAATTGGTCTTTCCCTTTTATCAGAGAACAAATCTGAATTATTACAGTATTAAAAGACAAAATATGTTGACATTATATAATATAATACATATATTTTGTGCATTTCTGAGTTTTTAAACTTTTTCTGTCATCTGCTGGCCTTCATGTACTGTTTGAAGCTTCTGCAAAACTCCTCTCAAATTCCCATCGATTTTCTTATGCTAACTTGTGATATGTTGAAACTGTGAAGGAGGGAAGACAGGATGTGGAAGAGATCACTGTCATCTATCTTCATCACCATTATCAGGTCAATGAGCTGCTAATACTGTGTGCAGCACTGTGCAAAGTCCTGGGAATACAAAGATGATCAATCTCTGCCCTCAAGGAGCTTACATTCAAATAGATGAAAACAACATAGAAAAGAGGTTAAAGCTAGGCTTAGGGCTAAAGGTACTGGTGGGTCTAAGGCAGACCTGTGGAGAGTCCAGAGTGCAGCCTGGAGAAAAGAGGGCGTGGTTGTAAGAGGTTCTGGGAGGAACCAAGGAAGGTGACGCTAAAGGGATGTGGGATACTTCCAATATGAGTAGTATGGGGTGGAGTCCATAATGTTCACTATTTTCTAAATGTTTGAGAAAAGGTCAGCAAAGCCATGAGGGTGGGTGGGGGTGGCAGACGAAGGTGTCCAAGTAGCCGTAGGGGATAAACCCAGATTCAAGGTGATTCGGCAGATCCAAGAACTCCAAAGAGGCCTTGGCCTTGGAGGCTGATGTGGTCTTCAGCCTCTCTGTACCATTTTCAGTATCCCCTCATGCAGGCATACCTGGGGCCCTCACTCCTTTCTTCTCGTGCCTGTAGAACAGTTTGGAGGTCAAGTGGATTCTCATTTAGCAAAGGAACTTTCCATTAACTGAAAAGCACATACAAGCTCAGTTAAAGGCTTCTCGGCTCTCCAATGGCTCATCCCTAAAGAGCACTTTGAGTCAAGTGGTAAATGAAAGAATAAATTCAGTCAAACTTCATTCTTATAAAACAGTGGCTTTGGTTTTAGGGCTGCTTGGAATGTGTCATACATTTGGGGATGTCCCAGGCCTGGACATTAAACACTGCAGATGCTTAAGAAATATCTGAAATGAATGAACTGAGAAATGTGGGGCAGCTCTTACTTGCTTAAGACTTCATAGGCCCATGCCATACCAGCAGAGAGTTTCCATTTTGAAAGGTACCTCCAAGGTCATCTTTTTCAATCTCCAACCCACACAGGCATTCCCTCTTCAGTGTACCTGACAGGAGATTATCCTGCTTTTGTAGGGATACTTCCAGGGAAAGAGAATTCTTTCTTTTCTGGAGTAAGATACTTCTCTGACAGACAGACCTGTGCAAGCCTTTTCCATGTTCCAGTCCTTCAAATGCTTTAAGACAATGACCTTACCTCCACAATGATCTGCCAATGATTTTCCTTACCCCCTATGCCCAGTCTAAGTCTTCTCTTTTCAGACTAAGCATCCCAAGTTCATTTAGTCAGGATACTTATGACCAGTTTCTTTGCTTTCTGGTTGCCTATTCTTCAGTATGTCCAGGCCCTTTCCATTAATACTTTCTTGTATTCTTAACTGGGTTTAGAACCCTTCTTGCTTGACTGCCTAGGGCTATGATAGATGGAAGAGTAGGCTCTATTTTTTTGCCCAAAGTTTCATTTCCAGAGTCAGACATTGGAAATTGAAGTTGGCTCAACACATTCAATCCCTGCAAGAGACAGACAAAACTGTTCTATATGTAAAACACCAGTTGAGAACACACCTCACATGCCATAGCCCAGAATTAAATAAAGATAAGTATGAAAGAGAGAACCAGGAATGGAAAATATTTCCCACATTTTATATTCATGCCAAGGCCCAAAGTAGGTTTGTGCCCGTACCACTGACAATGGGGGAATGCATAAGTTTTCCAGTGATAGCTAAAACTAATGGGGGTCGGAGGAAGGACGGAAAAGTGGTTTTCGGGGAATGCATTTGAAGAAGCTGGTGTGCAATGGGGTAGGCCATTATCTTTTAAAGAAAAATGAAAAGTGTATTCAGCACATATTGAAGAAAGAGGATAAAATTATTCATGAATAAGGAAATCCTGTACAATTAATTAAAAATACATACCTAAAAGTTTTTGAACTCTGCAAATTGCTAGTGTATTTGGGAATGGAAAATCATTACCAGCCAGCCAAGCTCAATGTGTTATATGACTGCAAAAATTAATGAAGAATGAAGAAAATCTCATGTTCTTTAGCTGAAATTCAATACCTTTATCCTCCCAACAAATCCCCATGTCACTTGTCATTGTCTGCTTGGAGCTGATGGTGAACTCCAAATTTCACCCCCCCATGAGACAACAGTCCCAAAATGCATTGCACAATTGAAGAGTATCTTTGTTTACAGCTGAGGTAAGGAGAGTGACAGCTCCCCAAACTTACAAAATTCTGAACCTGGGAACAAAGGTTTCTGCTGATCTTAACAAGATAAGTGCTCTGACAGCACACACCATTCAGAGATACACACAAGTTGAATTGTTTCCCAGATTGGGAATGTAGCAAGTTACTTGGCTATTCTTGGTCAGGTCCAACCCACAGAAATCAAAAAACCCAATTCCCATTGCTCATTCATGCTAACAGTCTGTAACTGCCATGCCAGAATTGCACTCGGTCAAATTCTCTTCCCTTCTTTCTTTTTGTTTTCCTTTTTTTGGTGGAGGTGGGTGTGCAATCTTTTTGCTATCATTCTAAAGCAGCTGAGAGAGTCAGATCACAGGTAGAGAGAGGAGCAAATTCTTAGGTAGTTAAAGATTTAATCAAACAATTTGTATGATCAGAGGGTTTCAAACATATGAGAAATTCTACTGTTTCAAAAGTGAACACAGTCTTGACTTAGAGGTAATATGGTAAGGAGTGTGTATTGGCCATGTGGGCAGAAAAGAGAAAGGGAGAGGGAGAAATAATATAGTGCTATCCATACAAATAATTATTTTCTCATAAACACATTAGGAAAATAAACAGAGAGCCTGATAAACCAAAGGACTTTCTTTCACAATTAATTGCTGCCTCATCTCTGAGACTTGGTTACCAAGCGGTAGCTAGGAATTTTTGCTACTTGATTGGAGTGGGGAGAGATGGGTGTACATTGGGAACAATTGCTCACCCACTGTGAGGACACCATGGGGAGAAGACGCTCCAAAGACACCACGTGGTTTCTCTATCATGCTGAAGGTCTGGGAATGTCTGGGAAGGTCTTTGTGGGGAGGGGCAGGGCTGAGGGTCTGTGAGCCCTGAGATGAAACTTCCATTCTGAGAGGAGAGTGGGAAGTTGGGGCTTTGCTGATGTGTGGCTGTTGGAAGCACCCTACGGGAAGGTGCTTTCAGGATCTCTAAACCTTTAGCACCCAAAGCAAAAGCCTAGGTGACCTCTCCTCCTGGTTATAACATGAAAATTATAAAAGGCCCTGCATTTGGAATCACAGGACCTTGGTTTAATCCTAGCTATAGAGTGCTGGAATCAGGAAGGCTCATCTTCTTGAGTTCAAATCTGGGCTCAGACACTTCCTAGCTGTATGACCCTGGCCAAGTCACTTCACCTTGTTTCCCTCAGTTCCCTCCTCTCTAAAATGAGAAGGAAATGGCAAATCACTCTAGTTTCTCTGCCAAGAAAACCTCAAATGGGGGTCTCCTCTTCCTCTTCTTTTTCCTCCTCCTTCTTCTCCTTCTCCATAGAGAATCAGACATGACTAAAAAACAATCTCATAATCTTGAAGAAATTTTTTATGTCCTGGGTCAGTTTCCTTAACTGTCAAGCAAGGAGGGTGGGTGGGATAGTTTTGAGATGATTTCTAGCTTTCTATTCAATGCATCGAGTAATCCTATGATCCCATATGTCATACTACTTGGTACAAAAGTGGAAAAAAGACCAGCCATGTTTTCTCTCATGTGATAGTAGAGGCCACTTCTCCAGTTCTGATACTCCCCCTTTCCTGGACAACTGAGGAAGCCTCCTAATTTGTTCTTCCTATTTCCAGGTGCTCTTTACACCAACCCATCCTCCACTTATAAGCCCAAGCAAATCTTCCTATAAAAGCATAGATTTAGTCACTACTTTCCTCTCTTACAAAACCATCAAAGACTCTCTGTTGCCGGTAAGATAAAATGCAAACCCCTTAGAATGGCCTTGGAGGCCTTCCAAGATTGAACTTCCCACTCTTTCTAGCCTGGTTTCATAGTACCCCCTGTTTGAGAACTCTGTGTTCTGACTGGATTGGATGGTTGGTTATCCCATGAATATTGCATTCTACATCACTACAATCACCACAACAAGGGAGAGCATTCCAGGCATGGAGGATAGCCCGTGCAAAAGTATAAAGATGGGAGATGGATTGTTGAATTCCAGGAACCAAAAGGAGCCCTAGAAGGCTAGATCGAATTGTGTTTGGGACAGGGCCAGAATTGGGAAAACCAAAAACATCCTTCTCTCAGTGGCCACCATCCATGGACCATCCCTACGAGGCCCCTGCCCCTCATTGGTTCTCCTTGCTCAGCTATTTGCTTGGGCCTCCCAGGCCCTCTCAGGCCCTCTCAGGCCCTCCCAGGGCCTCATGTTACCTTGACTCCAAGTGTGCTGCTGGCTCCTGTAGCTGTCTGCTGCTGAATCGTTGTTGGATGTTCACCCCAGAGCCAATGGTACTTTCTTGCAGAAATGGGTAATTTCTGGATGTGTCTCCTGTCACATTTATTATTTTCATGCAATGCTTTTGATAGAAGGCACTGTGCTCACAGAAATGATTGATAGTCCACAGGAATTTGCATCAATAATGCACATTATGAACACATGATTTATGTGTTTGTTCTAGGTGGCCTTGGTACACAGTTTGTCCCCACACTGCTTCCTTTCATCCCTGAGGCTCTGGGAGCCTATGGATACCCAGTGAGCTCTGAGACCAGGAAGAGGGTCATCCTCTGAAGGCTGGACTAAGCCCTCCTTCCTTCAGGTGGTACTCACTGACTGGACTTCTGCTCATTTGGACACTTTTCCTTTGCTCTGCCTTGTCTGGGTCTCCAACTGTTCCATGGATATTATTTTTGTGTTCCAACAAAATGCTGAACTATGTTCTTGTTGTGGTAAGAACCATTTCCTGCTTCTTCCCTCTCTTCCTCCTCTTCTTTTCTTCTATACAGTTTGAAACTTAGGATTATACCCAGAGAAGGTGACTAATAATTACTTGGCCATTTGGACTGAAGGTAATTTAATGGAAAAAAATATCCTGGCTTTAAAGTCAGAAGGGGAGGATAATCATCCTGGCTCTGACAGACATTACCTGGGTGACTTTGGGCATATCCCTCAGGCTCTCTCACCTTTGCTTTCTTCATATGGAAAATGAAAGGTTGGAATGAGATGATTGCTTAGGCCCCTTCCTGCTCTGCCATCTCCTGTTCTCAGGCCCCTCCCAGCTCTGAGATTCTGGATTCTAAGTGCTCTCCCAGCTCTGATATTCCCTTTTCTAAGGCCCCTCCCAACCCTGGCATTTTCTGTTTTAAGTTCTCCTCCCGTTCTGACACTATTTTCTTTATTATAAGGCGGTTTCTAGATCACAGTTTTCATTCTAAGTTCTAATGGTTCTCCTAGCTCTGATATTTTATGTTCTAAGATACCTTCCATCTCAGACATTCTTTGTTCTAGGTTCTCAGCCAGTTCTGCCATATGTTCTATGTTCTCCCTCAGATACAGTGTTCTGGCTTCTAAGATCTTGTTAGCTCTGATCCTCTTTGCTAGTTTTCATTCTAAGATCAATTCTGGCTCTTGGCAGACTTCTTCTGGGGCTGCCATTCCATCTTCAGCCTTCTCCTGTTTTGAACATCACGTGTTCTGTGTTCTCTGATCCTTTCTGGTTCTGACATCCTTGGTCTAAAGGCCCGTTCCCCTTTAGAGATGAAGACCATTGACTCTAGAATTGGAGGCACTGAACTAGGTTCAGACCCCTTGGTGTCTACTAGGACTTCAATCATACTTCCTGAGCCTCAGTTTCTCCAACTGTACAATGAGTCAGTGGTGGACTAGATGGTGTCCAAGATCTCTTCCAGCTCTAGATCTGTGTTCCTAAGAGTCTGTGTTCCTATGGGTCTGTGTTCTAAGACCTCTCCCAATTCCTAGCACTCATTAATCTCATTGACTTGAATCTCAAAGTTCCTTCCTTGATAAAACTGTGCCTGCTTTTGCTGTACATTGCTGTGCACTGACATCTTCGGTACCCTTGTCTCTGATGTCACCTGAGGTCAGGGACAGTCATGGTAGTTTTTTTGGAGGGCACTTAGGGTTAAGTGACTTGCCCAAGGTCACACAGCTAGTAAGTGTTAAGTGTCTGAGGTCTGTTTTGAACCAAAGTCCTCCTGACTCCAGGGTGGGTGCTCTATTTACTGTGCCACCTAGATGCCCCAAGGGTAGTTTTTTAAGCCTCTGTGGACAGGGAAGCACCCTGATTGGAAGAGAGAGCAGAGGGCAATGGGGGAAGGGGGCATCCCTAGGGAGTGTGCACTCCTCAGCCACTATTGTGCTTCTATACTCACTAGAATTAGATTTTTTTTGTCCAGGTATTGCTTCATCAATCAGCCTCCCCCAGAGGCCAGTTCCAGCTGCTGTATCCAGAAATCCATCTTGGGGCCCGGCGATGTTTTATCATTAGACTGGCTCATGATTATGTTGACAGGATAATTTGAAGGAAAACTTATTGATGGCATAGTCACATTTGTCAAATAAACAATTGCAATCTGTCGGATTTCACTCAGCCACTGAACATACCTGCCCACAGCCTTTACAGGGTCCTTTCCCAATTCCCTTTTTCCCCTATCTCTCCCCATGGATATCAGTGAATATGGGTGTCAAAGAATCAGATCAGAGCTGTTCATAATCAAATGGTCAAAACATTCCTTCAAAATTGAGGTAATTCAATTCAGCCAATATTAGTAAAGCCTGTGTCAGGCCCTGGTATTGATGCTGGGAGAGGAAGGGGAAAGGATGGAAGCAGTGCAGCAATAAGATATAGAGAGGCTTGTCCCCACCAAATTTCCCATCCAATGAGGTGGAAAAAACATGTATTGCTTCAAGAACTTAATGTACTCCAACCCGCGGTCTGTCCCCTTTCGAAAACATCCTACTCACAACTGCCAACACAATTTTCTTAATGTACAGTTGTGAACATATCACTCTTCTGCTCAGAAACCTTCAGTGATTCACTATTGTCCCTAGGAAATAATAGAAATTCCTCAGCCCAGTTATTTAAAGCCCTCAGCTATGGAGTCCCAATCTACCTGTTGAAGCTTATTGCATCTTACTTCACTTTATGTATTCTGTGCATGTATCTAGCCAAACTGACATGCTGCTACTCCCTGACCACAGCACACCATTGCCTGATTCTTCTGCTTTTCATACCTCTTAGAGTTTCTGGTTTCTTTCATATTTCAGTTTGTGAGATGTTTCTTATGAGAAGACTTTCTTTATCCCCATAGTTTTCACTCCTTTTCAAATTAGGTTATATAGGTACTTATCTATTGCCATGTTGGGTCCCCAGTGAGAGTGCTAGTGTCTTGATGGAATAGTTCCATTTTCCTTCTCCTCCCTTGCACCCTTTGAAAAACTAGCTTGTTTTTTGCCCTGTCTCTTCTGGTTCCTGGTCTCTGCCTCTTGGATATGGAGAACCCAGTACCCAAGTAGGTTCACATACTAGCACCTAGCATTTACGAATTGGAAGGAAAATCACTGAAGCTTAGAGCTGAGGAGCTAGCTCCTCAGTGACCACTGAGGTTGAGCTGAACAGGACTCCCTTTGATGATGTCATTGACAAGAAATTTTCTAACCCCTTCTGAATTACCTCCAGTGACAGTGAACCCAGCATCCCCAAAGCAGCTCATTGCACTTTTGTACATTATTTTCCAGGAAGATTTTCCTTATATCCACTCCAAATATGCCTCTCTCCACCTTCCATCCATGCTGTTTAATTCAGCCTTCTGGTCTCAGGCAGAACTAATCTCATCACTCTTCCCTATGCCGCAGAGGGAAGGAAAAAAATTGCCAGTGGACATGAAGTTCAATTGCTAGTAGAGTTAAGAGACTCTTAATGTACTTCTGACTCTCTACCTAACTTGTTATGTGTCCTTGGACAAATGGATATGTATTCCACCTTGGATTCTCCTTTGCTTCATCTTAAAAGATAAAAAAGGTTAGTGGCCTCTGCTCTGTCTAGCTAAGCATCACATATGATTAGGGCCATATTAGAACTTTGTAAACTGGAAAACACTCACCAATTATCAGGGAGAGAGGCAGCCTAATACAGGGGAATGAGTTCTGGACTTCCAATTAGGAGACAAACCCTTCCTAGTGCATAGGATCCCAGAACCATAAGATTCTAGAGCAGTGGTTCTCAGCCTTCCTAATGCCACGACCCTTTAATATTCATATGTGGGTGTATCTGTATGTGGGCAGACCCACCTGGAGATGGATAGAGTAGTGGTGTCTCAGTTCCTAAGACCATCATAAATGTGTTTTCTGATGGTCTTAGGCGACCCCTGTTAAAGGGGTCATAACCCACAGGTTGAGAACCATTGTTCTAGAGTAAGAAGGGACTTTAGGAGTTATCTCTAGTCCCACACCAACATTTTATATCAGAGGAGATTGAAGCTTTGAGATGGTAAATGGTATGCCCAAAGTCAGACAGATGGCAAGTATCAGAAGGAGGATATGAACTCAGGTCTTGGATACAAAGACATTCCATTGGACCAAATCTTATAGCCTTCCCCACCATTCCCCCTTTTTTCATCCTTCAGTTCTTCCCTGCAGCATTTGAAGCTCTTGGCCACCTTTTCCTATGTAGGTACTACCTCTGCTGTGGGTATTCATAATGCTATTATCTGTGCCCTTACCTCAGCCTGTTGCTGAAGCATCATCCATATCCTACCCTCTAACTCCAATTACAATTCAAGACCCTGTCTTGAGCTCTCTCTCTTTCCTCCCTGTGTCTTTCAGTCATTGACATCATTAGCTCATATCAGTTTAAGTTTCACCTCTATGTAAATGACTCCCAAATCTATAGATCAAGTACTAATATCTCTGAAGATCTCTAGTCCTGTATCTCCAAATATTCCTTGGCCATCTCCATCTGGATGCTCCCTAGGAACCTCAAATGTTCCATGTCCAAAGTAGAAATCATCATCTTTCCCACTAGACCTAACCCTTTTCTAGATTTCCTGATTTCTGTCAGGAGAGGAGAATAAGCATTTATGTGGCACCCACTGTGTGCTAGGCACTGTGCTAAGCACTTTTTTCACCAATATATCATTTTTTAGGGACACCATCATCTTCCCCTTCACATGTGTCCAAGCTCATTGCCTTCCTTCAACTCCAACACAGAGTAGGTACTTAATAAATGCTTATTGATTGATTCATTGATTTATTATTATATTAGGCAGTTGCTAAATCTTGTCAGTTTTGCAACCACAAATCACTTGTTTCCAAACCCTTCTTTCTGGATCTTTTATACTTGTCTCCTAATTGATCTTCCTGCCTTTAGCCTCTCCTCTAATCAATCCACTCTCCACACAACTACCAAGTTTATATTTCTAAAGCATAGGTCTAACCTTGTCACTCCACTGCTCAAAAAGTCACTACTGTTTGTCTCTATCATGATATGCAGATTACTTGGTTATGCACTTAAAGTCTTTCACAGTTTCAATCCAACCTATCCATGTAGCTCTTTTTATATGATCTGCTTCATACATTTGTTGTCTTGGTCTAATTGACTTGTTTACTCTTCCTTGGATAAGGCATCCCATTCCCTGCCTCCTTCTCTATATCCAGCCTTATCTCCCATGCTTGGAATGCTCTCTTGCCTCCTCTTTACCTCTTCCCTTCATGGCTCAGCTCAAATGCTAACTCCTTTTCTGATACTCCAATTGCGAAATTTTCTTACTGTTCAGCTAATTCTTACTTACATTTCATATATTTATATATACTTATTTTTGTACATGTTGCTCCCCCTCCCATGTCAGTCCCTTGAGGGTTCCTTCTCTCTTTTACTTTTGACTCTGTATTCCTTAGCACCTGGCAAAGGACCTGGCAAATTCATGTATACTTATTGATTTGTATCAAGTGGAGCTTGCTCAAGGTCAAGGTTAAGGCACTTGTAGTGTAGGATTGTGGAGTTTCATCACAAACCAACCTGTGTTCCTATTTCTTTTTTCTTCCTTTTAAATGCTGGTGAGAAGTAATCATGTTTATCTATCACTTGGATAAAGGCATAGATGGCAGACTTGTCAAACTTTCAGCTGCCAGGAAGCGGGATAGTTACCACATTAGATGACAAATTGAGGATCAAAAAATGTTCTTAAGAGGCTGTGACAAGATGAAATTTAATAGAGGGAGACATACCTACTCAGGATCTCATGTGGGGGAAACAAAAACTTATTCCTGCCTTTCCTTCTTGCAAGCTAAATATGAGAAGATGAGTCACCTGTGTGGCATGTCTGCCCAAATTGCATAGGCTGTGTTGAAAGGCAAAATGTTCTGGACTAGGGAGAAGATTTTCCCTCTGTCCTTGGTCCTGATAATATTTCAGGTGGAGATTATCTTTAGTCCTGGGTGATGGGATGGGGAAGGGACTGGAAAGAGGATAATATGAGAAACAGATGAGGGAGGCAACAGGGAATGTAGTGTTTTATGTTCTAGGACCCTTTCTAGGTCTAAAAATATAGGTTTCAAGGTCTATCCTATGCTTCCAACTTCCTTCAAAGTCTATGTTCTGAGTTTTAAAGTCCTTTCTAGCTTTGATATTCCACATTCTAAAATTTCAAATTCTGAACTCTCTGCTCATTATAATAGTCAATGTTCTGATTTTCTATTGTTCTAAGATGCCTCCCATAGATTCAGTTCTAGAGTTCTAGAGTTGGAAAAGATATCAAAATCCTTCTAGTTAAGTCCCCCCTTTTCATAGATGAGGTAGTTGATGTCCAGGGAGATGTAGACTTCAGCTGAGTTTCCATAGCAGATGGTGCCAGAGGTAGCACTTGAGCCCATGTAGGCTGCTTCCAGAGACACATCTCTTTCCACCTTACAATGCTACCATCACTATCATTCTGTTCCCATTTCTCAAACTTCACTCTTTCTGTTCAGAACACCACTTGGATTTTCCACCATGAGATCATTCTTGATCATGCACTCCTCTTCACACCACTTCTCTAATCACTTGCCAAGTCTTGTGGATTCCTCTTCCACTGAAACATCTCTTCTGTCCCTCCTTTCGAATATTTCCAGATCAACCTCCTTAATTCCATTCCTCCTCATCTTTTGCTTGGACCTAACTGTCCTGACTTATGGTGTTCCCTTCTCCAATATTTCCTTTGCTCAACTCCCAAAGCCTAGGTCTGACCATGTCACTCTTCTGATCAAGAAGATCCAATGACTCCCACTTGCCTCTAGTATAATATACAAACTTTGAAGTCGTTCATAATCTGACTCCTGTATACTCTTCCAGACTTAATCCTCTCCATTGGTCTCCCTCATTTCAACCAAACTGGCCTATTTCATCCTCCCTGCAAATGGCATCCCATATCTGTGGCACTCTAGCACCTTCTTTGCATAGATAGTCCCCTATGACTCCAATTCCTACCCTCCTTCCTTCTGTCTGGTAGAATCTAAAACTTCCTGCGAGTTGAATGTTATCTCCTTCCTCAGGTCTATCCTGTCTTCCACAGTGATTAGTATGTCCCTCATCCCCAGTAACTTTGTATTTGCTTGGGTATAGTCTGTAACCATTTTTCTGTGTTCACAACACCACCCTCAGAATAGAAGTCTTTGAGGGCAAGGACTATTGAGGTTTTATCTTTATGTGTCCTGAACAGAGCACATAGTATGTGTTTAGTCATTACTTGATTGCTTGCATGATGAATGAGTGAAAGGAAGAAAGAAAGAAAGGAAGGAAGGAAGGAAGGAAGGAAAGAAGGAAGGAAGGAAGGAAGAATAACTTTTTCTGAGTCCATCAGAATAGAATGCTGTACCATGCTAACAGATGCCCTTTTGGAGGCCTGATAGTCTCATCTCCCTACAGAAATCTCATACTTCCCTCCTCTGATCTAGCAAGAGGAGTGATTTTTCTAACCTGGGTTGCATTTCATAATGAGCACCCTTAGGTAATCCTGCTTCACTTAGCTTTGGCCTAGTGGATGTCCAAATCTCAGCTTCTATGACTTCAAAGTAAGTGACACCATTGATTGGGAAATAGTTAAATGCTCAGAGGTACATGGATATGATTCCTTATTACTGTGCTCTAAGAAATGATCATTGTAATGACTGAGATTGCCCACAAGAACAGACATGAGAAGGCCTCTCCTCTATGCTTGGCAGAAGCCATTATGAGTGTGCAACACTAAAGAGAATGATAGACTTTTAGTTTGTTAGTTTGGACTTAGTGATGTTTTTTAATGTTTTCAAAAAATTATTTTTGTTTTGTTAAAAGGAATGGCTGTCTAGATGGGGAAGGGGGGGATATATTTGGAAGTGTAAGCGATGTGAAAATAAATTCTTAAAAATGAAAAGCAGAGAAAAGTATATAACATTTCAGGTCAAAACTGAGCCATTTCCTCTGGTTATTCTGAAATCAAGACAAAATGAGTTTGAGTGTGAGATTCCATGGTATATGTGTGTGCATATAAGTGTGTGTGTGTGTGTATGTGTGTGTGTGTGTGTGTGTGTGAGATCATGTGATTTATTAAAAAGAACAATGGGAGAGCTCCTCTCTCCAGTGCAGAGATCCAAACACTAACCCTGTTGTGATGCCTTTCTCAGGAAAGGGGAAGCATGGATTAGGTTTTAAATTAATGCCATTTATAGGACAAATTAATGATATGAAAAATACCACATGGAAGCAACAAATAGATGATATTGACCATATGCTGCAGAGTGCTTTATCTCCTCAATCACCATGAATCATCATGGAGCCCCATGCTCCTCAAATAGCTCTTCCCCTCTGCTGCAAATCCTTCTTGTGCCCATTTTTAGTTATCTTTGCAGGCTGCAGAAAGTGCTGACTCTGCCACAGGTGTGGGGCCTTACACAAACTGCTCCAGCTCATCATCTCAGTCTTCACATCTGTCAGATGGGGACAACTGTTGGGGTTGTAATGAAGGAAATTTAGGCAAGATCTCATGAGTTACCTTGGTGGTGGATAAAATCAGAAATTCAGGTGGATAAATTCAGAAATTCACATACTCATTGGGGAAATAGCTTGTAAACACATTTGTATGTAGGGGCTAAAAAGGTACAAAAGAAATCCCAGACAAATTGGACAGGGAGGTTCAAGCAGCTGTAATAATTCAGGAAGACTTCCTGTAGGAGGTGGTCCTTGAACTGGGATTGGAAAGGAAATAATGATTCTAAGGGGCAAAAGGTAGAGAGGAAGACAGCCAATTGGCACAGACTATGGTGTATGAAAAGTAGTGAATACTATGATATGTTGAAATCAGATTGTGTATGAGATTTTAAAATTTTAAAATTTCAATATAGGAGTTTAAATATTATAATAGTAATAAGAAAGAAATGAGGAAAGTTGGACACATCAATACATTGTTGATGGAACTGTGAATTGGCTCAACCATTCTGGAATGTAATTTAGAATTACAGGAAAGAAATTATTAAGACATACTTAGCCTTCAACTCAGAAATGCCACTTCTAAGCATATATCTCAAAGATAAAAGAGACAGAAAGAAAGGTCCTGTGTATGCTGAAATATTCCAGCACCACTTTTTGCAGTAGCAAACAACTGGAAATAATGTAATTGTTAATTAAGTAGGAATTGCTAAATAAATTGTGGTATATGAATGTGGAAGAGTATTCCTGTCATATAGGAAATGATGAGCATGATAAATACAGAGGTAGAATTTAAACAAACGAATGTAGTGTGTGGTATGTAGAATCAGGAAACCAGAAGAAATAAGTACTGCAAGGGAAATTGAAAGAATAAAACCAAACTGAATGAAAATGTAATTGTTTATAATGATAATAACCACACTTGGTCCAGAAAAAGTAATAAAATATGCCTCCCTCCTTTCTTGGTCAATGGAGAAGACTCTGGGTAAGGAGTATTGCACATATATACTACCAGAATCGAGTAATTTGGCTCAATGTCTTCCTTCACTTGTTTCTTCTTTGTTAAAGGGATGGGGAGGGAAGGAGGGATAGCCTCAGAAATCAACGCAATGTAAAAGAAGTGATTAAAACACTTAGAAAGAGTGGTCATAAGAAGCTGCTGTAGTTGATTGATTAGGTCAATGCCATACTCAGGTCTGAGTTTTCAGAAAATCATTTTAGTCTGCATTCAGGATGCTTGGAAGAGAGACTTGAAGGAAACATACAAATTAATTTGGAAGTTCTTGTCATTACCCAGGGAAGTGGTGGTGAGGACTTGAAATGTACAGTCATCCTGTGAGTAGAGAGAAAGGGATAGATAGATACAGGAGACATCATAACTGCAGAGATGCCAAGACAGGAAAGTGATTGGTTATAAAGGATGAAAGAGAGAGAGAGAGAATGAAGAATTAAGATGTCAGAAAGGTGGTGAGCTTGGCTGACTGGGAGGATGGTGGGACCTTCAGCAGAAATAGGGAAATTTAGAAGGGGTAGTAAGGTTTAGGGAAAAAACATAATGAGTTCTGTTTGAGGTATGGTGTGTCTGAGATGTCTATAGCAATCCAATTTGAAATGTTCAATAGTCAGTTGGCAGTGTGGGACTGGTGATGTGATAATTAAACCCACAGATATTGATGACATCATCAAGAGAGAGTATATACAGAGAAGAAAAGTGGGTCTGGGAAATAGTCTGAGGAAATACAATAAGAGGGTACAATATGGAGGATGACAGGCAAAAGATGCTGAGAAATAGTGGTCAGGCAGGTAGGAATAGAGGTAAGAGTAAGCAGTTTTATGAAAACCTAGAGAGAAGAGGCTATTCAGGAGGAGAGGGTGGCACACAGTGGCAAATGTTGCATATTCAATCTAGTTGTCTGCCAACCTCATCTGGCCATGTGCCTCTACTCTTGTGCATTTCCCCACTAGGACCAACACCCTTCACACTGGACCTGGATCTCTGAAATCCATACCTCCAGACCCAAGGAAAATCAGTTACCTCATTTTTGGCACTGCCACCCTGGGGCCCATTCTTTTTGATGAGTAACTTAATGGAAATTAGCTCCCATTGCACTTTATATCAAATCTGTTGTTGCTGTTCAATCATGTCTGACTTCTCATGACCCCACTTGGAGTTTTCTTTGCAAAGATACTACAGTGGTTTGTCTTCCTTTCCCTTTGACTTTTTCTCCTTTCCCTTCCCCTTAAACTTCCCTTTCCAGCTCATTTTACAGATGAGGAAACAGAGGCAGACAGGGTTAAATGAGTTGCTCAGGGTCACACAACTAGTAAGTGTCTGAGGTCAGATTTGAACTCGGGTCTTCCTGACTCTAGGCCCAGCACTCTATCCATTCTATCACCTAGCTGCCTTCCTATTGTCCTTAATATGAGGTTAATTATATGCAACATTTGGAAGGAAGCCATCTAATTAATTTTGATTTGCTTCTAATAATATTAAATCAGACATTGTAAGACTGGTACCATTAACACGGATCATATGAAGGGAAATCTACTCAGTGGAGACAAGCACTCTTCTGGTATACTGACATAGGCATTATTGATGCTGGTGAGTGGGCAATTGGTACCTCAGTCATTGAGCATGGCTATTTGGCAGCAGAGCAGATTAGGAGCCCAGAAGGAGCTCTGGTCCTGGCAGAGGTTGTGTATGATTTTGTGGAGAGTGGGCATGGAAGGACAGCTCAGTATCATGGAGTCCAAGAGTTTGCACTGAGGAGACAAAAATTTGGTCCTGAAATCAGAAGATCTGGGCTGAACTTCTCATACTATAAATTACTAGCTGCAGGACCATAAAAGGCCCAATGTTCTCTAAGTTTTCTAGTACCCAAACTATGTATTCAACAGGGACGCTGAGAAAAGCCCTACATAATGTCAAGGAAACTCTATGAACCTTCAGTCTAAAAGGGATCTTTCAAGAGGTAAGAGAAAACACCACCGCCCTCCCCCCTCTTCATTTCTTCGTGAAGACTCCTATTTGATGACATTTTCAGCAAAATGAATTGTTATTATTTGAAAATCCTCCTTTGGATGGGATACAGATACAAAGGATCCTAAGAGAAGTGACTTTCCTATTCTTCCATAGTTAATGTTTTCCGGACTGTTGTGAGGATAAAAAAAATACGGACTTTTGGTAGCTGAGTGAAAGTATTAAGACATAATCTATTTTACTATCACTATTGAGTTAAAATAAGTTATTGATAGAATGAGGTGGGACACTTTTGACCATCAGTTTTCCTAAGTCACAACTGGACATTGCAGTCATCAGAGATCTGAGAGGTTTTCATTTCATCTTGACATTTTCCTAGTCATTTGGAGAAGTGTTCCCCTGCTTCTGATTACTGCCTTCTTTATCAGTTCATAATCTTTCCAAGTTTTTCAAAATTCTTCCTATTTGTCATTGCTAATAACATATTACTATTCTATTGCCTTCACGTGCTGTGACTTACTCAGCCATTCCCCAGTCACTGGGGACTCATTTTTCCTTTTGGTTCTTTGCCTTTATATAGGGGCTGCCATTGATACTTCTGCATACTTGAGATCTTTTCTTCTATTTTTAATCTCCCTAAGTCATATGCCTCATATGAGCAACCCTGGGTTAAAGGGAACATAGGATTTGAAGACTTCTAATATAATTTCACTTTGGTAACTTGAAGATCTTTTTCCCTAGCGTTTTTGATGTTTTAAATTCTCTTTCCCACCTCCAATTGTTTGTTCCTATCCTTTACCAATTACTTATTAGGGAATGGCTAGGATGTTTCTATTTTTTCATATACAGTTTGGATATCTTATTAGAGATATTTGATGTAAATTTTTCCCTCACTTAATGGTTGCCTAGGTGCAGTGATTGTATCTGTGAATAAGCTTTTAAAATTGCACATTTTTGAAATATTCTATTTTATTTTTATCAGGCCAAGCATCATTTATTTAGTTAAGATTTTCCTCCCTCGCTGTAGTTGTGAAAGCTACCTCCCTCCATTTTCCTCTATTTTTTATGATACCAAATCATATATTTAATATCCTTTCCTGCTTGTCCAATTCCCTTACCTTACTCAATACTATTGCCATTAGATTTATGCAGGGATGCCTACTCCCTCCCACCCTATCACCAGAGAAACATTTTTGAAGGGAAAATAGATTCTCAAATGATCATTCCCTAAGAGACATCTATCAGTAAGATGTCCTCCAAAAAGCTGAAACATCATAAAAATATCCACATGCAGACTTGGCGATGGAGAGAGAACCATATTTCAGGGGAGGACCTTGCGCAGATGGAATGCAAGTGATTTTTCCATGATAAATTAGACTCTAGTTTACACTGTTACCTGCTTGTTGGAAAGAGTGAAATAGCCATTCAATCAAAATTCCAGCTTCTGGAAAGGCAGGCACAGAATCCTGGACAATAATTCACTGGCTGAGCAGCTGAGGAATATTCCTCGACCAAGAGCAGAGGCCCTTGATTGGTGCACAATGAGATAGAAATGTAGGAAGGAAATATGCCAGGAAGACGGAGGGCCAGTTGGAGTCAGGGGGACCAATATTCTTTACTTTCAGGGAAAAAGATGGCACCATAGAGCCATCAGGATGGGATCTGCTTTCCACCAAGTGGGCCGATTTCAGGAATAGGAAAGGCAGCTTCATTCCTTCAACACAGATGTGTAAACACCCGGATGATGCTTGATTCATTTAGGGGCCACATGGGATGATAGTGAAACACTGGAGCTGTTTCCCCATTCCAGTTCTGCCATTAATGGTCTGGGGTGACAAATGTCCCCACATATTTGAGTTTAACTTTCAACATGGGAATAATGATAACTACCCTAAGTCTCTCAATGGGTCCTGGTGAGGGCTAATTGAGAAAATTTGTATAAAATTCTTGGTAAACCACAAATCATTATGTCAAATGCCTTGGAAATTGTTCTTATCATACCTCCCTTTAAAACTCACTTTCAATGCCACCTCTCAAAGGCACTCTTCTCTGATTGTTTTGGTTGTACTGACTGCCTTTCTCTTGGACTTGATAGGGGACTCTTTGCCCTTTTGATTTCACTTAGCATTTTCTATTGTGTATTAGAAATATTTTTATTTATCTCAGCTGCCAAATAGAATGTGAGCACAAATGAGGAAGGGACTCTATGGTCTTGAGTGATATGCGCCAAATGATAAGAGGATATTTATAAATATTTGTGAGATTGAGTGAACTTAATTATAGAATTTTGGAGTCAGTCTGTCATTCATTAAACTTTTATTATGCGCCTAACATATGCTGAATGCACTATGTTGAGCATTGAAGACAAAACAAGAAGTAAAAAATAGTCCCTTCTCTCAAGAACCTCAGTATAACTGAGTAGAAGCCATGCCAACAGTTATATATAAACAATCTATAAACAGGAGAAGTTGGAAATGAGAAGCAGAAGGCAGGAGAATTAAAGAAGCTCAAGAAAGGTTTTCTAGAGAAGGGGGCTTTTGGTTCATACTTGAAGGAAGCCAGGGGAGCCAAGAGGCAGAGAAGAGGAGAGAAAGTCAGAGAAAATGCCTGGTTTCTGGAGATGGGATGTTGGGATTGAGGAAGAGCAAGGTGACCAGAGATTTTACATACATACATACACACTCATAAGATATTACTATATATAACATATATATGTACAAATATATATGTATGTATGCATGTATGTATGTATGTATAAGATGATCTATCCAGATTATCTGGAGTTTATGGAGCTGAGAGGTCATACATTCAGCCCTGTGCTTCCCAGATCTCACAGTCCATGGGAGCAATAAGGCAGAAGCTTAGAACAGAGAACAGAAAATGTCAGAGTTGGTAGAGATCTTCACTCAGAGAACTACTCCAGCTCCAAGAGGTTAGGAAATGTCCTCAGTGTTACACAGCTAGAAAATGCCAAATTCAAGAATCAAACCCAGGTTTCTGACCACTGGGATGTCTCCATTGGATTATAGCTGCCTATCAAAAGGGCTTTGTAATTCTGGCTTCCAAAAAGTGAATAAAAACTGTGAGCTCACTTTGCTGCTTTGAAATGCTTTCTTTGTTCTTTGGGCCACTCCCTTTCTCATGCTAGCATCACCCAAGACTACCTTGGTAAGTAGTGAGCTCCCTGTCAAAGCTGATGCTGCATAGCAACTTGCCCAGGACACCATAGAAGGGATTGTTGCTCAGGTATTAGTCACCTTAGATATTCTCTGAGGTTCCAGTGACCTCAGAGAGTCTGTGATTCAATCACCTGGCTCTCTTTCAATAAGAGGATTCATGCTTGAGCATCTGCTTTCATCTCAGATCCTGAATGGGCTTCATAAGCATCAATTAGATTTTGATTGATTAATTAATGCATTTGGCTCCACTAGTACTTTCTTCTAAAAGTAATGTCAGGGACAAAACCAGTGCCTTATTATTGTATGAAATCAACTCCTGAGGTTGATTGATTTCCTATAAAATGAAAATGGGGAAGAACTCTGACAAGAGGAAATTTATTTTACCTTCAGAAAAAAATCAATCTACGGCAACTGTGGATTTGAATCAAAATGGATATTGGAGCTCTGAGTTCTAATCCTGGCTCAAATTGTCCTACTGTGTGACCTTGAAGAAGTTATCCAGCCTTCTGATATCCAGTTTTCTCTTCAGTGAAATGAATTGGATAGCTCAGTTGCCCTCTGGAGACACACCTAGCTCTGACATTCCTTGTTCTCATGCCCTTAAAAGCTCTGACCTCCATAACCCTACTACAAATCTACTTCTTTAGACGAGTGAGGTGTTATTTTATAAATATATAATTTTAAAAATTCTCATTTAGCATCAGGGGAGTCAATGGAATTGTCCATTAGAGTTGGAAAGGACTTCAGAAGACATCTAGCTGAATACTCTTCCTTTATAGATGAAAACAACTGAGGCCCAAGATGCCTGAGAGTGTCCCAAGATGATGTGGAGAATGAGTTGAAAAGACAATGGGAGCATGAAGGGCCAGAGATTAGAGATGGAGGCACCTTGGACACCATCTAGTTCTAGTCCAATCCTCTCATTTTGCCATTGAGGAAATAATGGATATCCCAAGAGGGGAGGTGATTTATCGAGGGTCCCATAGGTAACAAGTGACAGAAGTAGACTGTGATTGTAGGCCTTTTAATGGCCAGTCCATTTGTCCTTTCACTGTATCGTGTAAACATGAAGCATTTTGGAAATCTCAGTGTCCTGTGGATCTAATTATTAGTGTCCTTAATAGCAGTAATCATGATGATAACAGTTACATCTGTCGCATGTGAAGGTTTGTGAAGCATTCTCTTTCTGACTACCCTGCCAGCTAGATAGCACAAATCTCTGGATCCCTATTTTACAGAGTAAGAAACAACAGCTCAGAGAGCTTTTTAAATTTGCCTGTACTCATAGAACAAATGAGAAGTATCACAGGTTTAGAATTGCAACCTTCTCTCCACATTCTCTTTTGGTTCTCTGGGAAATAGGATATTTTGGAAAGAACAGAGGAAAAAGATGACCAAGCTGGGAAGGGGTACCAAAGTTCCAACCATGGTTTGAAGAACTGGGATATCTTGGTCAGGAGAAAAGACTCCAGGGAGGAAGTATTCATTCTTTTAAAATATCTGAAGGACCAGACTTAGAAAGAGTAATTGGACTTGTTCTGGCTGGACCCAGAGGGCAGGCTGAAGAGCAATGGGCATGGTGGTGGAGCTTTCTGCTTGGCAGAAGAAAAAGCAACCCCTTTCTAACAGTTGTCCAAAAGAGGAACTGGCTTCCTTGGGAAGGGGTGAAGTATCCAGCTCTGGGAGAATTGAAGCACAGGGTGGCTACCCACTGTTTAGGATCAGGCATTTGGGTGAAGGGGTTTAAACCTCTGAATAGATTTATACCATTGGACCTTTGAGGTGGCTTACAACTCTGAGACATTGTGATTCCAACCCACATGGATCTGAACACATGCCTGAACACCCAGGTGTGCAAATACATGCACATATAGACCCAATGCACAGATAAACACTTGGGCATGCAATCAATCAATCAATCGATCAGTCAGTCAGTCAACATCTCTTAAGTTCTAGGATGTTCCAGATATTGGGCTAAGCATATAGAAAAGTGCACACATGCACGCTCTCAAATTTAGGCACAATACTCAGACACACAAAAATGTGGGCTTACACACAGACTCATGCCCAACACACATACCCCTCCCCTCCCCCACCCCTACCCCCACATTCACCCACCTACCCATACAGACACCCCTCCCACATGCCTGCTTGAATTTGACAACACATTTTCATATGGGCACCAAGTTCATACCAGGAACCTTACCCAATTATCTCTTTCAGAAAACAATGAATTGCTATTTGCCTGTACATTTTGTTTTGCATGGGAATTATGAGTTCCCTGGGTTTTTTTTAAAGCACTTTCCTCCCATTTTCTGACAGAAAGAAAATGCATGTTCCTACAGGTTCACAGAACATCCTCCCTGCTTCCCCCTAACCTAGCAGCCCTTTAGAGATGGAGTACTTTCCTCTGATCTATGAGTCACCTCCAGTGTTTCTCTGACTTTCAAAGTTGGAAAGAAAGGATTCATCATTTCTGTGTATCGTCCATGGTTTGTTGTTTTTCAAAATATTCTTTCTTGTTGCTATTAAAAATTGGAGCTGATGCTACTGTGCTACAAGAAGTGATGAGCAAATGGATTTCAGAGAAACCTGGAAAAATCTGCATCGAGTAATGCTGAGTGAAGTGAGCAGAACCAGAATATTGCACACAGCTACAGCAACACTGTGTGATAATAAACTATGGTAGACTTAATTCTTCTCAGCTATACAATGAGCTAAGACAATTCCAAAAGATTTGTGATAGAAAATGTTATCCACATCCAGAGGGAAAATCTATGGAGCCTGAATCTAGATTGAAATATATTATTTTATCTTTTTTTTCTTTCTCATGATTTTTTCCTCTTGTTCTGATTCTTCTTTCATGGCATGACTAATGAGAAAATGTGTTTAGGATGATTGTGCCTGTATAGCCTATATTGAATTGCTTTCTATCTTAGGGAAGAGAGAGAAGAGGAGAATGAGGGAGGGAGGAAGGGAAGAAGAAAAATTTGGAACTCAGAATCTGAGGAAACTAAATGTTGAAAACTAAAAAAGAAATGATGAGCAGTTGGGTTTCAGAAAAATCTGGAAAGACTTACATGAACTAATGCTGAGTAAAGTTAGCAGAACCAGGATAACATTGTACATATTGATAATAATATTGTGCATGATTAACTATGACAGACTGTAATGAATGTTGAACACTATCTTTACATGTAATTGGAAAAACAGATACTATTTTTAAAAAAATTGAGCTGATCAGGAGATTTTGACAAAATTGCTGAACACATGCATTGAAGGACAAAACTCAAACCATTTTCTCAAAGGTAATGGCAGTCACTGGCCATGTCCTCAGTTGGTCCATCCATCCATCAATGATGAGGATGCATTTGTCAGAGGCCAGGCATGTCTTCTCTTGGCAGCTAGACTGGAACTTCTCTTGGGGGTGATTATAGACCAGGATAAGGTTTTGAAACTCTTCATATAGCCCCAATCTAGACAGGCGCTATGACACTAGTAGCAATTAGTTTGATGTACACTATAAAATTAGAAGTCTATTATGTTTGTGATCTTTTTTGAGAGTAGAATTTGTCCTTTGCCTTTGTTTGTATTCTTAGAGTTTAGCTCTGTGCTTGGAAAATAGTTGGTGCTTAATAATTGATCATTGATTCTTGGAGAAAGGAAAAGAGTGCTGTATGAGAACAGTTATGTGAGAGAAGGTTCTTCCTGATCAGGTGATCATGGGAGGCTTCCTGGAAGAGGGGACATTGGACTTCAGTTTTATCAGATAGGTAGTAATTCGATTCTGGGGGGAACTGACTGGTTCAGTAATGATTTATTAAATGCCTCCTCTGTTCCTGGGGAGCATCATCATGGTGCAGGAGATATAGATCTGCTCCCAGAGTCTGGAATACTAGAGTTCAAACCCTGACGCTGTGACCCTGGGTGAGTCATTTAATATCACAGTGTCCCATCTGGGCCATCCCATCTGTCCTGCATTTGGACCCTGAGTCCCCCCCACCCCAATCTTCAACCTGCTGATGTACCCTAAGGACCAGCAGGCCTTTCCAGTAACTCAGAGGTTTCACCTTCCTTTCACATATCATCTCCCCCAGTCAGAGTTGGAGCTCCCTGAGTGCTGGCAGTGTCTTTGAGTTTGCATTTATTTATATCTCTCATCCTTAACATAAGCTTGACATATTGTAAGCACTTAAATGCCTATTCAATCATTCCTTCATTCATTCCTGGCAAAACAGTTACAGATCTTTGTAGGGGGACTTAGTTCAATGGAAGACCCCAAAGTAAGAAAATCACAGTCCTAGAACCTCCCCTCCAAAAGTTCAAGGTGCCAGACTATGGGGATACAAGGACAAAACACCCCTGCCCTCAGGAGACTTACATTCTATGGGAGTTTTACAATCTTGAGGCAAAGATGTAAATACAAAGTGATTGGAAGGAATTTCTAATTGCCAACCGGGGACTGGATGTTGCCTGCAGGCTTGGCTCTGTAGGCATTGGTCTAGAAAAGTTTCCTGTAGGAGGAAGCAATGGAGCTACACTGTTAAGGACAAACAGGATGTAGAGAGCCCTGGAGGAGCAGTGTCTTCCCAGCACGGCAGCATGGTCTGAATGCAAAAACTGGGAGGAGGGAATGACTTGCCTAGGGAGCAGTTCATAGACCAGCATGGCCTGAATGGCATCTGTGTAAAGGGGAAAAATGGCAAGTAAGGCTGGAATGTCCTTGTCTTCCATTTCCTCAAGTCTAGGACTCACCAGAGCCCCAGAGATGCTTCCCTGTCCTTCTGGCCCTGGGCCAGGTAGGCCCAGTCTTCTGCTTCCATACTGTTTCACCTGGAACAGAAAGGACATGAGATGGCTTGTGCCCGATGCCAGGGCACCTCTCAGGCTGCCCTTCCCCTTGGAGCTCATGAATATTTGTGTCCTTCCTAAACAAAGGCTCTGAGAGGATGCCAGTGTATGTTAAAGGAAAGACAAATGCATTTAGCTTCAAGTATTTTAGTTCTTCTCTTGCAAAAGGAAAACAAAAATAAATGGTAGGTAAAATTGCAAGCAGGTGCATCTCATGTCTGGGCAATCCCTGCAGGATCACTTCTGAGGGGCGGTGACAGGCAGGATGTCCAAACCTGTCATTTTGCATGTGTGTTATCTCTTCTATGCCATGCTGTTGTCTATCATGGGATCTCATGTGTCAAAAGCTTCCACAGGCTGCAACTCTGAGCAATGGAAGACGGACTAGAGAATAACTTTGGGAATGAGTAGAAATCATTTGTCTGCTGTGGTGTGAGCCATAGGCCTGAACTCCTAGCCACATGTGGTGGACAAAGAAGAGAGCCACACTCTGGGCCTCTGGTTCTGAAATGCTTCAGAATTTGGTCTCAGGAGCTTTTCTACATGCTAAAGGAACAGGGAAACATGCTAGTACTTGAAATTTGGTGGTGAGCTTGGAGGTCTAAGGTTATAGGGCTCAACGGAAGGAGCATTGCACACATGCATGTACGTTCTGGCTCCATGACCTGTGACCCTGTGTATTGTGACCCTGAATGAAGCATGTCTATCTGAGCTTCCTACAAAATGAGTGGAGTGGATAATATTGGCACTACCCACTACACAGGATGATGGAAGAAAAATGCTTTGTGAGCAAAGTCTTATGGAAATTGAATTCAGAAGAAGGATGGATTGGAGGAAAGGAAAGAGAGAAAGAAGGAAAGAGAGAAAAAGAAGGAAGGGAGGAAATATGGAATGAAGAAAAGAAGGAAGGAAGGAGGGAAGAAGGGGAGGAAAGGAAAAAGAAAGGGAGGGAGGAAAGGAAAGAAAGGAGAAAGGAAGGGAGGAAGGAGGGAGAGAAAGAAGGAAGAGAAATAATTCAAGGCTTAGAAGCAGGACTAAATCTAAGAATAGCCAAGGTTATTGAGTTGTGCTGACAGTTTAGCAGTATACTTTTATAGAATTATTACAGGATTTGGAATCAGGGTTTCTGGGTGTGAATCACAGCTTTGTTAATTACTATCTATGTGCCCTTGGGCAAACCACTTCATGTCTAATATGACTCAATCTTCATCTCTGTGAAGTGGGCACGACAGTGTTTACACTAATGACTTTATGGTATTTGGTTTTTATAGAAAGTGTTTTATAAATGGAAAAATTCTTTATTAATGGTAACTCTTATCCTAGTTATCTGTGTTCATGCTTTATCTCTTCTTAGGTTGATACATCCTTGGGGACATGGGCTATATCTCATTTATTTCTAAATCTCCCCATAACTAAGAAAAATGTCTTATATGTAGGAATGCCTATAACAGTGGTAGAATGGATAGGTGGATCAATTGGATCTATTATGAACACTTTTGAGTGCCCTCAGAACTTGTCTCATGAATAACCATGGCACAGAGTTGACTTTGGCTCTCAAAGAATAATTGCTGGCCAGTCCTACCAAATTGAAAATAAACAGGCGAGCAAAAACAAAATTTGGTGTATGAGCTCATTGAGGGACTTTATGTGGTACTGGCTTCTGAGCACCGGAGGAGCTAAGGAGAAGCTAATTATGAGAGGACCTCTCACCAGCAGATGAAGCATTTTTCAGTCATAGCAGTTCATGAAGCCTTTTCTTTTTAGGGTGAAAGAGTAGCAGCCCATATCAATGGAGCCAACTCTCATTCCAGTGAAATAGGTTTTCAGAGTATTGAAGTGAGTACTCTAGGATGATAGCAGGTCATAAATGGAAAGTATCCCAATCCTGACATCTGATACCTTGAATTGGAATATCTACCCTGGAGTTTATTAGGTGCATTACCTTGGACATTTACCCATTTGTAAAGTGACTGTAATCCTGTAGGCATGGCTTCCCCATAGGGCTGTTGAAAGTCTGTAGAGATGGCAGCAAATTGTCATAAAGCACTCCAATGTTCCTTAAATGGTCCATAGACAGTCCCTTAACAAGCAATGTTTTTCTTATCTTCAGATGTCAGCTCTATCACTATGGAAATGACCTTGTGACCTAATGGGGGGGGGTGTGCTCTGTGAAACCTGAAGCAACCAGAGCTGCTGCTGCTTGGATATTCATCTTAGTCTTAGGAGGCTTCTGGGGCCACATCTTTTATTCATGCTGTCCATGCAGATGATATGGGGCAGTATCTTGAATGACTTGGTGATATTTATTTTATTTTGGGCAATGGCTTGGGATTAATGCAGTAACCTGTTATCTTTAAATGTGAATAGAGCCCTTGCCTGACTCTATTTAGAATATCACTGGCATGAGTTGGCTCAAAGTCAGACTTATTAAGCTAATTTGAGAATTGATATTTTGGGCATTTTCTCTAAAGGAGGATGAGATCAGGGATGGAGGGAGTCACAGGGGGAGGGGCAGCAGACAAAATCAAAGACTTTTCAACAAAAGCAAATGAGAGACAGTAATAAGGTGTCCTGATTATTCTGAGGAGGGAAGGACCATAATCCTTACTGGGCTAAGGGTAGAGGGAAATGAGGGAGATCTCCAAGGAAGAGGTGCCAATGAGCTGGACCCTGTAGGATTTGGATAATTTTAGTGAGGGGAAGTAGCAGGAAGATACCTAGAATGGAAGACTAGAAGGATGCTACAGAGATATTATGCCTTAACTTCAACAAAGAATTAGACAAAAATCTCTTCTGTAGTCCTTGCAAGGGATGCAAGGGAGGCAAGGTACACTGGACAGAGTTGGACATAGTGGACTGATTAGATCTAAAGTATAGTCAGTAATGGTTCAATGTCAACTTCGCAGTTTGACTTTGGTGGAATGCTTCCAGACATGCCTTTGGCTCTGTTCTTTTGAGCATGCTTTATTAATAATTAAATGAAGAAATAGGTAATATGTGTGTCATATCTGGAGGAGACATAAAACTGGGAGAGATAGCTCACTTAAAACGCAGCAGTGTTGGGTTCCAAAAGACCTTAGAAGCCTATCAAAATAGGTCAGATGTATTAAGGTGAAATCTAATAGGTACAGCTGCAATGAATGGGAATCCAGAACTTAATAAAGAAAGGAGAATGAATTGTGTTCTGTTTAACAGTATGTCACTTAATAAACATTTATTAAATGACCATTATGTGCTAAGCATTGTGCTAAGTGCTGAGGACACAAAGAAAGACCAAAGATAGACTTTGCTATCAAGGTGCTCCTTGGAAGACAACATGCAAACTGTTATGCCTAAACATGCTATCTACAGGATGGATTGGAGATAAACAACAGAAGAAAGGCACTGGTGTTAAGGGGAATTGGGAAAATCTTCTGGGCTTTCAGAAAAGTATAGATTGCTCTCTGCTTAAAAGCCCATTTTTCAGGATGAATATTTTCTTCAAGACACAGTTATGGAGGTGAAGTGTGGAGCCTCCCTATCTTGCCAGCATTGTAGGTACCCTACATGGCAACAAATTCTAATGGTGGTGGTGGTTTGGGGGTAACCCATGATGACTTACATAGAAGAAGCACCATTGAAAACATCATGGTTCTATGACCAGAAAAGGACAAAGTCAGACAAAAAGGGACTAAGCAGAATGCTTCCCTGAGCCCCAGACACTGCTAAAAGACCTTAAAGAAGGTCTTCAGCATATTAAATAGGCTCTTTACTGAAGATCTATGGGAGAATGAGGACAAAAATTTTTCAGTGTCTAAAAGATTGAAAATATCACAAATTGATGGTCATCCAACCCAGTGGAACAAGTGTCCCTGCTGAAAAGATCCATCAAAGTATTGAATTTGAAATGTCAGCTTTCACTCTTGGGTCCAAAAAATGAAGGTGTGTGTAGTGAGGAAGGATGTGTGACTCAGCTACACATCCTGTCAAAAAGATCTGAGGCTATGAAAAGACAAAAAGTTCTGTCTTTTTATTGAGTCAACAGTGTAGCCTGCCATTGGAATTTAGGTTGCATTGAAAGAATTTGAGTATTCATGATTTTGCATGTGATAGTCCCAGCGTCTTCTGCCTTCATTACACCTAATCTGGAATATTGTCATTGCTAAAATATTTAGAGTCCAGGAGGAGGTCCACCAGGACAGCAAATGAACTGGACTGAACTGGATAGGTGATGTGGGTGGATCATTTGAAGGAACTGGAATATTTAGCCAGAGGAGAGAATTTAGGGGAAACAAGATAATTGCCTATAAGTATTTGAAGCACTATAATTGGGAAGATGGATGGGATTCAGTTTGTTCTATTAAGCCCCAGAGAGCACAGAGCTGTAGGTGGGAGCTGCAGAAAGGGATATTTTGGTTCTATGGTGAGAAAAAACAGATCAGTAAACAAAATTACCTTCCTAATAGACAGGTACCAAAGAGCAATGGGGCAATAGCCCTATCGCTTGGGAGGCAATAGCTTTCCTATTTTTGTAAACCTTCAAATGAAGGTTGGATGACTATTTGCTAGGAATGTTAAAAAGAGAGAATTTGCTCAAGTTCAAAATGAAGCAGAGATTCCCTGAGGTTGCAGCCAGATCTGAGACTCTCAGTGGAACCAGTCCTGCCACAGCAACACTCAGACTGTCATCTGAGACTGTGGTTTTGGAAAGGAATGAGATGTTATTATTTTGATAAGATTTGGAAGTGTTTCCCCAAGAAGTGGTCTAAGAAGCATATAATGTCATAAGACGAAAGAGAAAAGGTAAGACACACAATATCTAAAATGATAATTCAAGAAAAAGTGGCCAGAGTACAGGGTTTGGAATAAGAGAACCTGAATTTGCATCCCAGATCTCTTGTTTTCTGCCTCCGTGACTTCATATATGTCACCTCTCTTCTCTAGACATTAATCTCCTCTGCAAAATGTAGGGTTTAAAAGTCACTCCAGTTCTAAATATTTGATCAGAAAATGAAAACAAAGACAGTTCAGTCACATCTTTAGTTCAAGAACTGAGCTCAGTGGAGGTTTCCTGAGTACTTTTCAGGTTCTGGCATTCAGCAATTCTCCCTTAAGCTTGTGTGTCTCCATTCTATCCCACAGATAAGACCCACTTTATGCATAAGCACTTGGTCACAGCATTTGGGAATGCCCAGGCAAGTCCACCCTGTTCCAGAAATCTTTATCCCAGTCTAGCCATATGTGTCATACTGCTTGAAAGCCAACCAGTAATGAGTCTATGTCTTGCAATCCTCCCATAATGGCTCAGTAGCTTCAGTTCTTTTAATAAATCCTTGGATGGTATTATCTCTCTTCCTCTCTCTTTTTGAATAACCCTGGTGTGGTCTGACCAGGACAGGGAACAGGGTGACTATCAAGTCTCTTGTTCCAGATGCTGTCTTTCCCTTAAAGCAGTCCCTATCCAAAGAACTTTAGATTTAGGGTTTCAATTTGTCAAATGAGAAGTGGTAAGCAGAGTTTGGAGTCTTGAGTCAGCCAATCATCCACCATCTGGGTGGTGAGGGGAGGAGGAGGTGGCTGGGGCTACCATCTATAGGTCTGTATACCATTAAGTGCTGACACCCATGGTTTATGGAGGCAGTGCCATGTTTGATATCATTTATGGAAGGTCAGCAAAGAGTTAATGTTGACATGATGATACTAGACTGGAGAGATGAATAAACACTACATCTATAATTTGGGAGACGACTGGCTAGGGGAGGGATTCAGGGTGATGATGATGAGGAGAATGATAGCTTCCCTTAGCATATTTCTGTCCCATCCATTGTCTCACATAAGCCTCATAATAATCTCATGAGGGAGGGAGGAAAGACCAAGATGATCATCCCCAAAATGAAGACAAAATGGTCAGGATTAACCGTAGACGTAACCATTCGAGAAGCTTTTATGAAGTAGCTACTATCTTGTGACTACAGCATCCACACATTTTGATTGAGAGATCTCACTGCTAGGCATCTACCCCAAGATAGACAGTGGCAAAAAAATCACTTTTTACATGAACATATTTATAGCACTACTTTTGTGGTGGTAAATAACTGAGGACAATGGTGACGCCCATTGACTGAAAAATGGCTAAAGAAATTGTGATCCATAAATGCAATGGAACAGTCACTGTACTTGATGAAACAACAAAGAAGCATGGGGACACTTCTTTGAACTGATGCAGAGTAAAGCAAAATCCACATGACACATGTATAAGTGATCACATTCCACCTCATCTTATCCAGAAGATTGTGCCCTTGATCATCCCAACTTGCTCACTATGAACATATGTAATAGTAATACAATTTGATCCCTTTGTATTGGCAAAGCTAACAGGTATTTAGCACCTAGTCTGAAATTAATTAGATCAATCCTCAGTTAAGAAACAAAAGGTATGAGTCCCTATTGCTGACATAACAGGAATTTGCTGATGTAATAGGAAGGAGGCAGAATAGGGAGGAGCTGATAGGTATATAAGGAGAAGCCCTAGTGGAATTTCAGATCTTCTTAGATCCAGGTTCTGGAGGCTGAGGAAGGGAGGCCCAGGCTGAAGAGAATGATTTTTATTGAGAACTTGGATGAAGTGATTTTGATTCTGGGAACCAGCTGGAACTTCTGCTGAGTCTGAGGGCCAGCTAGAGCTGCTGAGAACCTGTTTAGGATCTGCTGACTCCAAGGGCCAGCCAAGCTGCTGAGGATATTCAAGGACCAGCTGGAGCTGCAGAAGACTGAGGAAGCATGACTGTGGTCTCGATATTTTGTCTGTTTGTGGCTTTGTTAAGCCTTGACTTCCCAGGAACAGAGACTGTGGAGGATTTAAGGTGGATTGGACACTGTGAGCTTCAGCTTGGAACACGAACTGCACAGAGAGCTGGACAAGCAACTGGGAGCTGTTTGCCTTTGAACCCAGGTGATAGTTTGGTGAATCCAGATAGGATCTGGGATAATGGAAGGAGATCTAGGGAATCTGAGAGCCTATCCTGAGTCAAACTGAAAGAAGATTTTACTTGGATACTGTGTACTGACTGAGAAGATTGTGATTTACTTATGACTGAGGGGTGGATGGCCTGTGTATTTTCCAATAATTGAATAGTGAATTATGACTGAATAGTGACTGATTTGTAACTTAGTGTGTCCCATAAGTGGAGAACTTTGACTTTTGTATTTTGTTACTCTTAAGGAAGCAAGTCTCCTTAAGGATGATTGAATGATTGAGTTGATTGAATGACTGAGTTGCTAAGTGATTAACTAAATGATTGTACTTTGTTCAAAACTATGTGACCACTGTGGTGAAAACTATGTGGCCATTTTAGCTATAAGTTGTTGTGAATGCTGTATTTTGATTTTCTGTCAAAAGTAGTAACATTGTGAATGTTGTACTTTGATTTTCTGTGAGTGTTTTGCTCTAATTTGTTATTGAATAGAGCGTTCACTATACTGTGTAATCAGAATCTTGAAAAGCTGTTCACAGCGGCATTCTTCTGGAAAGCTGCTTGTGCATGGCTTTATCACATATCTTGCCCATCCTCTCCAGACCCTCTCAATTCATCCTTCCTTCCATTCATATGTTGCATGATATCTCTCCTCTTTCGTGGCTTAACTTCTTGAGAAAGTCATAGGATTCTCCACTTCCTTTTTTTTCATTATCTTTTTAATTTAAGCTACAGACTGGTTTTGATATCATCATCCAAAAGAAACTGCTCTTTTCAAAGGTAGCATTGATCTCCTGGTTGCTGAATCCAATGGTCTGTTATCAGTCCTTATCCTTCTTTTTTTTTTTTAATATTTTTTATTTGTTTTCTTGTTTACATCATTCATTTTCATTACATTTTTGAAATACAAATTTTCTCCCTGTCTTGCCCCTACCCCAACCCTAAAACAGCAATCCCACTGTAAAGCCCCTCCCCTGCTTTGCTCTCTTACTTTCTGGTAGGGCAGGGAGGGTCTCCCTATCCCAGCTCCTGTATAACTTAATTCCTAGTTGCAGGTATTGCAGAACTCTAAATTCTAGATTTTTTTGATTCCTCCCTTGTCACCCACCCCCACTGGAAGGACAATGAATTCAATACAGGCTGTGGATGTATGATTATGCAGGACATCTTCATAGTGGACATATTGTGACAGTGATCATCTGTCTTTCCTTCCTATCCCTCCCCCCACCTTGATCTGTTCTCTACCCTGT
>CM053597.1:225161003-225206719 GCA_028646575.1 Pseudocheirus occidentalis
TTATTGCTGTTTTTATTTTGCTTCCTTTTCCTCATGTTGGCCAGTCAATTAATTGGTTTATTTTTTTTAGCTCTGTGAAACTCTGCTTCCTGGGGGGAAAGCTCTGTTCCAAATTGCTGGGGTTTTCCCAGCTGCCGGAGCTATTAGGGGGGGTGTTGCAAGTCCCCGCAGATTTGGCTTGCTGAAAGCTCACCCCAGGACCACCACCCAATACCACAATCTGGATCCAGGCTGCTCAACACAAGAGCACTTGGCCCTGATCAATTGATTCAGCCCCCCTGCGGAGTCTGCAGGCCAGGGCCTCTGAAGCAGCCCGGTGGGGGCTGCAGCTGCTTCCAGCAGTTCCCTTTCCCCACTGCTTCCTTGCTCCGGGGGCAGATTGGCCAAACTTCTTTTCCTCCCCCAAATTAATTTTCAAAGTTTCACTTTCACTAACTGTCTCTGACCCTGGTTTGAGGGGATTTTAAGATGCCCTCAGGCAGGTGCTTTAGATCTTCTCTGAAGTAGACTCAAGCTGAGGCTTGGGAGGCTCAACTCCTCCTGGCGGCCCTGGGGCCTGGCCTGGCCGCAGCTGTGGTTTTTGGCTGGGCCAGTCTCTGTTCCAGTGTGAGCTGCCCCTCTCCAGTCCCCGTTCCTCATGCCTTGGCAGATGTGGAGGTGCTGGAGGCTGTAGATCCTCTCCCCTGAAAACTGGCTGTGGCGTGGCTCGGCTCAGCTCAGCCCGGCTCCTTCCCACCACCCCGGGCCTGGCCGTGGTCTAGGCTTCAGGCTGGGCCAGCCTCCTCTTCCAGCCACTGCGATGAGCCCCTGCTGCCGAGCTGCCTTCAGGGGGAGATGTATTTTCCAGTATTTTTGTGAGTCTGAGAGTCCTAGACTTTCCAAGACTTTGTCTGGGCTCATATTATATGGGTGTTTAGGGTGGCGGTGTGGGAGCTGTGGGACCTTGCTGCTTCTATGCCACCATCTTGGCTCCCTTGCCCAGCCAGTCCTTATCCTTCTTAACCTCTTTGCAGCTTTTGTTTCTTTCAATCACCCTCTTCTCTTTGAGATTCTCTTTTCTCTAAGTTTTTATGACATTACTCTCTCTTGGTTTCCTCCAGTCTCTTTGCTGATTCTTTATCACGATTACATCCACTAACCATGGATACCCCATAGACCTCTCTCCGGGTCCTTTTTCTCTTCTTCCTTTCACTTGGTAGTATTGGTTCCATAGATTCATTGATCATCTCCTATGTTTATGATTTTCAAATCTACTTATCCATCTGTAGCTTCTCTGTTCACATCTGATCACACATCTTCAACTGTCCTTTAATCATCTTAAACTATGTCCCATAGGCTTTTTAAACTCATTAGATCAAAAACTGAATTCATTATCTTTTTTCCCAAATCCTCCCCTCTCTCAGCTTCCCTTTTCCTGTGGTGGGTCCTGCCATCCTCCCTATCACTCAGGCTAAAATCCGTTCTCAATCATCCTCAATGTTTCACTTTCTCATAACCCTTCTATACCAAATCTGTTGCCAAGACCCAGTGATTTGTACCTTTGTAATATCTCTAGCATATGACCCCATTTCTGCTCTGATACTGCCTCCACTCTGGTCCAGACCCTCATCACCTCACACCTGGACTACCACAGAGCTTGATGCTTGGTCACCCTGCCACAAATCTGTCCCCCATTTCAGTCCATTAAGTGGCCAAAATGATCTTCTTAAGCCCAGGTCGGCCGATTCACATCCCGTGCCCCTCATTGAACTCCAGTGGCTTCCCATCACGTCCAGGATCAAACATGAAATCTTCTGCTTAGTATTCAAAGCTTGTAGTGACCTGCTTCCTGCTCCCACCTTTATAGCTTATTCTGTTTACACTTCACATCAACCTGGACATACTTTGCAACCTCCTAATTTTACCTTAAACAAGATACTCTGTCTCCAGGCTTTGGATGTTTTCCCGTGGCTGTTCTCCCTGCCTGAAATGCTCTCTCTCCTCATCTCTCTAGCCTGGCTTCCTTCTGAATCCTGCCTTTCATATCCTTCTTATTCTGGTGCCTTCTGCCGGATAATTATCTCAAATGTGTCCTGCATTAGTCTCTTTGTACATAGTGATTTACATGTCGTCTTCCCCATTAAACTGTGAGTTCCCCTGTTCCTTTAAGACAGGGGCCTTTCTTTATATCCCTAGTACTTAGCACAGGGCCTGGCACATAATAAATGTTATTTGTTAATAAATAATTATAAATGTTATAAATAAATATTATTTGTTAGCATTACGTTAATATAAGATATTAATAAATATTTGCTGACTGACCAATTGAGAAAGTAAGGGACTTGTCCCTTGTCCACAGTAATATCTAGTAAACAGAATGATGTGGATTTGAACCCAGGTCTCCTAATCACAAACCTCTTCCACATGTTGATATTCCATGGATATCTCCAACACAACACAGCCCCAAAAGAACTCATTGTGGTCATGTATCCCCAGCTCATCCCTCCAGTTCCCAAAGTTGTGTTACAAGCCCTAACTTGCCAGTTTCCCAAGTCTGTCACATCAAATGTGCCCTCGAATATTTTCTCTCCCTCAGTGCTCTACCAAGAATCAGTGGGTGAGTCTTGGCAGTTCTACCTTCACAATGTTCTCTGTATTCACACCGTGGCTGCTGCCCTGGGAAAGGTCTTTAGCACCTCATGTCTGCATTATCTCAGTAGCCTACTAATCTCTCTTTTGTATCCCCATGTTCTGATCCATCCTCCCTGCCATTGCCAGATTGATATGTCTAAAATATGTGTGTACCATGCCATCTCCCTGTTTCCTTAAGGATGAAGTACACACTTGTCAGTCTGGCTTTTCAAATCCTTCACAACATGGCTCTCACCTGCCTTTCTTTTTCTTTCAGCTTCATTCCCATCTTTAACTTGATGTTTCAGTCCAAATGGCTTTCATGCCTTTCCCAATTCATGGTTGTGCCCCCTGTTTTATTTCTGGTCTTTTACATAGGCTCCCTTCATATCTAGCTTGGAATCCTCTCCTTTCTCTCATCTGCTTCTTAGAATTTCTAGGTTCATTTATGGCTCCATCCATGGTTATATCCTCTTGATTATTTAGTTCTTGGTACTTGCTCCATCTTGAAATTAGTTTGTTATATTCTCTACCAACACCACCCCTTCTGAGGGTCAGATTGCTTCATTTTAGCTGCTCTATTCCCAGATCTGAGCACAGTGCCTGAATGTAGTAACCATTTTGAAAATGTTTGTTGGATTTAATTGAATGACCTTTTCATTGACTCATTGCATCAACAAATCTTCTGTGGCTTTGTATGTTCTAGGCCTGACACAATAGCTATGTAATTCACAAAAGCACAGGATTTCAGAATGGTGAGAGAATTCATTGTCCATCTGTGGACTAATTATTGCCCTATATGGAACCTTTGTTTCCTCATCTGTAAAATGGTCACAATAATATCTTCACAGTCTCATTCATTGTACTGTTGCAAGGAAAGGGCTTCACAAAGTTTAAAAGGCCATATATACTGTCATCTTTATTCTCTTTCTCATTTGGTGATGGGCTAGCTTTTCCCCCTTTTAGTCTAACCCCTTATTTTATCAGTAGAGGACTCCCAGTATGGATATCCCATTCAAACATACTAATAATTCCTTGGGAAGGTATAATCTTGTAGAATTTCCTGGGGACACTGAGCAAGTGGTTAAGGGTGTGGCCCAAGGTCACCAAGGCATCATGGTTTAGAGGAAGAATTTGAGCCAAGGTGTTTCAAGATCTCTCCTCTGTCCACTATGTCATGCTACCTTTCAATACTCATTACAAAGACTCTTATCTCTTTTTCCCCCTTGGCTGGGAGGTAGTCAGAAGAGGAACTGAGGAGCAATGCTTTCATTGGGGTTCTATCGTACAGAAGACTCTACTTCAGTTTTTTCACTTGAAATTCAGGGGAAACCTAAGACCTTTTTGAAATTCTCTTAAGAGCCTTGATCCAACTCCAGCCTCCCTCTCAGTTCAGTGTATTCTTTGGGGCCCTTCTGGCAGCTCTCTGTGTTGACATGGTATCTGTCACTACCAGGTTATTCCATGGCTGTGACATCAGTGCCTCTGTTCTTTTTCCTCTTTCCAAGGGAGTTTTCCCATCTGGGGGCTGGTTTTGGCTTCAAAATGTTTAGCAGGGAAAGAAAAGAGGACATAAGCATTTAAGTCAGGAGAGGGAAGGAATCCCATGAGATCCTGACCCTTTCTGTAGGTGAAGGAAAGAAAGTACTGCTACTTGGGGAGATCATGACCTTTCCAGGGCTTGATCAGAACTGTCCATGGTGTTGGATGTTTCTCAAGCATAAATGGAGAGCTTCAATGAACTGGAACTGGCATCACAGTCACCCTGGACATTTATTGATTGGCAGTAACTTGGCAGATCAAACCAAGCAGCTAGAGATATTTCCTGTCCTTCACTTCCAATTTTCCTAATATTTCCTTGTTGTTGAACAGGGAAAGGGTGAGTAGTTGAGTAGAATCTGGAGGTGTGTATGCATGTATTCTATGATCACAGTTCATATTTAAATAGCACTTTAAGACAGAAATAATTTCCCATGAAATAATGATGTTATTACCTTTTACTATTATCAACACTTTTCCCAAAAAGAGAGCTGGATTTGGGGTCAGAGAACCTAGGTTCACATCTCTTTAATGCTCTTTTCTACTTGCATGACCAAATCTAAATCACTTCATCTAATGAAGCCTCTCAAGCAGGAATGGGGTTGGATCAGATGTTGTCTCTTCCAGCTTTAAATGTAGGATCCTAGGATCAAGACCCCCATGAGGTAGGTAGGACATTTGTCACAATCCCCATTTTCTAGGAAACAAATACCACGTCGGGCAACTGATAGGACTTACTGAACTTCATACCTCGAATTACAATTCAATTTATTTCACAGAATGACAGAATTTCTAGTTGGAAGTGATCTGACCAGTCTTCTAGTCCAAACCATACCAGAACATGTCATGCCCAACAAGTGGTTTGGGCTAAGTGGGAAGAGTTCTAGTGACAGGGAGCTTCCTAACCATGACAACCATTCCACTTTGACACAGCTCTAATTGGTAGGACAGTTTTTGTCTTACTTGACATCCCTTTTCCCAATTTCCGCCACTTCTCCTCGATTTACTTTCTTGGGTCTAAAAGTCTAATCCCTCTTCCATCTTGTCATAGCAGAAGTAGACCTTCTGTCACAGAGGCTCTCAGTTTGACTCTAGCCTCTGATGGATATTTCTTGGGTTACCTTGGGCAACTCACTGACCTTCTCTAGGCCTCAGTTTCCTTAGCTGTGAAATGAAAGGGCTGGATTAGGTGACCTTGGGGGTCCTTTCCACTTCCAAATGGATGATTTTAAGTCCTTACTCCATGAAAAGGCTAAATGATTTTATTTTATGTTTTGCTTTTTGGAGGGGAGAAAGCAGGGCAGTTGGGGTTAAGTGACTTGCCCAAGGTCACAAGGCCAGTAAATGTTAAGTGTCTGCGGCTGAATTTGAACTCAGGTCCTCCTGACTCCAGATTCAGTGCTCTGTTCACTGCACCACCTAGTCTCCCCAAGGCTAAGTGATTTTAATTCTTACATGTTACAAGGATGAGACAAGGTAGTTCCTTAGAGTCCATAATACCCCTAAGGGTAATTAAGGGTGCAAAGACAGAACTGCTGTAGACTATCCTGTGAAGAGTCCTCTTACACATGCACACACACACACACATGTACACACACAGACACACACATGCTGTGAAGGAAGAAAAATGAGGAGAGAAGTGGCTGAATATTTCTTGAAACCTTAGGAATGTGGGTGAAAGACATTTAAACAAAAGAATAGGGAGGAGGAAAGATGCTAAGCCACACTTTTACCTAGGCTAGGCAAGAAGGAGATTAAAAAAATATAATACCAATAAGAGTAGGATAAAAGGATCCAGGATGGGGAAATGGGATGTGTATCTGTGCCTAGGGATGCTTGAAGTAAAAAAAAGATTTAGACACCAAAAAGTGATTTCCTACCCTCCTGCCTCTCTCCCCATTACCTGTCTCAAGGAAGGATAAATGAGAGAGAGACAGAGAGAAAGAGAGAGAAAGAGAAAGAGAGAGAGAGAGAGAGAAAAGAAGAAGAAGAAGAAGAAGAAGAAGAAGAAGAAGAAGAAGAAGAGGGAGGAGGAGGAGGAGGAGGAAGAAGAAGAAGGAGGAGGAGGAGGAGGAAGAGGAAGAGGAAGAAGGAGGAGGAGGAGGAGGAGGAAGAGGAAGAGGAAGAGGAAGAGAGAGGCAAGAGAGAGGAGAGGGATACAGACAGATACAGAGACAGACAGACAGAGACAGAGACATACAGAGATAGGGAAAAATACAAAAGAGATGGAGTCAGCTAGGTGGTGCAGTAAATAGAGAACCAGCCCTGGAGTCAGGAGGACTTGAGTTCAAATGAGGCCTCTGACACTTAATACTTACTAACCATGTGACCTTGGGCAAGTCACTTAGCCTCAATTGCCCTTCCCTTCCCCTCCAAAACATAAAAAAGCAAAAACAAAAAGAGAAATGCATACAGAGAGATTTTTAGCAGGTAGATATGACTGTGACTGAGTAATGAGCCTGGAATCATAATTATTTCAAGGAAACCAAGCTTTAGTTGCCTACTGCTGCCAAGAAAATAGAATATAATTTGATGGGGGAGGAAATAAACTTAATAACTATAACCCTGAATGTTAATTGCTGTTACGGAATGGATTAGAAAAGAGAACCCACCAATTTACTGCATGCATGATACACACCTAAAATTTAAAAACTCATGCAGAGTTAGAATGAAGAATGGAAATAAATTTTACAAGGTTACAACCAAATTCTAAAAAAATAAGATTTACAACCATGGTTTCAGACAAGGTAAAATTAAATGTAGATACTGTCAAAAGAGAAAAATAAACAAGTAAACTACATTATTCTTTCAGGCAAAGTGATAATGAATCAAAATAAATATTAAGTCTATATGCACTGGTTAATATAGTATCTAAATACTTAAGGAATAACTAACCAAATCTCAAAAAGCCCGTAGATGGAAGGATAGCAATTATAGCTGATTCAATGTGCTTCTTTTAGACACTAACATATCTGACAGAAAAATAAATAAGAAAATTATATATCTGAACAGAATGTTGGAAGAAAGATATGCTAACCTTGGTGACTGCTGAATGGTAATATTAAAGTTTATATTTGTTTTTTAGTATCACACAGGACCTTTACAGAAAATTATCATGTGTAAGAGTACAAAGAACTCATGAATAAATGCAAAAAGGCAAAAAATTAAACATATTCTTTTAAAACAATATTGTAATAAACTTTATAATCATAATGGAAATACATACAAATATGCATAAGGACAAACTAATGATATTCTAAAAATGAGTAAATAAGTACACAAAATGAAGAAATCAGGTTACATTTCTCTCTCTCTCTCTCTTTCTCTCTGTGTGTGTGTGTGTGTGGCTCTGAGTTCTTCCAGCTCTATCCTGTAGAAGATGTATTAGAATTTCTCAGATCTCTCTCTCCTTTGCACATTTATGTAAGCTACCCTTACATATCTGAAATGTTTCAGGAAGCATGAAGATCATAGGTTCAAGACCAGCCTCATAGTATTTCAGAATAGTATTCACCACACTGTCTTAATCTAGGGGCAACTAGGTGGTGTAGTGGGTAAAGCACTGACTGAATCTAGAGTCAGGAAGACTCAAGTTTTTGAGTTCAAATCTAACCTCAGATACTTACTAGCTGTGAGATTCTGGCCCATTCACTTCACCCTATTTGCCTCAGTTTCCTCATCTGTAAAATGAACTAGAGAATGAAATGTATACTGTGTTTCTGCCAAGAAAACCCCAAATGGGGTCACAGAGAGTTGGAAACTACTGAATAAGTCTTAATAAGATAGTAGAAAGAAGGTTATCAATGTTACACTGATTCCATTTGTTTGTGTCCACTTTGTTACTGAGATTTTCTGAGTAAGTTATTTTTCTAGAAATTGTTTTTCCATGATGAGATAAGCAGCTTTCTGGTATGACACAGGTAAGCAACATGTGTATATTCTCATACAGTTGATGAACATAAGCAGACCCTCTGATAAGACAGATTACCAATGGAAAATATTATAAACAACTTTATCAGTAATTTGGAAATAAGCCACCAGTCAGATTTTGTGGTGAACAAGTTAGGAACACCCATAGCTAAAAATATGAAAAAGTCCATGAAAGTCCCAGCCTTCAGTGTGCTCCTGGGTCAACTGGGACTGCTTCCAGGCTTCCACACACTTGAGGCTAAAGCAGCTGGTGTTGGCATTTCAGCACTGGTGTTGCTCAATCACAACTTGCCAGATGACCACCTCAGGGGGTGGACGGAGAGGAAACCTTCTGAGTGCTGGTTTGTCCTGAGAGGAGGGTATTGTTTGCACAATTTGAGTAATAGTTTGATTGCATGCATTGCAAAGTGTAAGTCCAATGAGGCTTTCCATTTACAAATCAGCATAAATAATGAAAGTAAATTGGCTATACATGTACACTATAGGTTACAATATGGGCACCCTGGGATGGGAGCTAAAGATTCTTCCAAACAGAAGTGAGTAGAGAGGGTATTGCAGGCACAGGGCATGGGAGGCTGTCCATGCAACATGGAGGATGCAGGAAATGAATGTCATACATAGGAAACAGGTAGCAGGCTAGGTTACCTGAAACAGAGAATATAGAAAATGATGTAAGGGAGACCAGCCTAGAAAGGGAGGTAGGATTCACACTGTTGAAGATGTTTAAATGTCACACTGGGGAATTTAATTTGATTCTAGAACCATTTAAGGTGCTTGAGAAAAGGAGTGACTTGGTTAGGTTGACATTTCAGGGATGTCTATTTGAAAGCTTATAAAGAATGGATTGGAAAGGGGAGAGACTAGAATGAGGGAGATCAGGTGGTAGCCCATCCTAATAGCACAGGAAAGAGTAGGTTAGGGCCTGGATTTTGAAGAAGAGGAGATGCTACCCATGGGATGTTGGGTAAGTCACTGCCTCCTCCCAGCTTCAGTTTCCTTGAGTGAGGGAGTTAGAGTAGATAACTAGGTGGAGCAGTGGATAGAATGTTGGACCTGGAGTCAGGAAGACCTGAGTTCAAATCCAACCTCAGACACTTACTAGCTGTGTGACCCTGAGTGAGTCACTTAATTCTGTCTGCCTCTGGTTTCCTCATCTGTAAAAATGAGTTGGATAAGGAAATGGCAAACCATGCCAGCATCTCTCCAAGAAAACCCTAAATAAAGTCAGAAAGGGTCAGACACAGCCAAAAGGACAGAACTATAAGAACAATAAAAGCAACAGCAGCAACAATGACAGCAACAAAAACCTAGTTGCTTTTAAATTTTAGTTCTAAATTTCACATCAGAACTTACTCTATTGGTGTAGCCCAAGAATACTGCAGTTTGTCTTCATGATACAAAGTGATAGTGGACTAACAGTGAAATGAGAAAGACAGTCACTTCAATAAGGCTCTCCGCCACCCAAGATGCCAATGTTGGACATTTTCAAATAGTATGTAAGATTTGTATTTTGCATATTTCCAGGAAGAATGTCAAATTTCTGACTGCAGAGAACTCCTTTTTGGGGGTCTTTGCATCCCCAACATCTAGCACAGGGATTAACACATAGCAGAGGCTCGATAAATGCATTGGTTAAGTGATCCCCAAATTCCTGACAGCTTGGAAAACCCCCAAATTCTAGACTACAAAGGATAGGAATTGTGGAAGCCTCCAAGGCTCCCCAAAGAAGGTACTTGGGAGCAGAAGTGATGGTCATCTAAGTACCAGTCACAGTACTCCCAAATGAACAATAGTGGTGGTATGCTTACTGCCTCTGAGGGTTAGGCAGACATGGAGGAACAAGTGGGAAACTCATCTAAAACAAGCCACTGACTGGAGTAAGTTGTAGGGCAGGGCAGAAGTTCACCCTAACTTGCCAGTTGATAGCATCTTAGACTAGCTGCTAACATTACTGCTAACATTCCTCAAGGCACCATAGCCTCTTATTCTAGTTCCCAATGTCAGCTTTAGAGCCACAAAATCCAAAGCTTTCCCATTTCCATTTTGGCTATTCCAGTCTTTGTAACAACAAGGTCTAGAAAGCCTAAAACCCCATGCAAAGCCAATGCTGAGTGTGGCAGTGAAGGAAGAGCCCTGTGTGGCCCCAGCTTCATCTAGCCAATGCTGGAGTGTGTCTACATGTTGGCCGACGTCTTTTCTATACAGCAGGAACTCCACCATTTGATACAATCTAAAAATAGTTGAGTTGCTCACAGGGATGTCTTGGGAATAAGTGTTGGACTCTTGGCTATTGATGCTACAAAAGGCAATATGCTTTTTGGAAAGGTATCAGCTGGTGTTTTGTTCTGCTAGAGGTTTTTCAAATTGTCTCTCTTGGAAAAAACACAGGCTGCCTTTTGCCAAGTTCCCTGCTGAGAAGGGGAAGGGAAGCCACCAAATAAAGATCAAAGAGGAACGTGTTCATCTAAGAACACACTTACAAACAGATGTGAACATGCTCAAACACATGCACACACACATGCATGCATATGTGTGTCTACACAAGCATGTGCTGATGGTCACCAGGGGGTGCTGTGGTGTAGTGAGAGTGATGGCATTTTCTTTTCCAGACTCACCTCATGTCCCTGCCTTTCTTTTCTCCAAATGCTTGTTCCTAATGCTCAAGTTAGGCCAGATCAGTGGCTCCCGATTAGCTCCTGCTGTGTGCGTACACACACATGCATACATACAAGTGCACAATATGTTCATATATACATGTGTGTACATATGTTTGCATGTATGTACAGAAATCAAACCTGCAGCATCTTGTCACCTACTTTGAAGGGGGTGAGGGTAATTAAATACTTCCATCAAACTTCAACTGCATTGTGTGCATAGCATGTTGGTCAGTCTTTTTAGTTGTGCCTGACTCTTTAGGATCCCAGTTGGAATTTTCTTGGCAATGGAGTGCTTGGCCATTTTCTTCTCCAGACCATTTTATAGATGAGGAAACTGGAGCCAATAGGGTTAAATGACGTGCCCATGATCACACTGGTAGTGTCTGAGATCAGATTTGAACTCAGGAAGATGAGTCTTCCTGACTGCAGGCCCAGCCCTCTAATCCACTACAGCGCCTCCTAGCTGTTCCATGCATAGTATATCTACCCTATTAAGCTAGAAGGTCATGGAGCTTGATTTTTGTAGCCAAAAGGTAGCAAAGCAGCAAAATATTTGTACCATGTAGATATTTAATAAACATTTGTTGAATTGCATAGTACTTGTAATAGGAAAAGGAGCAGTAGGTCTTCATGTGTCAGTCTTTCATTGATGCAAAATAACTCTTGATTAACTATAGTGGAAATTGATCAGACTTAAAATGATTAGCCTGGGATTCAGGGTCTCCCAATTGCTGTTCTAGCCTCATCTCCCTTTGGTCCCATTTGTACCCTCTGCATTCACAGTTATCCCATAATCTTCATGTCTTTTCTCAACTTACTTCCTCTGCATCACCCTACCCCCAGTCTCTGATTCTTTTATTCCAGAGCTTCAGAGCCCCATGATCCAGGAGGCCCTTCCCCTCCATGGGCTCTAGTCCAGCCAGGTTGGTATTCTTGCTTATGATGCTCCAGGTCTTGAATGCTCTCCCTCTTCCCCTGTGTTTCTTCTAGACTCCACTCAAGCACCAACTTTGGGTGGGGTGATTTTCCTGAATCTCCCAAGTTGTCTCCTCCAAAGTGATCCTGTCTCCATTTGGCATACACTTCTATATGTGCATGTTATCTTCTCTCTAGAACATTGGTTCTCACCCTTTAGGTTATGTTCAATTTAAATACATCCTGCATATCAGATATTTACATTATCATTCATAACAGCAAAATTACAGTTATAAAGTAGCAATGAAAATAATTTTATGGTTGGGGGTCACCACAATATGAGAAACTGAATTAAAGGGTATTAATTAGGAAGGTTGAGAACCACTGCTCTAGAAGGAAGGCTTCTTGAGTCAGAATTTTTCACTCTCATTTTGTACACTGAGCACAGCTCAGCTGCTTAATAAATGCTTCTTGATGGATTGATCACTCCACTCTAAGCACTACTAGAAAGCAATCGAACGTGGTCTTGGGCCTGGAACCACAACTAACTCTACGATTACAATGTTTTCTTTGAGTTCCAATGGGAGCATGTTGTCACTGGCCTGTGGGATCCTGAAGTATGGTGATTTTGCTTTGACTCCAAACAAAATAGACAACCCTAATGTTTTCTAAACATCTGCCAGATTGCTCCCTCCTCCTTGGTACCTTTTGTTAGTTGGCAGGAACATAGACAGTGTTTGTCACCATAGTACTCAGTCTTTTTTCAAGTCGAGTCAATACTTGTTCATTATTGTCAGTCAGTTTTTCAGTCACTTGCAACTCTTTGTGACATTATTTTGTGGTTTTCTTGGCAAAGATACCGGAATGGTTTGCCATTATCTTCTCTAGCTCATTTTACAGAAGAGAAACTGAGGCCCAAGTGGTTAAATGACTTGCCCAGGGTCACACGGCTAATATGTATCGAAGGCTGGAATTGAACTCAGGAAGATGAATCTTCTTGACTTCAGGAATCACCCTCTATCTACCAGTCCCCAATCCTTCATTAAGCACATACTATTTGCCAGGTTCTCTGCTAAGCACTGGGAATACAAAGAAAGAAGAAAGATAATCTCACTCCCAAGGAGCTCCCAAGTATATGGGAGAGACAGCAGCGTATAAAGAAACTAGAGACAAGCTAATGAACAGAAAGAAGGCACTTGAATTACAAGGGACTGAGAGAAGCCTTCCTGGAGAAGGTGAGATTTGAGCTGGGACCTGAGGGAATTCTGGGCAGCCAGGAGGTGGCACTGAGGAGGGAGAGTGTTCCAGGCAGGGGGCTAGATAGTCAGATTTGGTGCTGGAGGATAGAACAGCAGGAAGGAGACCAGTGTCACTGGGTCTCAGAGCACCCATCTGGGAGGCACCACTTCATTGCATTCATTACCTATGGGACCCAGCTGTAATTCTGTCTAGGGACAAAAGTCCCAGATCTAACTTGATTTACTTTGGGGAATTTACAACAATCGATCACTCATGTGGCTCCTGAGATCCCAGCACTGTCCAGATTGACCAACGATTCATTTTAGGCCATTTCTCAAGGCTGTTTCCCCCTTTTAAGCCCCTTTCCCCATTAACAAATAATGAGGCATAACTCAAAAGCAAAATGTTTGATGAGAATTTGATCTAGAGAAAGATGGCTTTGAAGTCCTAATAAAGCAAGGAATTTGGAACAATTTCTAGGTCAAAGTCTCCCTTGTAAGGTCTGGTCTTGGGATGGCTGGGGCAGGATGATCTTTTCAGTTTGGGAATTCTGAGCTGCAATGTATCCCCACTACATTTGGAGCCCCAGCATTGGGGGAGGGAAGGCCCAAATTGCCTAAATGGATCAGCCCTGGGCAGAAGCAGAGCAGGTCAAATCTGTGCTCATTAGGAGTGAAATGGGGCCAGGTTTGAACTCAAGTCGTTCTGATTCCAGGTCTAATGATATATCCACTGAACCTTCTAGCTACCTCATTGGGAGGATGGACAGATGAAAACCAGTGGAAAAAAACCTTCTAAGACCTTTGGGCTCAACAGCTCTGCAATTTTGACCTCCTGAGGAGAACTCTTGGGTACTATGGACAAGTGTGTCATCATATGGGCAGAGATGGGGAGATGTTGGGCAGGGAGCCGCTATAATTGGAAGGAACTCCCAACTTGCTGAGACCACAGATGTCTTGGTGTATTTCCAAGGTGCACAGGGTCAGTGGTGTTTGTGGAATTGGTTGATCAGCAGCATTTCTCAGCTAGAGTTACTAGAGGCTTGCCATTACCAGGCATGGTGGTCAGAGCCTTTGAGAATCCAGGGCATCCTGAAAGACCTCCACCAGTGAGATGATAGAGTACTGCCCCGAGGTGCACATTACCTGTAGAGCTGTCGAAATCTTTCATTTCCTTCTGTAAAAGCACAAACACAAAGGAATACAAACCAAACACCCAGCAGCCTGACATGCTTCCCCAAGTATAGACACCATCCTGATACATGGACAGAAGAGGGTTGGGGGCCACTGGGCTAGTACCATCACTTTGAACTATCCAGCAAAGACCCTGAGGAAAAGGCTAGAAAGTGAACAGGCCAGGAATTGACCCAGCCTTTGTAGCCCAGGGCACAGGTGGTGGCTCTGTGATTCGGGAAGGCGGTCTCCATGGTATAGCATCTGTCTGTTTCAGGATAAGGTATATGATGTTTTCTGCTTTAAGCCCCAAACACTCCCAAATGAGTCCATTTAAGGCCAAGGGCTGATATGACCAGTATACCGATCAGCTTCAGACCTCTATCTAGGCCTGGAAGAGAGGTGATTGGTGAATGGAGTCAGGGGCAGGCAGCAGGTCACTGATGAAGCCTTGCAGAGGGGAAGTTTCTATGTAAATTATGTCATCAGAGAGGGATGCAAGATGAAAGAAGTTTAGCTGGTCAAACAAGAGAAGGACATGTGAGCAGCCCAGGTGAGGTCCTGGTGCCTTTGGAATGTTAGCATAGCTGGAGGCTGCCTTTAGCATGTTGAGGCAGAGCCTATGATAGGGGAACCAATGGTCTGTACTTTGGGAGGCCATGTGAACATTCCTGGTATCAAGGGTCCATTGGGGGTAGAGAAATAATGCCTTCTTTACTGAGGAAAATGGTGGAGTACAGTGGTTAGGGGACTCTATGTGGAATCAGAAAAATGGCTTAGAAACTTGCCTGTGACACTTGGTATTTGAGTGGCCCTGGGCCAGGCACTTCATGTTCCTAAGCCCATTTCCTCATCTGTCATTAGATGGTGAGAATAACAGCATCCACCTCCTAGGATGGTGTAAGGATTAAATAGATTCATATATGTAAAGTCCTTTGAAAATGCTCCAGTTTTGCATTGCTATGGGCTCTTTTTATTATGCCCTGAGATCTGCCCTGAGAAGTGTCTTTTTCCCCCCTATTGGGTTCATTCCCAGTCACCATTGCTGTGCATTTTCCATTGGTGTCAAGTGTGTTAGTTATGGGAGGCTCCTCCCAGCACCTCCCACCCAATCCTGCTTTCCTCCTCCTTCTACCCTGGGGCCCAAGCAGGGCAAAGATTTCTCCTCCTTCCCCATGAGACAGCCCTTCAAAGACCTGGGAGCTCAGCACTTCTCATAGCCCTAAACAACTCCTTTGGATGATGCGATGGCAGTCTTCAGACCTCTCTCTGTTCTGTCTTAGCCTTTCTATTGAACTCCTCCAAGGGAGGGAGGAAGGGCTTTTGGTTCATTGCCAAGGAGCAGGGATGAGTAGGAGAGTAGGATGGTGGCAGGCATCCTGCCTGTGACACTGAGTAGGTGTGTGACTTTGGGCGGGTCACTCACCCTTGCAGGGCCTCATTTTCCTCCCTGTGTAATGGGCATGATGGTACCCACTCCATCTACTTGCCAGAGCTGTTAAGAAGCTTGCACTTTGTAGAGTGCCAGGCCCAGCACACTTGGCATCTGCTCTTCTTATGTCAGTGAGGGCTGGTTCTGCCGCTCTCACAGGTGGATTGGTTTGCTGCTGTTGGTGCTGCTGTTTCTATGTTCTCAACCTCATCTGTTCCTGAGGCTCTTACCAGGAAGGCCTCCCACCCTGGCCTCCATCCTGACCCAAGGGCTGCATTCAAATGTAACCCATCAAGGCTGTAGAGCCCTGGTCTGAGGCCTTAATCATGTTAGCATCTCCCTTTTGTCTCTCTTGACAATTAATTTCCTTGAAGTCTCTCTGCTAATCAGCTTGGGCTGAGCATATAAGGAGGGGTTATCTGCAGTGCGCCTCCCCTAGTCACCTGACAGTGTCTGAGCCCTCCCCTTCCCCCCTCCAACTTTCAAAGGAAGGGCATGGCTCCTCTGAACCACAAGCATTGGCCAAGAAACTCCTATCTTGATTGCTTGTGACCCGTCTGAGAGGCACCTTCTCCAAGGTGGTGGGCATCTTGGAATCTAGGCTGATCAATACCAGAGGCTATAGATCTGATGAGGATTTTCAGTGTACTCCAAATGAACCACCCCTCCCAGCCTTCCGCTGCGTGTGTGCCATGTTGCCCATTACGTGAATGTACACCCCCTCCAGTGCTTCTGCCCAGACTCAGCGATGGATAGATTCTTTAGCAAGTCCAAGAATAAGGAGAATGCTGCTACAGGTATGCAAAATCTATCAAAAAGTAAACTGGTAATAATCTCAAGGTCTCCATATCCAAGGGCGCCTCTACAACATCTCAACAAGTGAGCACTCAGCCTTTTTGTGAATACATTTAGTGATGGGGAACTCAGTACATATAGGGAGAAATGGAGTGGGAGGTAGAAATTAAACTACAGGACCCTGAACAAGTCATGTGATGCCTCAAAGTTCTAATTTCCATATCTGTAAAAAGCAGATAAATATACATAATCCCTAGTTAAGAGACAGTTGGTTAGTGGCACACTTGATAAAGCAGTAGGTCAGAGTCAGGAAGACCTGAGTTCAAATTTGACCAGCCAATCACACTTAACCCCTGATTGCCTCAGTTTCCCCAACTGTAAAGGGGGAATAATAATAACACCTATTTCAGAGTTGTTGTGAGGATCAAGTGAGAGTATTTGTAAAAAGCCCTTAGCATACCCCCTGACACATAGTAGGTGCTTTCTGAGTGTTTACTTCTTTGTCTTCCTAGTTACCTCTGCAGGTTGTCATGAAGATTAGATGGGATAGGTAGGCAGCAGTATTGCTGTGGACTAGGAAATCGCTGGTGTTGGAGCTCCCTCCATCCCTTCAGACATCTTTGCCTGCTGTGTGATTCTGGCCCATGTTCTCCCAGAGATCTTCCCCAGCAGATATACTCAATGGACGGCAGCTTTTGGAGATCTCTTAGCCTTCTGTGGGTGCCCAGACTGTTTGTAGGGAGCTGATCAATTATTTCTTCTTCTTAGCTGACATGACTGGCTGACTACTGCCTCAGTCATATCCTTTATTCAGTTTATTTTATGCGTGCTTTCTTACTTTTCTGCAACATGTACCTCCCTGGCATCACTCTTTGGGTCTGTGACAATTTTTGGGAATTGGGGGGGGCAATGGGGAAGGAACCTTTTCCCTCAGAAGTCAGGACTGAGGATCCCTATGATTCCAAGTTTAGCCACTGGGGATTAGATTATCACTGCCCTTCACAGCTGCAATGAAAACATTATTTAATTATCAATCTCTGAGTAAGAGATAGAAAAGAAAAATGGCAAGCCTGGCAGGGAAGTCCCTGCTTTCTAGTCAAGTTGGGTTAATGGAGCCCTGGAGTCCAGGTGGTTCCAGGGGGAGGTGAATTTTTTTTTCTATATACACCTTCTAACTGAGCTAGGTCAGCTTTGCTGCAGGGAGTGATGGCTGGACTACTCCCCACTCTCAACTCAAAGTGGGGGAACTCTTGGAGGGTCTTTATTTCGGGACTGACAGCCAGTGTAGAGGAGGGTTGCACATAAATTATAGTAGGCAGGAATCTCAGAAGCCATGAAGTTCATCTTCCTCATTTGATAGAGAGTAAAGCTGAGACCCAGAGGGAAGATATGACACACTCAAGGTCACACAGATCTGAACCACTCCTTGTGACAGTACTCAGTTTTTGTGACTTGCCGGCATTCCTGGGTGACAGACCTATCTGTACTTAGCTAAAATAGTTCTCATAGCTTGGACTGGAATACTGGTCAGTTCCTAAAACTGACCAGAGCTTATGTTCCAATAGCAGCAGTAGAATAAGAATCCAGACTTACCCCAATGCCGTGACCAGGCACTGGAAGATGACCTTGGTGGCTGGGCTCGGTATATGCTGAGAATTACATCTAATTTGAAGGGCACGTTTGCAGGTATGTATATGGGGGTGGGGTGGGAGGAGGGCAGTATAAGATCAACAGAATAGTGTAATAAAAAAGCCTTTCCTTCCTTAAATACTTTCTTGGCTATTCTAAGTCCCTGAAAAAATATACAAGCTGGCTACTGAAAGTTTTTAAGTATCTTACATATGCTCTCTGCGTTACATTTAAATATCGGTGCTATCAATAGGTACTTAATAATCTCTGTCAGACATTGCAGCCAGAAACCCCACAAACTGTCGGCAGGAACCCTTTTCTCATTTCTCTTGCATTTGTCTAAAAATAACAATATGTCTTTAGCCTTGTCTGGCTTTGGAATCCTCAGTGTTTCAGGCCTCAAAGCAGCACAGGTGATGGGGTGCCCTGCAAAGAGAGCTCCAATTGGTTCTATCTTCTCTAAGATGCTTAGCCCGGAGGTGAATGTGTGCTCTTCATGGGACCTCCCCTAAAATGCACTCATTAGGACCAGCACTGTCCTTCTGGGCCAATGTATGTTCTGCACAGGGCCTCCCTGGGATGGAACTCATTAGGACTAGCACCATCCTCCTCCATCACGAATGTGCATTCTGCACAGGGCCTCCCTGGGATGGTATACGCTAGGAACAGCACTTTCCTCCTTCTGGGTACTGAGTACAATCTAATGTATTTGCCGCAGGGAATAATGGCTGGATTATGGAGGTCCTTTTGTCTTGGTTGCCATGCAGTAGTATTGATTCATTACCATTCATTTGGATCATTGCACTAGCTGTCTGATTTACGCCCCCTTCCTCGAGTTTTGCTCCTTGTCAAGCCATCATCCACACAGATGCCCAGGTGACTTTTTAGAGCTCGAGTTTGACCATGTTGTGGTTCCCTCCAACACTCCTGAAGCCTGATGGCCCCCTGTTACCTTCAGGACAAAATAGAAATTCCTTTATCTGACAATGGAAGCCAGTGAGTCTTCTTCCCTTCCTTCCCCTCCACATGCTCTATTCTGCTAGATTCACCTGGTTGTTGTTGCTTATATAAGACCCTCTATCTCCCACCTCTGACTCTTTGCACTAGTTGTCCCCAGGCCGGCAAGGCTCCCCCTCTTCATCTCTGCCTCAGTTTCCCTTCAGGACTTAGCTCCAATCTTCTGCAGGAGGCCTTTAGGGAGCCCCAATCCCCCTCCAGTGCTAGCACTTTTTGCTCTGAGGTTCCTTTCCATTTATGTATATGATGTTTGTCACCGGTTATTTGCACATTGTCTCCCATATTAAGGGCTGAGCTCTTGGCAGGGGGGCAGGCAGTGGATTTTTAAAAGTTATCTTACTCTGGTTAGTACTGTGCCCAGCAAATAGAAGGCACTTAGGAAATGCTTGTTGACTGAATGAACAAACTTTAAATACACTAAAGTCCTCAGGTCTTTTTTCAAACACACACCTCTCTTATCCTTTGAGGTTGACTCAATAGCCCCAAGGTAGGTAGGACTCTCTGCCTTTTCTCACCCTTGGATGGACCTGAGGTCTCATCACTGTAGTTAATGAGCTCCCTGTGATTTCAGAGGGCTCCCTAGCACACTGAAAGGTGCAGTGACTTACCCAGGCTCACATAGCAAGAATATGACAGTGATGGGAACTGAGATCACATCATGTGGGCTTGGAGGCCAGCTCTTCAGCTGTTCCTGGTACTCTCCCTCTCCCTCCCCACTCCACAACTGTAAGTTCCAGGAGGGCAGGTCCTGTATCTTACTGGAAATTGGTACCATTTCCCAGGCAGTTATGCCAAGAAAGTGCTTAGTAAATGCATATTGAACTGAACTAGTTGACGAGAGTGAGAGTGACAGGCATTTAAGAAGTTGCTATTCGGTTCCATGCTGTTGGGATTAATCCAAGGCTCTGGAGGGCATGTAATAAAAGGATAGCATTTCTTTCAAAGCAAGGACCTTGCCAGCAGGCTCTGTTCTAGCCTTCATTAGGAGGTAAGAGCACTTTAGGCAAGTCACATGGACCGGCTGTTTGACCAAACAACAGGAACTGTTGATGGAAGGGAAGGGAATTGGATTGCTCACTTGGTTGGAAGTGTTTACACATTAGCAGCAAGCCCTAGCTGCAGTGAGAAGTTTCCAGACTTGCAACTAAAGAGCTCTTGGCTGGTCCCTTGGCTCCATCCTGTCCTCCTTGGGCACCTCAGGAGGGAAGTCACACCCCTTCTACTTCCTCTCCTTCTCTGCAAAGTTGAGATGGTGCCACTAGGACTCCCCCCATTTCAGGGGTGCAGGTTAGAGACAGAAAGGCCTTTGCAAAGCCTCCTGAGCTCTTTGAATGTCAGCAGTTACAGAGTGGGGACAATGCCTGCAGGATTGATTGATTTCTTTAATAATGGCTGACATTTATGGAGCATTTTGAGGTTTGCAAATCACTTTATGTGCACTATCCATTGAAAACCTTATCAGAAGCCACTATAGGAAGATGCTATAGGCATCATTTCCCCCATTTTGCAGATGAGGAAAGTGAACCTCAGAGAAGTGAAATGTCTGATGCATCATGGTCTCCCAGCTATGGGAAGCCAGTTCAAGGTGGAGGCTGGCCCTCTTTGCTACCCAGGGGATCTTAGGCATCATCTGGGCCAAGCCATTTATTTTTATAGCTAATGGAGCTGAGGCCCATGGAGGTGAGGCAGCTTCCCTAAGGTCACCCAGCTATTGGAGGGCACAGTCAAGATGGAAGCCTGGGCCATTACTCCTTCCATTGAACTAAGATGTCTCCCATAGATTGTGCAGTCACTCATGAGGAAATTGTGTACAGAGCTGAGCTAGAAACATACTGATCCAAGTAATACTTCAATGAGGAACTAAGTAGCATTTTGTACATGGTGGAGTAGTAGCATTTTCTAAGTAGCATTTTCTCCATTTTGTACATGGTGGAGCTGAAGCCCAGGAGATTTCTGGGATAAAAACCCAGTTAGTCAATAGTCAGTCTTGGACTTGAAACTCAATAAGAAAAAGAGAAGAGTGGTGGCAGGAACCCTGTCTCTGGAGTCAGGAGACCTGGGCTTTACTCCTGGACCCACTACTAAATGGCTCTAAGAGCTTGCTCAAGTCCTTCCTCCTCTCTGAGCCTCAGTTTCCCCACTGATAAAATTATGGGGTTAGGATAAGTTGTTCTCTAAGTTCTCATTTGGGTCAATTTCCCAAAGCCTCATTTTCCTCCTCTTCCATGTGTATATGGAGTAACCATCTTTGTAGGAAACCTTTTCTGGGAGGCTTTCCCTCTGGCCCAGCCCTAGGCTTGTTCTTTCTTTCTAGTTGTTTTTTTTTCATTATGAGCCAAACTCAATGTTCTGTAGAACAAGGTAATCTCTATCCTCCAACTCCCAATGGTTGAATCATGTTTCACTGATGATTGTCAGTCTATTGCTTGAACTCCATCAGATGCAGTGCTATCACCCTCTGGGGCCATAAACCCCCAGCTCAATGATTTTCCATCCTCACCTATGTCCCATGCATTCTGATAACTCCTGTCTCCAGGCCCAGAGAATTCATTGCAGCCAATTCTGGCATCTGTGGAAGTGTGGCCGAGAGGCAGTTTGGACTTTTATAATCCTGATTATTGGGACTGAGCTAGACTCATTTCTCTGTAATGGGGAACAGAATAGTTCAAGTGAAAAAAACATTTTGATTTTAGTTCAAGTAGGAGAATAAGGATTAGGGTTTCAGGCAGCATTACTTGAGATCTCCTAGTGGTGATTCATTCATTTGTCATTCATGGGGTACAAGGCTTTGTGCTCAACACTGGGACCCCACGGTTCCAAGGACCCCAGTCCTGCTGTGGATTTATCAGTCTAGGAGGACACATAAGCATGAACACAAGAAGTGGTGATACAAGTATATTTATAGGTGGTTCTGTATCACTTTAATTTTTATTGAGTTTTGTATATACTGCATCACCCAAGGATCTATCTTGGATCCTCTTGTCTCCTTTAATTATGCAGCCATACCTCCCATGCGATAATCTGTGGAGATGACTCCATGATCGACATATGCAGCCCTAATAACCCTCCTGACCTCCCCAAACAACAACTGCCTGCTGGACAGCTCCCTGGTCTAAGAGATCTTATATACTGTGCACACAATGCTTAAAGAAACTCATCAACTTCAATTGTAAACCAACCCCTTCCCCAAACTTCCATATTTATATTAGAAGAGCTACGCCCTCATAATTCAGCTGATTTGCAAACCTGGAGTCCACCTTGTTTAGCCTGGAGAAATGAGGACTTTTCTGTAATCATTTGAAGGACTTTTAATAAGCATTTCAACAAGTCAATGACACTTATTAAATGCTTACTTTGTTCCAGGAACTGTGATTAGCACCAGGAATACAAATTTAAGCCAAAAGAATGATAGAAACTGTCCTCAAGAAGTTTACATTCAAAGAAGTCAATCCATAAAAGTGTAGAGTGGTGCATGGTGAATTCCAGAGAGTTAGGCACAGGGCATGGAGGACACGAGTGAGCATGACTAGTACACATCCTCATAACTAACATTCCTGAAGAAATTCCACCTGTTGTAGGAGAGGGCAACAAGGGAATCTTCTGGGATGAGAAGGCTGCCAGGGTGGAAGCATCTCCCAGGGTGAAAATACTGTCACATGGAAGAGAGATTAAACTCTAACCCTAACCCTAGAATCAGAAGACCTGGTCAAAATCCTACCTCTCCCACTTACTACCTATGTGACCTTGGATAAGTATGAATATCCTGAGCTTCAATATCCTCATCTATGCAATGAGGAGGTCGACCTCAACATCCTCCAAGATCTCTTCCAGTTCTCTGTAGCATCCTATGGACTTGATCTGCTTGGTTTCAGTGGATAGATCAAAAAGCACTGAGGAGAAGTTGCAAAAAGTCAACTTTTGACTTGAAGCAAGGCAAAGCTTCCTGTGACTAGTCAGCTCAAACTAGGATATGCTTCCTCAAGAGGCAGTGAGGCGCTTTTCGTTGGGAACTGAATAATGGAAGCTGTGTGATCTCTTGTTGGGTGTGTGGGAGGTGGGATGCTTATTCAGGTTCATTCTTAACAAGCTGGTCTTCGAGGTCTGATCCACCTCTGACACTCTGCCTCATTACTGACAGCATCACTGATGATTGGAGGCACTAGAGGCAGCCCCAGTAATAGTCCCTTGTCTTTGTATGACCATTTTCAACTCCATTTCACATGTTATTGTACTTGAAATGTATAGTCCCATGTGACGTAGGCAGGGCAAGGCTGGGATTGTTGTCCTCATTTGCCAGATCATAGAGGCTTAACATCATAAAGGACCTCAGATGGCAGGCAGCCCAGCCCTGAGCCCCTTAATGACTCCCTTCTGCAATGTTTCTCACAAATGGACATGCAGCTTCTTGTGGAATTCCATCAGCAACAGAGAAAAAGCGACTTCTCTGAAAGCAGCCCATTCTACATACTATGGTATGGCTCAGGTGTTAATGAAACATTTTCTTATATTGATTGAAACTTGCTGTCTAGTGAACTCTACTCATTTCTCTTAGTTGTGCCCTCTGGGGTCAAGCAGAATAAATATGAAACCTCTTCCAAATGTCAATTCACTCCCTCCCCATTAAATAATAGAATTCCCCAGTGTCTTCTTTAGTCCATCAGTCACCAGTCAACAACATTTACTAAGTATTTACTAAGTGCCAAATTCTTTGCCAGGCTCTGTGGGTATATAAGAAAAATACCCCCAAATGTGATCCCTGTTCATAGGCAGCTCACATTCTTTTGGAGATAATAACATGTAAATAGCTATGCACATATAAAATACATTCAATATGGGTACAAGGCAATTCCAAAGAGAAAGAAATGGAGAGCAGCAGGAAAGAAGCATCTCCTACAGGAGGTGGAATTTTAGTTAAATCTTGAAAGAAGCAGGAGGTAGAAGTGAGGAGAGATGGCATACTTGGCATGGGGTCAGTCAGTGCAAAGGTGTAGGGTCAGGAGGTGGAGGGTCAGATGAGAAGACCAGCAAATAAGAGGAAAATCCATCCATCAGTTCCTCTGAAAAACCTTCAGTGGCACAATTTCCAATCACATTGCCCATTCTGATTGCCCTCCTTTGTACATAATTTTTTGGTCACTGCCCTTTGCAAAGAGCAGTGCCAAAGAACAGAAGATGCTGGCAGACAGAAGATAGCCAAGATATCACTTGGCTTCATGAGGCTTTTATGAGTATCACAAGCATTGAAAGTTCTCAGTCTGCCTCACACCCTTTTCCCTTTCCAAACTTAAATTCTACAGCTGCCATGAATGCTCTTTATGTTCCATCAAAAGTAGGCTACTAGCTGAGTTAGGAATGAATCTCTCTCTCTCTCTCTCTCTCTCTCTCTCTCTCTCTCTCTCTCTCTCTCTCTCTCTCTCCAGACACAGACACACTCCTATCTCTCTACATTTCTATCATATCTATCTATCTATCTATCTATCTATCTATCTATCTATCTATCTATCTATCTATCTATCTATTCATTCCTGACTCAGTTATTTCTCTATCTCTCCATCTCTCTATCTATCTTTGGATGAAAATCATTTGTGAAGTATTTCTTCTTTGTCAGGTACTGTGCCAAGTACCCAGGATACAAATACTAATGGCAAGATGTTCTTCCCTCTGGGAACTAACATTATAAAAATATGAGTGAGGAGCTTGCATAGGGTGGAGAAGTGAGGTTTTTTGGTTTGGAAAATCCCAAGGGTGGAGAGGAGTCTTAGGTCAATTTGATGTGGTTTGGTGTTCCTAAGAACCTTGAAATGTGAAGATATGAGGTGGTTTCTGCCTGGAAAGAATTCACAAACTCAAACCTTCTTACAGTCAAGGGTTAGTTTATTGCAAGAATCTGGTGATATTCTTAGGGAATCTAAAACTTAATGGAAGTGAGGCTGATACTAACATACAATAGTGAAAAGATCTGGATGTGATTAAGAAGTGGTAAATAGCCTGGGGTGGGCCAAGAGCTACAGTGAACAGACTGTCAAGTACATAGGTGGACTGGGAAAATTTGGGGACTGGGCTGCTTTCAAAGATACGGTCTTTTCCTTTTAGCGGTCCAGGTGCTATCAGCCCATCAAATTGATTGTCACATTTCTCCCAGCAATATTAGTGTTGATTTTTATTTTTTCCTAGTGCAAGACATGAATAACATGTCAGGAAAGTGGCTAGAGTGTACTGTGGCCACATGAAGGGTGGGTTAGATATAATAAATTCACACAAATTAGAGTGGTTGGTCCTAGGTGGGAAATAGAGGAACTGGTGTGAAGCAAATGTGCCTTGACCATGACTTGCCAAGTCATAATTCTGTGCTTTCTTAAGGCCATAGAATTATAGATTTGGAGCTGGAAGATGCCTTGGAAATCATGCAATTTAACCTTTCATTTTACAGATGAAAAAACTGAAGGGAGAAGTGACTTGAGTAGATTCACCCAACCAGTAACTGCCTGAGGTGGATCTGAACCCATACCTTCCTAACTCCCAGTCCTGAGCCCTTTCCACTATATCACTGTCTCTTTACATTCACCTCATTGCTGCCTTTCAGAATTTTTCTTTTTCTTTAGGTCTTGGCTCAAATACAATCTCCTTAAAGCCATCCTAGATTTCCACCCTCCTCAGTTGTTAGTTCTCTCTTCAAGTTTTCCTAGACCTAGACAGTTTCCTAGTCTGACTGATTTCTCTCTTGGCCCCAGGACTCCCTAGTTTATTTTGACTTATCACTTAACCCCTTTCCTTAGTTTCCTGGTAGAATGTAAGGCCCCCTGAGGGCAGGGATTAGTTTGCATCCCCAGCACCCATCAGATACTTAAGAAATGAGAAATGAATTGCTTTGAGTTGCCTAGTATGAAAGCCCAGACTCTTACTTGCCCTCTGGAGTCTCTGGGCTCAGTCTTCTTGGCATTGTATCACGACATCAGTCTTGAGAAGGCTAATTCATCCATCCTACAAAAGGGACAGAACAAAGAGGGCTGTGTCCTTTCTTTCAGGGGGCTCTCATCTTGTCTCTTGTTAAGTCAATGCACAAGTCATTCTTTGGAAGTTTTGGCAGAGCCATGAGAAAACTGATCCAAATTGTTCTGAGAAGTTCTCATCAGCAGTTACCCAGTAGATGTTCTGAGAACTCACATAGGGCACATTAGAGGCTCCAGAAATCACCCCCCCCCTCTTTTACAGGAGGACAAAATTTTAGACTTAGTTATAGAATGTCATCATTGCCATTGGACAATATATCTGCCTTTGAGGTTGGGTTTGTCTGAGACTTTGGACAATTCAATAAAGTTGATCAGAATTTCTGGAAAAGTTGGCCCAGGTGACTTTTAGGAGCCATATGCATTCTGAATCCTGGCTTCCTTAATGCCTTGCTGCTGGTGCATAGACATCTTACCCTTATGTGACCTGAATGGTTTAGCATGGAGGTCTCGTGGTCATTCTGCTACCCTTTGCCAGGAAGGAATTCAGAGTCCTTAGCTGGAGCTTGGTACATTCCCCCTTGAGGCATGGCCTGTCAAGAAAGGAGCAAAGCTGTTCCCTAAATTTGATTCTGCCTCAGTCAAAGGAAGCCTTTGACTTTTGCTCTGCTGACTCTCCTCCTATCACTTCATCTGCTCAAAGCCTAGTGATCAAGGGACCAGAATCCAGCTCTGAGATTCTGCTGGTGACCCTATCACTGAATGCTTCTCCCTCTAATCTCCAAGCTCAAAACACTCCCATGCACACTCCCAGAGCAGACTCCCAGAAGCTGGTTATCAAGGAAATCTAATTTAATTTCACTGTCTGATGAAGATTATGTCTAGAAAGGCTGTATATTCTCCACTGGTTTTATTGAACATACTTTAACGTTAAGTGTCTTTGAATATTACATTTTCAGGTATTTTAAGGGACTGATCTCTGCTGAGATGCCAAGATCTGAATGTTAACAATGTGTAGTATCTGCTAGGACTGCAAAATCAGCTTCTGGCCCAAGGCTTCTGTTTGGCCCAATAATAACCAAATACTGCTACTACTACCACTACTAATAATAACCAAAGTCATAAAAATAATAACTAGTGCTTATGTAGCATCTAAGGTTTGCAAAGCACTTTAGAAAAACTTGTTAACCTCCCAACAACTCTAAGAGGCAGGTACAATTCTCATCTTCATTTCCCTGATCCCCAAATGAAAAAACATACTGAGACAGATATCAAATGATTTACTCAGGATCACACAGTTGCTAAGCATCTGATGCTAGATTTGAATTCAGGTCCTTGAACTTCAGGTCCATACCTCTATCCACTGTACCATCTAACTGCCAAAGACAAAGTTAGATAGAAGATAACAAACATCTATTTATCACCTACTGTGTACAGAGTCCTATGTTCAGTTCTGGAGAAGAAAGTGGTCCTTGCCCTCATGGACCCCACAGTCAGAGAGAGAGAGAGAGAGAGAGAGAGAGAGAGAGAGAGAGAGAGAGAGAGAGAGAGAGGAGAGATGAGCCACTACAGCACATAGTATGACTTGACAAGTTTACAAAGGAGACACAAGAAAAGTGTAGTGTGAGAACAGTGTTCAACATCTTGTGATCAAACAGGGAAGATCAGGAAAAGCTTCTTGGTGGAGGTGTCATTGACTTGGACTTTAAAGGTTTATTGGTTTGCCACAATGGATGTAGTGCTAGACTTTGAGAGGGGAAGCCCTGTGTTTGAATCCTGACTCCAAGAAACTTATTAACCGCATGGCCCTAGGCTTATCATTTAACTTCTCAGTCTACTTCCATTTCCTCATCCCCAACAAAAGCATAATAATAGCACCTGCCTTCTAGGGTTGTTGTGAGGATTAGCAGATGAAACATATAAAACAATGGGCTAACATTGAAGGGCTATATAAATACTAGATGTTTATTGCTATTGTTCTTAACAACAACAACAACAACAGCAACAACAAAAACAACCACAGCTCTATAGGAATTTGATAGGGGAAGAAGTGGAAAGACTCCTTCTAGACACCAGGAAAGAGATCTGCTCTGTGAGAGACCAGGGTTTCTTTCTCATTATTAGGTCAGATGATCCTTAAAGCCCAGAAGCTCACACAACCTCAAAACAGATATCTAGGGGCAAAGAATTCACTTTTCCTCACTCATTGGACCAGCAATAATTTCTTGGGGGTCTTCTGTGTACCCAGAAAAGCCAGACTTAGAGGGAGACAAAGTAGACACATGGGGTATGATGCAGGAGTGGAGTGATTAGGGACACTTTTTCACATGCCCTCGTACCTGGACCTGCTACCACCCCTATCACTCCACCCCCACTGCCATTGCTGTCACCACCATTACCACCACTACCACTATCAGTATCACCACCACCATCAAAACAATAAACAACAGACCTGCTTTCCTGGGCCTTGGGGAATTATTTTGTGATTCAAGTCAATTCAATTGGAAATGCATATTTTAAGCAGAGGAGAAATGCAGACAAAATACTATAGGAAATTTTGAGGAGGGGGGAGGTCATGGAGGGCATCTTGGTTTAGATAGTATTTGATTTGAACCTGGTGAGGATGATGATGGTGGTCATGGTGATAATGATGATGAATCATGCTTGTAACACAGATAAAAGAATGATCAAGAATATGAGAAGGAAAATTGAGGAGAAATTCCATTTCAGGTTTGGGATTGCAACAAGGGGTCAGCTTGAGCAAATTCATTAAGGTAGGAAGAGAATGGATAGAGGTAGAATTTGAACTTTTCCCACAAGTGGGGCCCAAAGGCACACCAACCAATTACAAGGCCATCTTTGGTTTAATGTTAACCAATATGAAGCCCCTACTATGCTTTTGCTTTTACTAGTCACTATAAAGTTCTATCACACTCTTCTACCATAGAGTTAGTGAAGATGAAGAAAATGTATATGACTAGAAAATATTTATGGAAGGTTTACATGTAGGAAACACGTGTGGCAAGAAAACATGCATGAAGAAGCATGTATCAAGTATGTGTGATTAGTAATTGTACTTGGAGGACACATGCAGGGCCAGTTATAGACAGGGCACATATGTGGCTGGGAACCATTTGCCTTTGGCTTTCAGAGCTGATGGTGTCTTTGGGTGATGTCATTAGGCTGTTCTCTGTTGTTCTTTGCCGAGGGCATGATCTCTTCATGGGAAGTCATGTCTTTCTGGAACTGTGTCTAGTTGCTGGCTCACATCTCTGCTTTCTGTCATGTTGTCTTTGCTGGGAATTTCCTTTGGCTTTATGATTGTTGAGCCACATTCTGCTAGCCTCTCCCGGGTTTCAGCTATGCAGAGTCTTCAGGGCCAGCTGCTATCCTCCACTTCCATTTCTTGGGGGTACAGTAGCTATAAAGTTCTCTACCTGATTGGGAGAGGGCCCCATTTTGTTATGGTATGATGATGTTGTGTGTCAATATGCACAGCCAAGGGCCACGGGCCACCAAACAGGTGAGAGGCTATGGACCAGGCAGCAGGCAATTCTAGCTGACAACGGGCCTGTGCTAAAATGTCTCTTTACAAAAGAGCTGCATGTGTGATCTCTAACACCAGAAATGCTTTCATCTTCTTCCTACTATCTCCCGTGTTGGGGGGCTAGGTCTCAAAATCCACTCTGACCACTTTGCCCAAACCCATAAGGCAGTGATGGTGTGGAAGCCAGTGACAAGCCTGGCTCCCCAAAGTCTCTTGGTTTGGAATGGATCTGAAGTTGGAAGGGACCTTGGGAATCATGTAGTCTCACCCTTTCACTTTAGAGAGGAGCAAACTAAGGCCCAGAGAGGAAGGAAACTGACCAAGGTCACCCAGTAAGTGTGTAGCAGAGCTGGGCCTTCAAGGTCCCAGGACTGTAAATTGAGCTCCAGATGAAGCCAGGGTGAGAATGAAACTTAACTGAAGAAGTCTAGTGAGCCATTTCCCCCATTGCCAGTCTCTGTTCTTGCCTTTACCAGGCACCAGAGTCAGCAATGAAATTTCCCAACTCCTCATTTGGTTAGGTCTACCAGGGACCCAAGGGTTTGCTCTTTAAATTGGGAAATAGTTACTTATCCAATGTGGTATTCATGAATGAGCGCCTGACAGTGAAAGAATGTGAAAAGAGGCTAAAAACCACCATACTGAGCCATGTTGGAGCCAGAGAGCCTTAACAAGCAGGCTGAGGAGGGGGCATTCTACCCTAGAGACTATGGTGAGCCACAAGAAATTCTTGAGTGGAATGCATATACTTCCTAGAGGCAGATGATTTTGCTAGATGTATGTAAGCTGGATCAAAAAGGGGTGAGACTGGATGACCAATGAGAAAGGAAACTCTTAGAATGGTTTTGATGAGGAAGGTGGAGAGAAGGATGCTGATGCAGAAATTTTGTGGAGGCAAAATTGCTGTGCCATGGTAACTTATTTGACATGGATGCTCAGGGGAAGGAGAAACCCATTTTTTCAGGTAGTCTGTGTTATAGTTAAGACCTTAAGTCTTTTGTAGACAAGAATGACCAGGGCTATGGTTTGCTCAACATTTCTAAGGCATATCCATTTTTGACTGTGTCTTCAGAGTCTGTTCATATATAAGTCCCATGAAAGAAGGAGAGTAGAGATGGAGTCATGAAAACAGGGATATGTTAGAGCTAGTTCTTACAGCTTAGCAGATCTGGTTGTTAAATTTTGAGTGTGATAATTTACACTTTGGAAATCAGCAGATGTTACAAAGCAGGACTAGATTTATTGCTTTATTGATTGCACTTAAGAAAATGATGCTGAAAAATGTTAGTATAGTGTGGATTAAACTCAAAAGTGTGGACTGCATTTGAAGAGCCAGTTGTTAAACATTTACCTGCGCATCCCTGCAGGGAAATCACACTTCATCACACAGTCCCTGCCTCCAAGGAACTTAGAGTTCATGAGGACACCATAAGCCTCATCACCCTCAGGAGAGTATGGCCTCTAGAATTACAGAATGGTAGAGTTGGAAGGATCTCAGAGGCCTTTGAGTCTAATTCCATCATTTTACAAAGGAAGGAACCAGAGAGGACTAGTGACTTGTTGAAGGCCATGCAGTCAGTGTCTGAGCTGGGATTCAAATCCAGGTCTTCTGATTCAAAGAAGGGCATTCCTTCCACCATCCTGGACTTCCCTGTGTCCCTTTCCAGGGAAAATACCTTCAAACTGTGGGTGATTTGCCTGAAGACAGCCTGTCAATAAATGTGCAATGAAAAATGTTAATTTTCAGGCCAATTAGGCTGAAAGGATTCTCGAAAAACCACTTCCTCAGAGAGCCCAATAAGCAGGTAGGTAAGTCAAAGAGAGGCCAAAAGAGAGAGCAGCTAGGATGCTGTGAAAAGGTGATAACATTTGAGAAGGCTTCCAATTGATCATGTTGGGCTATGGAGGCCTTGTGTTATCTTTCAGTATCCTAATGTGGTTTAATTATAAAAAAGGATTAACCTTCTCTCGGCTCAGCACCTTGAACAGCTAATGAGCAGGCAGTCATAAATGGCCCTTTAAATCAATACACACAGAATGCCAAGATCTCTTGGTTGAGCTGGGCCCTATCTCTAATGAAACTATAAAACACTTGATTGATTGGGGACTGTTTTCTAAAGGTTAATTAGTTTGCAGGGGTTTTTGTTTGTTTAAATCATTGGTGTCGATCACATACTTGATGATAGAATAGCATCGACCATAGACTAGTAGAAGCTATAGAGATAGGAAAGACCTCTGAGACCATTTCATTCAACCCTTCTTGACCAAGAATTCCATCCTCTAGAACCCAAACAACCAACCACTCAGTCTCTTCTTGAATATTCCAGTGATGGGGACCTCACTCTCTGTCAAGGCCACTATGGTTTTCTCTACAACCTCTGTCCATTTCTTCTGTTCTGCCAGCTGGTTCAACTCACAGTGGAACAAGAACCCTCTTGACAACATTCTAAACAAATGATCATTCAGCCCCTGAAAATCAATTTGGTTAGACCATTTTCCTTATGAGATGGCTCATTCAACTGTTAGTCAGGATTTGGACTTGAAGACGTAGAAAATTGCCCATTGTAGGGCACTGAGCAGAAGAGTAATGAAAGTAGAATTTAAAGAGTCATTGAACATAGAGAATAGAATGAAGAAGCAAAAGGAAGGAAGGAAGGCTGGGTGGAAGTTATGACTGTGACCTAGTTGTGACTTGGGTGACTGCTAAGGGGAAGATAAGACCAGGTGGAGGTGAGAAAAATGTTCAAGGAAAATGCACAGGAAGTAAAGGCAACTGAATAGGATTGGAAGTGAAGGAGATGAAAAAGCCAGGGGAGATCTCAGGCTTCAGGTTTCAGTAACTGGGAATGTAAATCAATTTCAGTATAGCAAATTTGTCTTTCCTTTGACATGCTCTATGGACACCTTTTGCTTTTGTGTTATTGACATAAGTGGATGTACTTTTGTCTCCTCAAGTTGAAACTGCCCTTGGTAACAAAGAAAAAATACTTCATCTCTAACCACAGACAAGGGTAACATCTTACAATGTATGTACTATTCTTCCTGAGTAGACCCCCACTTTGCTGCCAGGAGCTGGAAGCTGGGTTTCATTTTCTCTACCTTTCTCTACTGGCTTTTAGGTTACTCAGAGTTGAGCTTCCTTTGCATGATCATTCTATTCATATTGTTGAAGTCATTATATCAAATGGGATTTTTTTTTGGCTCATCTTAATTTCCTCAGAGTTACTTACCCAAATCTTTAAAAATCCCCTCAATTTCTTAGTTTCCAATCATGTCTTTAGCAACTGCTGTTTGCATAACTCTGGGATCAGTTTGGGAGGAGAGAAGTTTAGCCTTGGTACAGGGAAGTGGCAAGTTAGCAGGGGGACAAGAGACCTAAAACACCTATACTTCAGCATTTCAGACTCTGTAGCTTTGTTGGTGTAACATAGTCTCAGCCTCTGGAGTTAGCACTCCTGGTGTCTACTCATGTTAGCTGTGTGCTGCAGGGACATTGAACTTCTTAAATGATACTGTCATCGACTGTGCCTGGAACCGAGGGTCTGGATTCAGATGGACCAAGGGAAATCTTAGGGAGTTCTCACTATGTTGCTTTTTGAGGAGTCATGGCCTCCCTCCCACTAGCCTGTGAGCTCTGAGGGCAAGGAGTGATATATTAGACTGGGCAGAAGCATGACAGTGGGGCAACATGCCTTCAGGGCATGGAAAGTCTATGCCTAGGAAGAAGAAATTCTTTGCCCTGTTTAGTGGAGAATATGAAGGAAGAAGGACAATGGAAAAGTAGCTGGAGGCCATAAGTGAGGTGCAGCACATCACAGGGGAGTCTCTGAGCAGGAAGAATGCTCCAAATGGTGGGATGAGTCCAGGAGCCAGAGTTAGGGCTTGGAGCCTGACCTACCACTTCCTGTTCACTGGTTTCCCACTGTACCACAGTATATTTTCCTTGCTGTGTTTTCAAAATACCATCTCCTCCTCATTCTACATCAGTGGTTCTCAACCTTCCTAATGCTGTAATCCTTTAATACTCATATGTGGGCATATCTGCATGTGGGCAGACTTGCCTGGAGACAGAGGAGCAGTGTCTTGGTGCCTAAGACCATTGGAAATATGTGTTTTCCGATGGTCTTAGGTGACCTCTGTGACCCCTGTGAAAGAGTCATTTTACCTCCAAGGGGGTCGTGATCCACAGGTTGAGAACCACTGTTCTACATCAATTCCTTTGCTTAGGAAACTTTGATCATGTGACTTCAAGGTGTGACATGATCTTAGGGACATGGGTCTGAATGTGACACATTTCTGGTCATAGCTGGTCTTATGGTGAATTTTTGATCCCTATGGAGATATTAAATATTCATTCTCATGATGTTTCTGGCTTTCCTCTGTTCTGTTTCAGATCAGCTATAAAGAAAAACTCAAAAGCCTTTCCTGGAAAATTATGAAACTGACTGACAGGAACTCCTACATTGATACCTTAGCCACCAGAAAAAAAATTGGCTCCCATCTTCCCTGCAGTCTCTTCTTATTCCCATATAAATTCTTTAGATTAAGCCATGGGTGTCCCCTACCAGCTGCAGTTCAGTCTACAATGAACCAGCAAAATCATTCCATTGTCTCACTTTCTGAGAGCTGGGTTTGGACTCTGAAGATAGAGGCAAGAAAATTCCCTCCTGTGTCAAAACTGTCAAATTAGGCATCAGAGGGAGGATGCCAGGGCCTCCTCAAATCTCCTCCTCCAATTATCTGTCAACTGTGGTGGAGCAGACACTTGGCAACCCAGCTTTGAGCTCAGGCCACCTGTTAGAGGCTGGAACAACTGACCTGCCTGGGACAGATGCCAAAGCTGCTTTCCTAGGGCCTTCATCTTCCCTTTTGATAAGGTGAAGGGGGAGGTAACCATAGTTCTAATACTGTGACATGTGAAAACCTGGGTGTTTTTCTGGTCTCACTAGAGAAAGAGGCTTTTTCGAGTGACTACTCCCCTCACTGTTTGTCTCCACACTATAAATAAGGATGAGGAGGCGAATTCATCCCAGGCATTTCATTTGCTGCAAGGTTAGCTGAGGGGAGAGTTATAGGAAAATGTGTCTCTAACTTTTAGGGACATTTTAAACATTTTCTCATATTGGTTCAGATTTTGTATAATTTGTGATTTTTACTTGTAAACATTTGGTGCTGGCAAGTGCTTGATTCAATTTTGTTTGGTTAGAGAAATTATTATTATGTACCTACTATATTCCATGCAAGGTCCAGGGTTCAGACAGCACCAGAGTGGATGGAGTCACAAAATAATAAGAAAGGATGTCAGAGGGTCAGCAATCCCCCTTGGACACAAGCAGGAACATCCTTTACCACATTCAGGATATGTGGTTATTGAATCTCCAATTGAAGCACCCCAGGCATACCTACTTCCCCAGACATCCCCCTCCCCCCCAGGCAAGCCATTGTACTATAGGCCAACTCCAACCCTTAGGGGCTATATCTATAAGTCTAACCTTTGGTGTTTTCCTTCTTTTGTTTGATTCTGACCATTTGTAGATCAGCAGAATAAATATGATCCTTATTCCTTTTCTTTGGATAGCTTAATACTTGAAGAAAACATATCATGGTTTGCCTCCCCTCCCCTTAATTGTCTTCTGAGACTTCTCTCCTCCAGACTAAAACCCTCAGTTCCTGTAACTTCTATCGTATGATGGAGACATCAGCGTTGTCTTGAGTCAGATCAATTCTGCCTTATTAATGTCCTTAAAATGTGGTGCCCAGAAAAGTCATTCAACTGTTGTCTCTGCCTTCATGTAGTTACAGTCATATAGAAGGTGAGATATGAAGGAGACCTTGAAAGCCATCTAATTCCATGTTCTGATTTTATAGCTGAGGAAACTGGGTTCTAGAGAGGTGAATGACTGGCCACATTGAGTGTTAGCAGCAGAACCATAAATAGAATCCAGGTCTATGGGTTTATTCCTCATTAAACTTTTACTTTAGCATATGACTTTCTTATTTGAATATGCAAAACATGTTCACCAATAACTACTATGAAGCAAGAGAATGATAGCATGCATGAAAATCAAGGGGAGGGAAAGCTTGTTTTCTTCTGTTGGCATCCAGGAAATTTTCAGGAATGAAGCATTATTTGTGCTGCACTTTAAAGGACGTCCAGGGATAATTTAGGAACTTTTTTTTTAAGAGAGAGAAAGGAGAAAGTCATAATTTTAAAGCAACAACATGACGTAGTCAGTCAAACACTGGGCTAGGAATCAGGAAGACCTTGGTTGGATTCCTATCTCTCCTGTTTGCTATGTGGCTACTGTTTAATACCATCCAAGTCACCACCTCTCCGAGCTTCCATTTCCTTATTAACAAAATGAGGAAAAGTCATCCTTGAAATACTTCTGTTCCAAGAGTGTTGTGAGGAACATTCTTGATAATTCTTGTTGTTATTATTATAATTACCATTAAAGAATTATTTTCTAATAATCTCTTTTGATTCCCTATTGTGGTGTTCAGGGAACCCTGGGAGAAAGCAGTGTCAGCAGAGCACTAGCTCTTGAAAGTCCTTTCCAAATAGAGAGATTTTTGGAAAGACTCTAGTGCCACATGGTGATAATTCCAGGCCCTGCCTGGCTGAGTTTAGAGTTGATTTTATTTTTGCCACAAAAATTTTATATGGCCTCTAGAACTCTAAGAGGGCTTTGAAGAATTCATAAATCCTTTAGGATGAATAACCAAGTGTTCTTGGAGCTGACAAGAATTTGATCTTTGTGAATTCTACGTTCAATTCAATAAGCATTTATTAAGTACTTAGTATTTTTCATTCACTGTAGGGGTATAAAGACAAAAAAGGAACACTTAAAAAATAAGGGGCAAAAAAAAAATAAAAAAAAAACCAAAAAATAAGGGGCAGGTAGGTGGCACAGCAGATAGAGCAACAGTCCTAGAGTCAGGGGGACCTGAGTTCAAATTTGAATTCAGACACTTGATACTTACTAGCTGTGTAACTGGACAAATCACTTAACCCCAATTGTCTTACCTCCCCCTAAAATTAAAGTTTCTGCTCTCAATTAACATACATTCTGTTAGGGAGAAATGACATGTACACCCATCAGTGTCCTTCCCCTTTTGGCTACCTCAGCCCCCAAAGCACACTCATGGCTTGGCTCCCCTGGAGCTGACTACCAAAGGTTTGAACTACTCTGGGGTACCACACTCCCAGAGCTGTAGCTTCTGAGCCCCAACTAATGTGCTTACCTTGAAATAGTTAGCCAGAATGTACAATGATCTCAAAATAAAGCTGTCTACTAATGTAGAATTGGAAGAAAAGGAGGAACAAAAGATCTTCTCCATAAACCTGTGATACACCCTCATAAATAGTCCCAGAATCAGCAGGGAATGTGAACACAGAAGGAGGGGAACATGTCAATCTCGGTATCATAGGACAAGGACATCACATGTTTCAGATGTAGCTAACTGCTGATGAGGATGCTGCTTTCCTACCTGGGTCCTGCTTTTGGCTCAGTTGAAATGCTTAGTGGATTCCTACTCCAAGTAAAACATTTCACAGGAGCTATGTGGGATGTTGTCATCCTTTTCCAAGGAGTTTAAATGTATTAGTAACTGTCCTTATAAAAGACCCAACATCTAGAACTCTCATGAGTTCTAAGAAACTCTTGCTGGTGGTAACCAAGAAGCAGCTATTTAAACTGGTAATGGCCCAGAAATCTCCTTTCTTTGCTGTAGGGTCACATCTGGGCATTGATCTGCACCAGAAATTCAGATTTTCCCCTTCTCTGCACAGAAGCTCAGAATTCAGGGATCAATGTCCTTGAATTTTCCTGCCTTGCTGTATGCAAGCATCTAGCCGTTAGAGACATGTGTTTCCTCATTCCCTGGTCGCTACTGCCACCACCATTACCACCACTGGCTCCCACAAATTAGTGATCATAACAAATGACTCTCTAGTCTCTGTTTTACTATCTCTTCCTCTCTCACTTATGATAGCTAGGGCCAGGAGTATAGCGAAGAGTGTGGTGTGAGTGGGAATAGATACAAGCAGGGAATCCCTCCTGGGAGGTGGTAGGGGAGGAGGCACCTTGTGGACAGAGTGGATAGAGTATGTGTGGCCAGAGGTTTAATATTTAACTGTTCCTTGTCGTTTCTAAATGGATATTTTTTTTTGCCCTATTCTAGTGTAATATCACAATTTTAATATAGAAGTAGCTAGGTGGCCAAGTGGATAGAGCTCTCAGGAAGACTTGAATTCAAATCTAGCCTCAGAAACTAATTAGTTAATTTCTGTCTGCCTTAGTTACTTATCTGTGAAATAGGATAATAATAATCTCAGGATTGGTATGAGGATCAAATGAGCTAACCCTTCCAAAAGAAAAGTTGGCAAATCTTAAAGGGCTAATTTTGATGTCTGGATTGTTGTGCTTGTTGTCATTGGATTCAGAGAAGGAAAATGGTGAATAGGGTTGGGCCCAAAAGAAAGTCTATGAAGATCCATGTAACATTTCCTGGGTTACGTGAAAGACTTTAAAGCTCTTAGGATGCCAGAGTGGAGAGTGAACTTAGAGATACACTTATCTGTTTTCCTTTCTGACACCCAGAGAGAGGAAGATGCCGGGCTAAGATCTGATAGATATTAGTCCTTCATGCTTGAGAGACTTCAGGAACATTGCAGCACCTCTGATTTCTTCATCTGAGCACCTGTCATGGCCCATCAGTCCCCATTTCCAGCCCCTTGCCAGTCAGTATTCTCTCAGAGGCTGGCCCACTCTCTCCTCATTCATCATCCTCACTGTTTTCCAATTTTCCTCTCAGTTCCTAGATGCTCAGGGCCCCAGCTCAGAAGTCTTATCCACTGAAGCCATTGGCAGTTGAATTCTATCCAGCTCCTTCCCCAGCACAGTCCTGGTTTTCCCGCCAGCTTCCTGACATGCTGTGATAAGTCTAATCTCTATCTCACAGTTGGGAGGGCACAGATAGGGGTGGCTTGGGGATGGGGATAAGAATGGGGATGGTAGGTGTAGTATCCAGGAGGTTTAACAGCCAGTGGTGTGGGGGATGCAGCCTCTGGCCCTTCCACTTTTCCCTCCCAATCCCTAGCACTTAATCTGGTCCCACCTGACTCTCCAACTTCAAATTAGAAGACAAGGAGAATGGAGGAAAAAATCTAGGCAGCTATTGAGGCATCTAATATTTAAGTAATCAGAATAAAGGACCATCCAGGACTTCTGGACCTACAAATCCTCAGCTCTTCTCTAGGCATTGGGCCATCTCAAGGACTTCCACAGTCTGCCTTCCACTGACCTTGCCAGTGACCTTCCACTTGCTTCACAGTATGTTCCAACCAGATCGGGTTGGGAGCTACTCATTGACATCAGCTTCTCTGCCTCACCCCCACATCCTTGAATATCCCCTCAGATTTTTTTCTACCTTCGTGTCTTTCCTTCTTCCCAGCCCAGCTCAGGAATTGTCTCTGCTGCAAGTGGCCTCTCCTTACCCAAAGATTCTGAGAGCATTTTGTTTGCACACACCCAAACCCCAGCCCATTACCTCTATCTTTTAACACACTTAATTGGAGGTACATGCCATCTCCCTCAACTGGGAGGGAGGACCTGATTCTTAATGACTGGAAGTGTGGCCCAACATCCCAGACTCATTGACCTCCAGTAAAGGGGAAAATAGGTGAAGAGTTGAGGAAATAGGTCACCAGGCCAATGTATAGGCATGACCTTCTGGGGGACAGTACTCTCTCCTTATCCAGCCATCTGTTGGCATATTCTCTTTGCTAGATGCACAATGGCTAATACATTATTGTTCAGCCTTAATAATGGCTAACAATGGGACAAAGCTAAAGTTGAAGAGATATTGGCCTATTTAGCTAACTTTGGAATTGGTTGAGTGGACAGACCCAAAGGGTAGCCATTCCTGGCTCCAAGTCAGCTTGGAATGGAAGTAATATGTGTATCTGTGGCCCTGTGCTGGTCAGCATTTTCATCAGTGACTTGGATTAAGTGGCATCAGTGACATGCTTACCAGATTTGGAGATGACCCAAACATAGGCAGGATTCTAACATAGGAGATGCCAATCAGGATTTCCCCAAACCTCTACAAGCTAGAATGATGTTATGACATGAATGCAAGGAAAATTCATCGTAAATTAAATTTTGCTAGACAACATTAGACTCAGGAAGAGCTGGTTTCCTGTCTTGCTTCAGAGGTGCACTGTCCAATTCTGGATCAACCATTAAAGCTCTGAGGGCCTGAATGTTTCTTTAATTGGGTGTTCTGGACCTCTAACAGGCCCAGTATACATCCTGGTGTAGATTAGAGAACTTTTACCTCTGAGAATCTCCAGAACTACAGACTCTTAAAAGCTGTGCTCTTGGAATACTGTAGTGGGAATGGAGCTGAGGGTATTTGTTCCGTGTGACAAGCACCGGCTAGGAGGTAATAGACTTGGGTTTGGTCTGCCACCCACCAACTGCATTCATTACCTTGGTCAAGTCACTTCTCTCTTTGGAAACACATTGCCTAGAATGGAAGGTCTTAGCTCTAGCTGAGAGCTCATCTTATTTACAGAGGGAGGAATGGAGTCCCACAACCCCAGCAGGTTGTGACTTGTTGTAGGTCACATAAATGACAGCATTAGGAAGGTCAGGTGTCAAAGCCATGTTTTTCTGGCTCAGTGCGCAGTCCTGTGTCTGCTCTCCTGATGTGCCCTGCTCCCACTACCCTGATGCTCCTTAAGGCTCCCCCAGCACTGGCCCTTTCCACTCTCTGACCTTCTCACCTTCAGCCCTCTCTGTCTTCTTCTAACTCTGACATCCCGGTTCTACGCTCCTCCTAGTTTTGGCATGCAGTGAATACAGCTCTTGTCATGCAACCTAAAGCAGTGAGTGGAGACAGCAGAGAGTCAGCCAGTCTTTGGGGAAAAGGATTGATTTTTGAGAGAGTTTATCAGGAGTAATTTCTGATCTTCCTCCTCCTATTAACAGCCAGCACAATAAACACACATTAGGCATCTGCTCCAAGAGTGAATAGCTTTGTCAATGGGATTGCTTCTTTGGGTTAACTCACTGGATTTTATATATTGATTTTAATTTTAGAAAAAGGAAGACAAGACACATCATGTTTAGGTCAAAAGCCAAATTCCTTGGGAGCTGGCCGACTGCTTGCTGATTTCCTGGCAGATCCAGGGGTTTTCACTTCTCTCTGTGCTTTTAAGACACTTTTGGGAAGACTGATGTTCATGCTAATGAGTTAATGCTAATGTGAACTCAGCGATGCTGGATGGGCAGAACAGCCAGGACCTCCTGTGAATTGGAGGCCAGGAAAAGGGGAAAAAATGACAATTGCATGAAACACTTTCAGACATGAAGGAATAACACTTTAAAAATTAGAGCTGGCTCCAAATAGTCTGGGCTACTGTAGGTGATGGTGAGCTCTCAGACACTGGAAGAGTGAACAGAGGGGAAGAGAAAGTACTAAGAATTAATTTCATATAACACCTACTATGTGCCAGGCATCATGCTAACTGTTTTTTAAAAGCAATAACAACAACAACAAATATTATATTATTTGATGTCACAACAGCCCTGCAAGGTAAGTGACAGCATTATCTCCTTTTTTACAGTTGAAGAAATTTGAGGCAAACAGAAATTAAGTGACTTGGCCAGCGTCATACAGTTAGTATTTGAGTTTGAATTTGAACTCACATCCTTTCGACCCTAGGCCCAGATGCCTACAGAGGTAGGAAGACCACTCTTTTGGGATCTCGGAAGTGGGAATCATGAAGAATAATGAGCTCAGGTTGATGGTGATCAGGATAAAGGGGCATCTTCTGAACTATCTGGGGTTGTTTCTCCTGGAGAAGAGAAGACTGGGGTTAGAGTGGGTAAAAGGCTGCTGCATGGAAGAAGGATGAGCTTGTTCTACTTGGCCCCAGGAAGTATAACTAGGAGCAATGTGGGGAGGGGAGAGGTGGGAATTGCAAAGGGGAAGATTTAAACTTTGTGTAAGAAAAAAAATACCATTAGATTTACTCAGAGGTCAAGTGGCCTCTCCCTCAGTGAAGGTCTTCCAGCAGAGCCTGGAGGATAAGGACAGGGCCTGTTTCATCTTTGTCTTTGCATTGCCGGTGTCTAGCATAGTGCTTGCACCCACACTAGGGGATTCCTAAATGCTTGTGATTGGCTAAATAATGAGTGGGGCAGGGGGATTCTTGTTTGGGTATAGGGGGATCTGGAGAACTCCTGAGGTTCTGGGACCCCTTTCAGAGAATTCTGTGTGTGTGTGTGTGTGTGTGTGTGTGTGTGTGTGTCCTCGTGCATGCGCACACCTCTGGGTACTGGAACAGAGCTTCAAAAACAAGCAGTCTTTAAGCAATGAATGTCTATGTGTCTGGGGGTGCATTTGTAGATCCTCTAAAGTGCTGGGAGTTATGATGTTGGATTGACAGTATATGATATGAGATCAGGGAATTTCAGAGTGCAGAAGGATCTTAGAGGTTGTCAGTTGATTCAAACCCTTATTTTACAGATAAAGAAGCTGAGGTGCAAAGAGGCAAAGTTACTTGGCTAAAGTCAAATCTATAGTTTTCACTGACCATATGCATTCTCTTTATCCTTCCCCTGATTGGACCTCTGTTTGGTGACTAACATTTGCCAGTTGAGGCAGAGGTAGGAGCTCAACATTGGTGATTTACTCATCTGGAAAGGGCATTGGGGCAGAAAAAGGAGCAAGTAGAACACTAGAATTGGAGTCCAAAGACCTAAGCAATTCAATTTAATTCAGTTGGTTCAATATAATAAGCATTTATTGAATACTTACTGTATGCCTTTGAATTCTCTGTGTCTAGCACAGGATTTTACATGTGTGTAAAGAAAGAAAATGTATGCAATGTAAGCACATGCCAAGAATGTATAGGAATGTACAGGGGAGTGTTGATGATGGGGAGGGGATGGAGGAAATAAATGGTCCTCGAGCTGAGTTCTGAAGCAGGTGAGGGATTCTTAGAGGGGGAGGTGAGGAGGGAGAAAGCCTACATGAAGGCACAGAGATGAGAGATGTCACAATAGCTGCAGGAGAGGAAGTGAGAGGATTTGACTCAAATGTAGAGTGTGGTAGCTGAGGGGAAACCTGGAAAGGTCAGCTGCAGGCAGGCTTTGAATGGCTCATCACACAGAGCAGTTTAGCCGAGAGGTAGAAATCACTGGAATTTTTGAGATGGGGAGAGGCTTTAGTTAAACCTCCGCATCAGGAAAGCTGTGTGATTGGCAGCTGTGTGTAAGCTGGGCTGGGGAGGAGACATGAACCAGGAAGATGATTTAGAAGACTATTACAATAGTCCAGACACAAAGTGACAAGGTCCTGACTGAAGGTTATGGCTATGTAAGTGTAGAGAGGGGGAGGAATGCAGACGATATCAAGGACCTAGAATGAACAGAACTTGGAAGCTGATTAGATATGATGGGAAGGAGAAAGGAAGAGTAGCAGAAAACAGGTTACACATCTGAGTAACTAGAAGAATGGAAGTGCTTTCAACAGAAATGGGAAAAGTAGCAGGAGGAGTGGGGTTGGGGGAAAACATAATGAACCCTGTTTTGAACATGTTGAGATGCCCATGAGGCATAAAGTTGGCAATATTCAGCAGATATGTGGAATATCAAGTAAATTGAGTCAGGGAACCTTGGGCTGGCTACGTGGGTCTGCACTCCATCAGTATAGAGATGAGAGTTAACTTGTGAGGCAAGTTAACTCTCTCTGGCCCAAAGGGTCCAGAGTGGGGAAAGGGGGCTTCAGGAAGGAGCCTTGGGGGGCACCCTTGCTCAAGAGGGGTTGAGGAAGAATGAATGAAGATATTGCCAAGGAGGCTGAAAAGGAGTAGTCAGGCAGGTAGGAGGAGAAACAGCTTCCATGATCTTCAGATTTCATCTCTGTAACATGGAAATAATAATCTCCTTACACTAAATCCTTTAAAATTATTTGTGAGGAATTCTAGGAACTGAAACTGTCATTATAAATCAAATGTAGCCATTTTAACTAAGTTCACTCTCACTCCTGGGGCAATCCCTTGCTTGTGTATGAGAAGGGAAAGTGGTCTTTGCCTTTGGAAGACTTTGCTTGGGATTATAAAAATTCCAAGTGGAAACACCTTCCTCCTTGCCTTCCTTTGTAACTCACCATTCTGGTCCATCCACACATCATCATGGAAGCCAGGTAGGAAGAGCAATGTGGTGGCTCCCATTGATTGGATGAGTCTGGGGTCACCAAGTATCCTTCTGGTGAGATGGACAGCCACTAGTTCTTCTCATCTGCCCTGCTCACCAGTCACCAAGCATTGCCATCAGTATGTTGATACCCTCTGAGAGTCTCTGGGTCTTGCCATGCTTCTGCACCCAGAGGATTCTGGGATCTTGCCATGTTTTTCATACGAGGTCAGCTCATATGTGTTTGTCTCCTCCAATTAAAATGTGAGCTCCTTGACAACAGAGCCTATGTCTCCCCAGTGTTTAACACATTACTCATCACATGGGATTATATGATCAAAGATTTAGAGCTGAAAGGAACCTTAGAAGTCAAGTCCAATCCATTCATTTTATACATGAGGAAATGAGGCCCAGAAATGGTAAGTGACTTCTCTGAGTCACCTAGGAAGTGCCTGTGTCAGGGCTCATGCAAGGTCTTATGAAGTAAAATCCAGTTCCCTATACACTGCACCATACTACCTCTCAAAGTCAGTACTTCATAAACGATTTCCATCTATCCATCCATTTCCCCACTTCCATCCTCTCCATGCTCATTGCCAAACTCAGCTCTGAAGGGGCCACCTCTATAGATTTGCTCATTTGAGCTTTTCCTCTTCCTCCTGGAGCTTCCTGCCAGGTTTGGGGACAGAAAAAAGAGGAGGGGCAAACCTGGGTCTCTACGGTCCTCACTTACTCAGTCCCTTCCTAAAAAGGGGCATTAGCATCTATCTGCCCTGGTTAACTTCTTCCAGTTGAATGTGAACACTCCTCCATTAGGGTCCTCAGAGATGACCCCAATGCCCCAGCCGTGGTCCGAATAGGACTACAGGTAGTAGGACTCTTAGATGCCCTATAGTCTTGACACCTTAGGTTGTTATTGCACATGCTGCTTCCCCAAGGCCCCAGGGACCATTTCTCCTTGATGGGCAGATACACATCATGGTTTCTGGGGAGGGGATCATGTGGCTGGTCTTTAAGGAGTGTTCCAGGTCTAGGCAGCCTACAATCTGCATCATTTCCTTTTGTTCCTTCAGGTAGTCTTTTGTGAAAAAAAAAAACCAGAGGACTCAGAAAGCAAGAAGATAAAAGGATTAAGGCAAAAATGGAGAAAAGTGTCTAGGATGTTAAGGTGATGCTCTGGATAACCCGCTGGGCAAATCTTTCCAATTAATTGCCTGTAAAGGGATTAGAACATCACCCTCTGAGGCATGCGGCCTTGGCAACCGAAGGGGGCACAGTGCAAGTGCATTTAGAAAGAAAAGATAGAAGGCTCTGGTGGACCTTGGGGATCCTATACGGGAAAGAAACCCATTTCCACACAAATGGAACCTCCTTATCAGAGTAAGGAAGACCCAGAATGGGCCAATGGGATTGGGAGGCATTAAAAATGCCTCTAATTGAAAGATTGCAGAATTACTTCTTTGGGATGCAATGCACAGCCTTCAGAGTGCCCTCTCTGGCTGTTCCATTGGAACAATAAGAATGGATTGGCTTAGTTGGGGGAGGGAGGAGGCTGATGGCTTTTTCAAAATGACCTACTTTTAAAGATGGTGAGTTCCCTATCAATGGGGCTGTTCAAGTAGTGGCTGGTGGATGGCCTGCTCAGTGCTGGGGAGACAGCCTCTGACGTCAGAGGATCCTAGAATCATAGATTCAGAGCCAGGAGAGATTGACTTTCGTGTTCATTTTATAGATGAGGAAGCTGAGTTTTAGGGGAAATGATTTGTTGAAGGAGATGCAAGTATTAAATGACAGGGACAGGATCCACTGTCCACTGAGTCAGAAGGTAATGCCTTTTGCCTTCCCATTTTTTTCCATTCCTGAGATTCTGTGAGACTCTTTAGAAGAACAGATTGAAACATTATCAACTCTGTTCTGTAGGACCTTGAAAGACAGAATGAGAAACACAGGATGGAAACTGGATAAAGGGAAGAAAACAAAACGAGATTCCTCCGGAAGTCACCAAAGATATTCTATCTATACGTATACATATATGCACATGTATGTATATTATATGGGTATGTGTTGGTTTTTTTTT
>CM053597.1:225207219-225257218 GCA_028646575.1 Pseudocheirus occidentalis
CACTGAAGTTCACAAGGTTCAGCACACCTCAAACCCTTCAGGACTTCTCTTGCCTGGAACTCAAGGATCAGCCAGGCCACCAACAAACAAAGTCCCATAATGTTCATGTCTTCAGTCAGCTTCGTGGAGGAGCCAAATCCAAAATCTGTCCTGTTTCTGTAAAATTCTTCCTTATAAGCACTGGCCTTCTCCCAAGTCAACAGGGGAGTGTCTCAGCCAATAGCATTCTTCCATGTCAACAGGGGAATTCACACCTTTTCACCAATGGACAGAGTTCTATACTTAGCCCTAACTTACTAGGTGATCTGCTTAGCCCTAAGTATCTGACCTACTTAGCCCTAAGTATACTATCCACTTAGCCCTAAATATCCAACAAATTGATTACCATTACAGGGTAGAAAGCAAGAAACCCTATTCACTCAGAGTTAGAGTGACTCCTTTGGTTGTGGCAGAGAATGGAGACTATGGAAGTTGCAATCAGGTTGGCATAGCTGAACAAGTAGTGATGCTTAAATCTAACTAAATAACTATTGTGCCACAAAAAATGACAAAAGGGAGGGGGAGATTGGGAGATTTGGAGCAACCTGGGTAGGCTTGTAAGGACTGACACAGTGAAGTCTGTGAAATGAGGAGGCTAATTTGTACAACATTGCATGATGTTGCATTTGGACTACCTCGTACAGCTTTGCAAAGGATATTGATTTTGATAGACTTAAGAACTCTGATTAGTGCAATAAGCAATTGTGATGGCTGAGAAAAGCTGCCTCCCACACTTGGTGGAGAGGTTTTGGTCTGTCCAGGCATAACCATGCATGACCCTACTCATGTATTTTCAGACATAACCAATGCAACCTATATTTGTTAGGCTTGACCATGCCTGTTTGATACAAGGGTAGTTGGTTTTAACTGGAGAAGGGACAATGTTGAGGAAAGAGTGGACAGTGGTGATAGTGATGCAAAAAAAGAAGCAAAGAATAGAAAAGAGAAGGAAACTGAGAAAAGCACACAGATAAGGCAAGTCGAAAAGAATTTATTAAGTAATTACTATGTGCCAGGGATTGTGCCAAATAAGGCAATGTTAGTATTGTACCCTGATTTTCCCCCCTTCCCATGGGAGCTACGTGTAATAGATACATAGTTGTACACAATTCCTTTGTATATGGAAATGGACAGGGTTTATCTTTTTCCTTTTTTCCCTAACATATTATTTTTTTCATTAAATGTTTCTCAATTATATGTAAATTGTTTAACATTCACTTTTTAAAATTAAATTTTGAATTCTAATTTATCTCCCTACTTCCCTATCTAACCCTTCTTTGAGAAGTCAAAACAATTTTATGTAGATTGTACATGTAAAGTCATACAAAACATATTTCCATATCAGTCGTGTTGCAAATGTTAGCACAGACAAAAAACAAGAAAAGTAATAGAAGTGAAAAAATACCTTAATTTGCATTTAGATTCCGTCAGTTTTTTCTGCCTCCAGGTAGATAGCATTTTTCATCATAAATCCTTTGCAGTTGTCTCAGATCATTGTATTGATCAGAATAGCAAACTCATTCACAGTTCATCATTGTACAATGTTGCTGTTACTGTGTACAATGTTTTCCTGGTTCTACTCACTTCATTTGATATTAGTTCATGTAAGTCTTTCCAGGTTTTTCTAAAGTCCACCTGCTCATCATTACTTATAGCAAGACAGTATTTCATCACAATCATACATGACAACTTTTTCAGCAATTCCCCACTCGACAAGAATCTCCTTAATTTCCAATTCTTTGTTACCAAAAAGTTGTTACATTTTTTTTTGGAGGGCAGTTGGGGTTAAGTGACTTGCCCAAGGTCACACAGCTAGTTTTTTTGTGTTTTAAGTGTCTGAGGTTGGATTTGAACTCAGGTCCTCCTGACTCCAGGGCCAGTGCTCTATTCACTGTGCCACCTAGCCGCCCCTTATAAATATTTTTATACTTTCCCTTTTTCTAAGAACTGCTTGGGATATTAAGATTAACTGTTTGGGATATGGCATTTCTGGGTCAAATAGTATGTACAGTATTTGGAAACAGTTCCTCTAAATAGTTGGATCAATTCACAACTCCACCAACAGTGTATAGCTGTTCAGTTGTTCAGTCTTGTTCAGCTTTCTATGACTTTATGGACCATAGCATGCCAGGTCCTTCTATCCTCCATCTCTCAGAGTCTGCCCAAACTCATGTTCATTGTTTCCATGACACTGTCTATCCATCTCATCCTCTGTCATCACCTTTTCCTTTCCCCTTTTGTCTTTCCCAACATCAGGGACTTTTCTGACTCCCATCTTCTTATTATGTGGCTAAATTATTTGGGCTTCAGCTTCAGTATTTGATCTTCCATGAATAGTATATTTCTTCCTGTAATTAATTTAACTTTCCCACTTAAAATTTAGTGCATATATGTTTAGTAAGGATAATACTTCATCATCTATGCTAACTTTTAGCAAAATGTAATTTCCCTGTTTTTTTCTTTTAATTAGGTCTATTTTTGCTTTTGCTTTGTGTGACATCATGATTGCTACCCCTGCTTTTTTTTTTTACCTCAGCTGAAGCAACATGGATTCTGTTACAGTCTCTTTTTCTATGTTTCTCTGTTTCAAATGCATTTTTTGTCAACAACATACTGTTGAGCTCTGGTTTTCAATCCATTCTGCTATCTGCTTCTGTTTTATGGGTGGATTCTTCTCATTCAGATTCACAGTTATGATTACTGTCTGTTTTTATTTTTCTCCCTTCTATTTTCCTCTGTTCTCTCTCTGTCTCTCTGTTTCTCTCTGTCTCTATCTCTGTTTCTGTCCCCCATCTCTCTGTCTCTGTCTCTCTTTCTGTCTCTCTCTGTCTCTCTGTCTGTCTGTCTCTCTCCTGTTCCTCCACAAAAGTCTATTTTGCTTCTGATAACTGCTTCCCTTAATCTGCTCTCCTTCCTCTTAGCCCCCCTTCTCTTATCCCATTCCACTCCTGTTTTCCTGTAGGATAAGACCAATTTCTAAACCCAGCTGAGTATGTATGCTATTGCCTCTCTGAACCAATTCTGAGAGTGAGATTCAAGTCCTGACTGCCACCCCCATCTTCCCCCTCACTTCCAGCCACACTCTTTTGTGCCCCTGTTATGGGAGATAATCTTCTCCTTTTTCTTTCCCTTCCCCCTTCTCCCAGTGCATCCCTCTTTCTTACTACTTAATTTATTTTTTGGAAATCTTGTCATCATGGTCAACTCAGACCCATGCCCTCTGTCCGTGTATACACCATCCAACTGCTCTAATAATGAGAATTTTTTTAGGAGTTACAGTATCATCTTCTCATACAGGAATGTAAGCAGTCTGTCCTTATTGAATCTCTTGTATTACTCTTTCATTTTTACCTTTCTATGCCCCTCTTGTATTTGAAAATTAGATTTTCTAGTCAGCTCTGATCTTTTCAGCAGAAATACTTGAAAACATTCTATTTTATTAAATATCTATTCTTCCCTCTGAAGGATTAATTTCAGTTTTGCTGGGTAGGTGATTCTTGGTTTTAGTCCTACCTCCTTTGGCTTCTGAAATATCATGTTCCAAGGCTTCTAATACTTTAATGTGGAAGCTGCTAAGTTTTATGTGATGCTGGCTGTGGCTTCATAATATTTGAATTGTTTCTTTCTGATTGTTTGCAATATTTTCTCCTTGACCTAGGAGCTCTGGAATTTGGTTATGATATTCCTGGGAGTCTTCATTTTGAGATCACTTTCATGAAGTTATAGATGGATTATTTCCATTTCTATTTCACCCTCTGCTTCCAGGATAACAGGGCAGCTTTTCTTGATAATTTCTTGAAATATAATGTCTACCTCCTTTGTTTGTTTTTTATTTTGACTTTCAGGTAGTCCAATAATTCCTCAATTTTCTCTCTTTGATATGTTTTCCACATCAATTATTTTTTAATGAGAAATTTCACATTTTCTCCTATTTTTTGTATTCTTTTGGATTTGTTTTATTGTTGCTTGATGTGTCATTGAATCATTAGCTTCCACTTGGCCAATTCTAATTTTTAAGGGACAATTTTCTTCAGTGAGCTCATGTACCTCTTTTTTTTCCTTTTGACCAACTCTACTTTTTAAGGTGTTCTTTTCTTCATTGCATTTTTGTGCCTCTTGGTATTTAGTCAATTTTATTTTTAAGGTATTATTTTCTTCAGTATTTTTTACGTCTTTTTTAAAGCAAGCTGCTTATTCTCTTTTCATAATTTTCTTGCACCATTCCTATATTTTCCTATTTTCCTCTACTTTTCTTATTTAATTTTTAAAATTCCTTTTGAGTTCCTCCAGAGCTTACGTTGTCCTTTTGACCAATTGGAAATTTTTCTTTAAGGCTTTGCTTGTAGCTATTTCAACATTGTGGTCTTCTGATTTTGCGTCTTGATTTTCTTTGTCAACATAGTAACTCTTCATGATCAGGTTCTGTTTTTGTTATTTGCTTGTTTTCCAGTCTATTGACTTTCAACTTTACCTTAAAGTTAGATTCTTCTCCTGGGGTGGAGAGGTCACTGTTCTATACTTCAGCTTTTACATGCTGCTGTTTTCAGAGTTAGTTCTGGGGGGGGGTTGTAAATTTTCAGTGCTTCCTAGTGATATAATCTAAAGACAAGTGTGGTCACTGCTCTCTTAGCCTCTGCTCTGCTCTTTGCCCAGGAAGGAACCTTGTTACTCTGTATCCCCAAATGCTAGAGCTCTTTTTGGTTCTAAAATTGTGATCCAGTTCCTTGCTTTCCTGCAGTCATGAGTTCTAGTACATTTTATCTTGCAACTGAGACTAGGATCCCTGTTCCCTTTTGAGTGACCACTAGTACTGTTCTCCATTTTGGAACTGTTGCCAGGACCCCTGCACCTTTGTGGCCCTGAGTGATTATGCTTCTTTTCATCTTGGAACTATGACTGGGAACTGTGTGTGGGCAATATAAAAGGGTCCTGAACTCAGAGCCAACAAAGGGCTCCCTCTAATCTCTTTCTGACAAGTTGTCCAAACCCCTTACTGTTTTGTATGCTCAGAGCTCCCCAAATTGCTACTGTCACTGTTGCAACTGCCTCCAAGGCCTGTTTCTGGCAGCATAGACTGTGCTTTGCTCCAGCCCAACTACCACTTCGACGTGACAGATGTATTCTGCCAACCTCCTAAGTTTTCTTGGGCTGGAAAATTGTTTTTCCCCTACCTTTTGTTGGCTCTGCCAATCTAGAATTCAATTTTAGGCTTTATTTTAAAGTTGTTTGAAAGGTAATTTTCAGAGAGCTCAGGTGAGTTCCTGCCTCTACTCTACCATCTTCGCTCCACCCACTTTTTTCTTTAAAAATTTCTAGTTCATTTAGAAAGAAATCATAGGACGGTTTCCTCACCAAACCACAAAGTGGCAGCTGCACTGTCCTTTGCCCTGATCCAACCAAATTGGATGAATATTGTTTGGTTCTGGGAACTACATTTTATAAAATGCTGGACAAGCTGGAGAATGTCCAAAGGAAGTTTTCCAGTATAGCAAGGTAGATAATAGTTTGAATATACAGAAACTACCTAGCACCACACAAAAGCCATGCCTTAAAACTTTACCTAGAATGTTGAGCATTGAGAAGACTTAGCACCTATATGGCAGTTGTCTTTAAATACTTGAAGAACAGACAAAAGACTAAAAGAAAAATAATTAGTCATACTTTCAGAGGAAGATTCCAATTCACTATAACACCCATCATTTAACTCTCCAACAGTGGAATGAATTAGGGCTTAAAGTAGTGAGCTTTCCATTTCTTGTGGTCTTTAATCAGAGGTCCAATGGTCAGAATCACTTGCTGTGCTTGGGCTTCATTGTTCTGGTAGAAATGGGTCAAATGGCCTTGACAGTTCCCTTCAGCTCTGTGTTCTGGTAATCCCATTGCCTGTTGGATGCACTTTTGTAACTTACAAAATGAAAATATCCAACCAGATAATAGCAATAATAATTCTTCCAAAATATTTTTGGAAACAATATTCATGACCTCATCATTGTGTTCTTCCTGAAGCAATGAAAATACAAGTCCCTATATGTTGTAGAAGATGGCTTTGTCTTAGCTTCTTTAGTTCAAAAAGAGTCCCCTGGTGGTCAAGTTTCTGATGATAGTCAGCAATTAGCATAATGCTTAGAACATAGTCAACTCTTAATAAGTGCTTATGGCTCCACTAATCCGTTGGTTCTCAGAACATGATCTACCATCAGGCTCAAATTCGAGTCCTTTCCATCTTGTTGAAATCAGGTTAAGTTCTCACAACATAGATGAGGAGAGAGAATATTCACCTCCATTACATGGGAAGACATTGGAGAACTTCAATGAAATCCTCATGGGGACCATATTCATGACAATTACTGACTTTATTCTAGCACCTTACAATCATATTACATGCATTATAAAGCACTTTATGATCAGCCCTTCCCTGCCCTCCTTGCCTAGATTATAGCAGAAGGAGGTCTTTAAGGAAAAAAAACAAAATTGATATCTTTTCATTTTATATTATTTACCTTATTTTGTCCTTCCCCCCTGCCCCCACAGAGAGATATCCCTTATAACAAAGAATTTAAATGGAAAAAATGTCAATCAAGCATAATTAATAAATGTATCTATAAAGTCTTGCCTTCTACCCCCCAAATCCCCTACTTTTGTAAAGAAGAGAGGAAAGGAGGCTAATTCTTGCTTCTCTTCTCTGGGACCAAGCTTAGTGATGATAATTTCTTACCATTCAATTCCACATATTGGGTTGTGGTTATTCTTCCTATTTACATTGCTGCAGTCAGTGTGTAGATTGTATTACTGATTTTGCTTGCTTCATTCTGCATCTGTTCATATGCCTTCCCATACTTCTCTCTGTTGCAATCATCTTTTTTTTAACAGAGCAATAAAATTATATAAAATTTATGTGCCACAGCTGGATGGACATCTGCTTTATTTCCAGTTAGCCTTTTATAAGGAACAATTTACTGCATTACCAGGATGGCTCTAGGAGGGAATTGGGAAGAGAGATAGATGGGTAATAGGTGACTTAGAGGATATACCCAAGAAGCTACATCGAGGTGTTCCTCCAGGGCACAGAATTTTAGGAAAGGAAGAGAACTCAGAGTACCTTTATTTTAAGCTGGATCCTGACAGGAATCTCCTCTCCAGCATCCCTCATAAACAGACATATCTTGAGGGTAGCCTGTGAGGCAGCCCATTTCCCTTTCGCTGCTGTTCAGTCATTTAGTCATGTCTGACTCTTTGTGACCCCATAAACTTGTCCATGGGTTTTCTTGGCAAAGGTACTAGAGTGGTTTGTCATTTCCTTTTCCAATGGGTCCCCATTTTTCAGATGAATAGCCGAGGCAAATTGGAGTTAAGTGACTTGCCTAGGGCCACACAGCTAGTACATGTCTGAAGGTGGATTTGAACTCAGATCTTCTTGACTCCAAACCCAGTACTCTATCTACTGCACCACATAGTTGCCATTCCATTTTAGGGAGTTGTAATTAGGAAGACCTTTTCTAATGATCTGCAATTTGTTCTCTGCAAATTTTCACCCATTTATCCAACTGTTGTTGATCACTGTTTTCTTATTTATGAGTAGAGGTCTACAAGAGAGGCAAAGAATATTTGTATATTGGTATAAAGATAAGCAGAAAGGACCAGGATTATTCCTGGCTCCCCAAAATGATAGATTTTGCCTTGGCTGGGGATAGAAACAAATTGAGAGATTATCTCATGATTTTGATTATTAATTTCAAAATAAATTTTCCAAAAACCAGAACAAAACTGAATCTGAGATATTCTATCTGGTCCTTGTATATAAATGAGTCAGAATATAATTCTTGCTATCTAAGACAATTCTGAAGTCACATGGTTTATCTCAGTCATTCAACCTTCCTACCTCCCTGTGTGTGCAGAGAACTCTCTCTTCATGGGTAGAGTTCAAAGCAGTCACCAGAGAATAGGAATTATCCACTATGAAAAGAAAATGTGTAACCTGACCTGGTCAGCACTGCCCACATTCCAATTATGGGGGATTGTTGGGGGGAAGTACCTTTTCCCTTCCAATTTCTATTTCTGCCTCAAGTCTTTATACATATAGAAGTCTCTATTCATCACAAAAGGCTATGCATGATTCTGCTATGTGGGAAGTCCCTCCACCACACAAACTCCAGACCCTCCTCCAAGTTCCTTGTCAGTCTTTCACAGATTCAGTAGCTAAATGAATTCATTACCCTAAAGCCAACCTTTTAATGAATTTCACTGAACTTACTGAGGCCGGGGCTCCAATTGACACCATACAGATTGTTGCTAGTCTCTAGTCAAAGCAGTTAGAAAGACAATGCCTTTCTAGCAACTTTGACTGGGTCAAAGTTTGTGCTCCATTAGTTGGGTTTCCAAGGACTTGGGATCATCTCCAGGATCATCCTTCTGATGAGGTATCAGAGGAAAAGTTTAGGGAAAACATAATATGATTGTCATTTGAGTGATAGGTAATCTGGTATAATAGTGAGGTGACTTTGAAGTCAGAGAAGCCTGGGTTTTGCTTTGGTTCTAACATATGTTGGTTCTATAACCCTTTACTGAATCATTTACCATCTCAATGCCTAAGACAGCACCCTAAAACTCTAAGACAGTGTAGAACCTGCAGTAATAGAGTTTCTCACCTGAGAGTCCAAAGGTCTAGCCTCATTCCCCGCAAATTACAATTTTAACTTTCCTTCACTCAAGTGCCTAGAACACTGAAGTGTACTAATAGTCACCTCAACAAAGGGCGGTTTTAGATGTTAGTGCATTTGTAGATGTGGAATGGGGTTAGACTGTCCATTTATCTCTGGTCAGTGCCTATAATTTTTCATGGCATAGGAACTTCCTGAAGAAGAAACTTTCTGTGAAATCAAATTGTCAACAGGTCTCAAATGTCTTGTCGTAGAGGGTTGCCTGAAGCACTATCCACTATGCCACACTGTCTCTTGTATCAGTTATCTCCTAGGACTCATTGCCTCCCTGAGATCATAGTGTTCTTTCTGATTCAGTGACTGATTAAGATTCAAGGATAATGTGAAGAAAAGACAAGTGCCTTTTTCTAGAACTATGCTCTGATGCCAGCAAAGAGTATGGAGGGGGGTGGGGAGTTATTTTTTCTCTGTAAAGTCCAACTTCATTAGTGCAGAGGCCCAGTGCCCTCAGGGCTTCTGCTGAAATGTGGTCAGTTATCCCCAGGGGAGGGGCGGCTGGGTGAGGCATTAAGCCAAGGTTTGCCTTAGCAAAGAAGTGACAACTTGCCTATTAAAATGGTACATTAATATTTTATCTCATGCCTCATCCCCTTACTATTTAATGAGTAGCTCTGCTGTCCTCTGGTCTTTGAATTACTAATGATACCATTAGAGTTATTGGGATGTTGAGTTGTTTAACAGGCAAGTCTCTGCTTGGATACTGGAGGCCTTGCTTTCCCCTACCTCAGCATGATACTTCAGCTGTTTGGGGAATGAATCCTAAGAAAAGGCAGCAGGACTCCTGGTACAGTGGGAGGAACCTTGGAAAGGAGATCAGGGGCCTGGGCTTCAGTCCTGGGCCTTTCATTAACTGACTTGATAGTCTTAAGTAAGGTCACTTTTCTTCTCTGGGCCCCTGGTTCCTTATTGGACTAGATGGCCTTTCTGGTCAATTACAGTTCTAAATTTCTATTATTCTTATGTGGGGCTAATAGAACTCCTCTTTGTGCTAGGAGGGACTGCAGAAGACATTCTGTTCAATCAGAACAGCAATCCTTTCCAAATGTCTTGAAGGTATCCATCCAGCCTCCTTTCAGATGTGGAATCTGGAAGACCTGTTTTCAAATCCTCCTTCAGAATTTTACTAGCTGTGTGACCCTAGGCAAGTCATTCCACCTATTTCCTTAACTGTCAAATGAGACCACTGGGCTTGCTGATCTTGACAATCTCTTCTAGTTTTAAAACTGTGATCCTAGAAACTCCAGTGATAGGGAACTCCTTATCTCTTGGGGCAGGCCATTCACTTTGGGACAATCCTGGTGCTAAGGCAGATCTTCATCTGTCTATCCAAAATCTGCCTCCTTATAATATTGTTACTTTCCATGATCTAACAGTCTTAAAAAGTTGAGAGGGCATAGCTGTGGATTGGCATTGTAGCCCTCAGCTGCCTCAGAAAGGCACTCTCACCACTGACTATCCCATGATGAAGAATGGCCTCCCCAAAGTAGGTGTGCTGAAGAGCTCCTGCTGCAGTTTCCCAGGGTGGAGGTGGGGGTTGGGTGGAACAGGCCACTTCTTTTGTTCTTTCTAAGCTGATTTCCCCTCCTTCCTCTGCTTTGTCCATAGCATCATAGGATCACAGTCTTGGAGCAGGAAGGACTTTGTTTTTGACCTAGAGATAGCCTTAGCCCTTCTGACCTTATCTGGGCATACCACATTCATGATTGTGAGGCTGAAGGGAAAGGGCACGTTATCACTGATGGTGACGGTGCTTGCTTCCATCTCCCTGGCATGAGAGACAGTGATTTTGGATCACTTGGGGCCTTCCTCTTCCTTTCCCCCCCCCCATTCATATTGGGAAGTGACATCGTGCCTTTGGGTCACTTCTCCCTATAGCACTGGTGTTAGGGCTCCAGGGCCAATGAAAGATCTTGTAGAGGAAGAAAAGACGGTGCCATTGATTGTCTTTAATCCAGGAGTGATGACTTGCATTTAAATGTAGCAGCAAAGGATTTGCAGAGGTCTTCGTTCCTGCTTTGGGGGCTGTCACTCACCAAACTGGGACCAAAGACTCTATCTTTATCCCTGAACTTGAAAGCCAGATTTTGTGGACTTGCCCTTTGCAAAGGAGGGCATGAGCTAGAGCTTCAGGGGAAGCAGGCTTTGGTTACGTGCCTACTATGCGCAAGGCTCTGGAGATTCAAAGGGATTCAAACCACACCAAAACAGTATCTGTCTCCACGGAACATTCTTTTTATGTACAAATATGAGGACACTGGAGGTAATGGGAAAAAGAAGAGATGGATGTGTGTTGCTGTTGTTCAGTCATTTCTGTCGTGTCCGACTTTCCATGACCCCATTTGTGGTACTGGAGCATTTTGCCACATTCTTCTCCAGCTCATTTTACAGATGAGGAAATTGAGGCAAACAGGGTTAAATGACTTGCCCAGGGTCACACAACTAGAAAGTGTCTGAGGCCATATTTGAACTCAGGGAGATAAGTCTTCCTGATTCCAGGCCTGGCACTCCATTCACTGTGCCACCTACCTGCCCTTAGGCCAGTATGTGCGAGCAGAGTAAGGAAGGGCTTCCCGTGTAGGTGAAAGTATCTTGAGGAAGCTCAGAGTGAGAGACAGAAATGAGAAAGAGTTTCATTTTAGGCATCAGGGTGGGGTGGGCAAAGTCACCAAAGTGGTAAATGTGGGTCATATTTGGAGAATAGCCTGGTCTGGGTCAAATGAATGAATTCAAGCAGTAGGAAGACCCTTAAGCTGTCTGTACCCTGCCCACATAAATAGCCTGATCACAAGTCCTAGAATCCTGTGTCAACAGCTGAAAGGAAACTTGGAGGTCATCAAGTCAAAGGCTTTATGTTACAGATGAGGAAACTGAGTCCCAGAGCAGTTTCCTGATTTATCCAGGGTCACATAGGCTGTGAGTGGTAGAAATGGGGCCTGAACCCAGCTTTGTGGGTCAGGAAGACAGACCACTTGAGGCGGGTCCCACCCCCGCTCTCCCACTAATACACTGTGCAACCTTAACCATGTCATTTTCTCTACTTGAGCCACTATGTCCTTATTTACCAAGAAAAGGTTTGCTAACAAGGCTGACTCTACCTACTTAACAGGGTAATAAGTGGAGAAGGCCAAATGAAACTGTGTACAGACACAGAAGTTCTTTGTTTTGCTTTTGTCTTTGGGTCACTAATGCCCAGCAGAGGTCACTGCACAGGATCCTCTATTAGTATTATAGGTGATAACCATTATGCAGATACATATTTATACAGAGGAGCTGAAGGTGCTCTGTAGACTGTACACCTGTGTGAGCCTAAGGGGCAAGAAGGCAAGTCTGAAGTCTGATCATAGGTGATGCTGAGGATGGCCTTGCCTTCTGTCCTTACCTGACTTACCCTTGTAAAGCCAGCTTGGGTGGATTCCAGGAATGCAGAGTTGGCTCAATATAAGAACAACTATAAATATGATGAACCACACTAATAAATGCCTGAATTACTTGAAGAATTCCCCATGTCCATGGTTATGAATGTTCCCTCTTCTAATGAACGCTCTAGACCCAGAATAGGGAACCTTTGGGCCACATGTGGCCTTAAGTCTACAAGTTCCTGGCTCTATTCCAAGCCATGTAAAGCTGAGAGGCAGGCGCCCAAACGGGAACGCCCTGTAGCTAATGTCAGGAGATCAGAGTCTCAGGGTTGGTTCTCAGGATTACTCCCTGGGTGACCTTGGTCAAGTCTCCTAGCCCCTGGGTGAGTTTTCTCACCTGTAAAATGGAAGGGAATGATATGCGCTGTTTACTTCTCAGGGTCATTAGGGGAATGGGCTCTGTGAACCCTTGACCCCCAGAACCCTAGGATTTGTGATTAGGGAATTTATTTTGTTCAGTTATGCATATTGGTCACAAGAGTTTTGTTTTTATTTTTATTTTTTTCCCCAGTAGGGGAATAGGTAGGAGGGAAAGTGAAACAATGCATAGTGAGCTGGACCTGGAGTCAGAGAGTCCCAAGTTCAAATCCAGCCTCAGGCATTTAATAGCCTGGAGACTCTGGGCAGATCACCCAGCACTTACCTCCCAGGGCTACTGTACATACAGACCAGCACTTCCCAGACCTGTGCTGTGGAAATGCCATGTGATCACACCCTTCCCTCATTCTTATTATTAGCTGAAAAAATAATGTGCACACAGGAAGGAGACTTTAAGAGACCAGCTACTCCAATTCCCTTACTTTACAAATAGGAAACCTATGACTTCAGCTGGGAAGTGACTCGTTCAAGGTCACACTTATGCTAAAAGGAAGAAATAGCATTTGAATCAGTCTTCATATTCCAGAGCCGTCCTTCATGTCCACTGGAGTCAGATTAGGACAGTGGAAAGAACCCTGTTTCTGGAGTCAGAGAGATTGAGTTCAGATCACCACAGCCGTGTTATTTACTATGTTTGTGATCTTGGGGTGAGGTGCTTCAGCTCCCTGGTCCTCCATTTTATCATCTGTAAAATGAGGAGCTTGAGTCACCTGGCTTCAGGGAGGCCTTATCATCCCAAGATCTGTGGGCTTCTGACCCATTAGGAAGTAATGACTGTGTGTCCTCATTACCTAGGGCAGTGGTTCTCAACCTTCCTAATGCCTCAACCCTTTAATACTCATATGTGGCCGTATCTGCATGTGGCTCGACCTGCCTGGAGATGGATAGAGGAGTGGTGTCTCGGTTCCTAAGACCATTGAAAATATGTGTTTTCTGATGGTCTTAGATAACCCCTGTGACCCCTGTAAAAGTGTTGTTTGATCCCCCAAAGGGGTCACAACCCACAGGTTGAGAACCGCTGGCCTAGGGATTACATCATCCTAGTCAGAACTGGATATCGTCTGTCCATGAGTGTCTCTGAGTTCATTTGAACCAACTCTGCATTCTTGGAATAAATCTGAGTCAGGTAAGGACAGAAGGCAAGGCCATCATGGGCTTTACCTCTGATCAGACTTCAGACTTGCCTTTTTTTTGTCTCTTAGGCTCACAGACAGTCTATAGAACACCTCAATTATATCGCCTTGGAGGACAGAGACAAAGTTTGTTCCCATGTTCACAGCATTAGGACTCTTTCCTCTGGGTAAGGTTTGGGCTCTATTTCCATGTCACAAGTCTTCCCTAAGGGGCCCTTCATTCCATTTATCCTGATTCCCCCCACCCAATGCTTTAGTACATTATTTCTAGAGTTGCTTTGGCCAAAACTTTCAAAACATGCCTCCCTGGAGTGAAGCCTCTCCTTGCTGAGTCAGGCTGGTGGACATGAAGCACAGACAGCCTGGACTCCCACCATATTGGGTGCCTCTATTCAGCTGGCACGTCTACTGTTCCTGCTACTTTGCAGAGTTCAGTTGAAGCAAAGGCAGAAACAATCCCAGGAAGGCTGGGGTGGGCTGGGGGTGGGGGGAAGGGGAGGAGATGCTTCTTCTTTGCTTTCGCCTGGTAATTTCCAAGGCTGCAGACTGGAAGGTATTTATTTTTAACTTCCAAATTGTGACTGGTGGTTCTGCTCTGCTGTGAATCACTTAATCTCTCTAAAAAGCTCCCCTGTTTTATGTTTCTCCGGGGCCTCCAGTTCCAACACTAAATTCAAAATCATTTGACTCTCCAGTAAAATGGGACTGACTGATCGGTTGACAGCCTGCTCACAGAGCTCAGCTTCCTTCCACACCTCATGAGGCTGAAAGAGACATTTCATTGATGAAGAAGAGGGAATGAAAGGACATGGGAGGAAGGGAGCAGGAGAGGCCCATGGCCACACTGCCACCCTTGGCCTGCATTGGAAAGCTTCCAGGACTGGTGCTTTGAGATGAAACCAAAGCAACAGATGAGAAGACCAGAAAGAGAAGCCTCCACCCTGGGGTCTGGTAGGGAAAGACACATACACACAGACACACACTCACACACTCACACACACTCACACACACACACTCACACAGACACACACAGAGACACACAGGTGCACATGCACACATACACACACACTCCCACTCCCACACTCTCTTATACACACACAGACACACAAACAGACACACACAGACACACACCTTAGGTTGATATCATTTCATTGTGCTGGGCTTTCCTGTAGACTGTTTCAGATCCTCCCTTCCACCCATGTAGGAAGCCGAGGGGCGATTTCTTTTTATGGATTGACTTTCCAGGCCAAATTCTTTCAAGCCTCGCCTTATGTTTCTGACGTGTCCATCTCTCTACTTTGTTTGAATCAAAGTGGTCCATTATTTGGTTCCCCTTGTTAACTAATCTATTTCCCACCTCCATGCCTTTGCAGTTGCTATATATTATCCTTAAAATTCTCCTCCTTGTTACCTGTCGAAGATTTGTCTTTTTCCCTGTCCCCTCCTTTCTCCTTCCATATTCTCTGTTTTCATATAGTAACTTGTCCTCCTTTGAGATCCACTTAAATACACATTTCCCACCAAATTGGAGGCATGGTGGCTGTTGTATTACCATCGTAATACCATCTCCCTCCCCGGCTGTTGGCCCTCCTCCTCAAGGAGCATAACCCCTGCTTCACCATCTTTCTCTTTTCCTGACTGGTCTGTATGCCAGGGATCTTTAATAACTCCCATCCACACTCTTAAACTGCCTCTCATCACAATTCCTCAGGCCCTTTCAATTGATGATATGTTGATTCAGTCTCACACAGGGACGGCCCAAATACCCACAAGTGCTCACTCTTCTGGCTCTCCATTCTCATCTTCCCTTTTTTGACCATAGCTTAGTTCCACCATCTGTATAAGCCTATCCTTTGTCCTCACTGAGCCCTTCAGCCCATCTACCCCTCAGGGTTTCCTTAGAGCATTCTCCCTGGTCTGACTTCATCTGTCTCCTTTTCCAATAGTTACTTGGACTCTACATTGCCCTCTACTCTTCCTACCTATCCAGGTTGATAATGGGTAATAGGCAGATGGACCAAATATGCTAAATCGCAATGTGTGGGGCCCCCATCAATCCTGAACCAGCAAAGCGACACAACTGTCAGCAAAATGAACAGGCAGGACAACTGGCCTAATGGACAAATTAGCATTGGAAGATCTGAGGGGAACAGGACAAGATCTCAGAAGAAATCAGACTTTATTTGGTGTCTGTGAATGTAGATTTATTGAATTTAATTACAGTCACATGAAACCAGTGTTTTCCCACCCTCATGACTCTTGCTCAGATGTTTATAGAGTCATCATACTCCTCCTAACTCTTCTCTCCAGGCTAGCCTTCCCTGAAGCCTCCAAATCTCATCTAACAGGAGCTTGAAAACTGTTACCATCCTCCTTGTTTCTGTATGGTCTCCAGGTCATCTATGTTCTCCCTATGGTGCCCTCCTTGCCCCCGAGTCACCTCTGGCAGTGATCTGAGCAAGGCAGAAGAGAGAAGAGTAATGTCTTCTGGATTCCTGAAAGCTGCATCTCCATTCCTTGATGTAGCCTCTGATTGCTTTGGCTTTTAGCTGCCATGATTCTGTTTACTCATTTGGGGCTTATAGTCTAGTCCTTTAAACCTCCCAGATATTTTTTCCACAGAAAATGCTGTTAGCCATACTAACCCCATTTCTGGTCTCATGCAGTAGATTTTTAAAACCCTCAGCAGGTAGACATGGTGTCATTCCTGCTTTCAAAAGGAGCAAAGGTGATTCTTGGTATCTCCTGGCCTAAACAAGTAAATTCACAAACCAAGGGGCAGTCTACTGCATGGAGAGTAGGCCTGTGAGTTAATATGATCAGGGTTCAAATCCCACCTGTGGGACTCTAGGGAGGTCATTTAAACTCCTAGGATACCAGGAAACTCTCTAAGACCCTAAGTGGCAAAATAGGTCCTGCTTCTGCATTGATGGAGGAAATTCTCTCCCCCAATGAAATCACAGGTTTTAATGAGCTCATTTGCTCATTTCTCACTAGCTTTAAATTTTTCCAGAGCACTTTCTTCAAAATAATCACATAGGCAGTAGGTGGGCCAAGTATTTCTATCCCTTCATTTTCCAGAAGAAACAGTCTCATAGAAGGGTTAGAACTTTGCCTTAGTCAGACAACTAGGAAGTCATAGGCAGAATTAGACCCTGGGCTTTGGGAATCCCAAACCAGAGCCTTTCTCCTACAATAAATAGCCTATCTTTGCTTGCTCGGAAAGATTCAAAGATGAGACAAAATTTAGACAAGATTTAATCCCTACCCTCAAGGAATTTACGGACCTGGTGTGTGTGAGTGTGTGTGTGTGTGTGTGTGTGTGTATGTGTAAAAGAGAGTGTGTGAGTGTCTGAGAATGTGTGAGAGTATGTGTGAATGAGTGTGTATATGAAGAGGGAACCATATTCTCCTTACTATGACACATGTTGGTGCCACAATAGGGCAGCTCACAGCATACTCTGAGCATAGGAGGGAAATTGTTCTCAGTGGACAAACAGGGTGGGCTTCTTGAAGGAGATAGTGCAACAACTGGCCTTTGAAAGCTGATGAATTCAAATTGTAGATTGGAGATGGTGTTCCTGGCAGAGGAAAGAAGTTAAGCTAAGGTCTGGAGGGGAGAAATTTCAGTGATGGAATCTAAATCCTTTGTGTTGCCTGTGAAAAAGCAACAAAAAAAGGCTAGAGTGCTTGGACCGCAGTTGGACTAAACTGAAAACCAGAGGTTTCTTGATAACCAGTGGGGCACCTGGACATTGCATTTCCCCTCAATCTTGGATCCAATATCGTTCTAGCCTGGGTGGGAAATGCATTCACTTTCATTAAGGGAGCCCAGGGGGTCTGAGCTTTGGGTCTCTCCTAGCTTTGTCAAGCTGCTCACACTGTATCCTGGGCCTTGCTCTCTGCTGACATTTGAAGTTTGCCTAAATCCTGCAGTGAATATGGGGAAAGTTTGATTTATTGTCTCCTGGTAAGGGCAAACATTCCACTTGATTGAAACAATGCTGCCCTCCCCCCTGTGAAACCAGTTGGGTAGGGGCTGAGCGCTAATTGTGCTCGCCAGACTTGCCGTTGGGTTGGCGGGCATTTGGCCAATCAAGCCTGTGAGTTTTCCTGAGAAATGACAAATTACAGTCCATTGATTCAGGTGGGTGCCATTTGTAACTGACACGTTGCAAGGGGAGAATTAATCATTTGATTTATTGAGATTTGCTTCAACAAGGGGGTTTGAGCTGAATTCACCATTTTCCCCTTTTGGAATATATTGGCTTTATTTCATGGGCTGGATTTCAATCCTTTGACACCCACTACCTTCTGCTTTTGCATTGATCTCTCTTTTCCCTTTTCCCTGAGTCAGACATTCCTTTTGCAGATGGGGACTTACAGAAAGATCTCTTCATTGGTAGAGACCTGGTTCGAAGTTTTGGTCCTCCTACTAAATCTCTGGGTGACTCTGTTACTCACTTCTGCTCTTTTTGGCCTCTGTTTCTTGATCCAGAAAAGTAGCACCTCCAGAAAGATAGCATGGGAAAGTGCAAAGGACACTGAATCTGGAATCAGAAGGCCTGGATTCAAATCTTGCTATTGGCACTTAACAACCTTTGTGGCTTTGGGCAAGTCCCTTAACCTCCCAGGGCCTCAGTTTCTCTATCTGTAAAATGAAGAAAGCAAACTAGATAAATTCCCAGGCTTTCTTCCAGGTCTATGGCATTAATTCTGAAGTCTTTGCCAACTTTAACATTCTATTACTGGATATGTTGAAGGTCTAAATTGTAAGCTTAATATATTAACTAATGGATCCCAAGGTGTCTGAAAGCCTGAGGAAGTCTCTTGACTTCCCTAAGGCTCAACATCTTCCTTTGTACAATGAGGATAAGAAGGATATAGTCTCACACTTATAAGGTTGTTTCAAGGAAAATGTTTTGTGAAGTGCTGCAGTGATGTGGGCTCCTTTGAGAACCAACCACTTTGGGGACATTATCCAGAAAAGAAAAGCAGAGTTGGCATGGGAAGGAGCTCCTCTGAGACTGAATGCTGTGATTAGTCAGGTCTGCCATCAGGTCAGGACCAGTGGTCTATACACTGTGCTATACCATGCAGATATACAGGAGAAACACAGTACATTACCTGGATACTCATAGACCCCTTCCTCCCACCCCCAGTTTTTCCATCGTTCTGACTTTGCCCATGAAGACATTGTAAAATGCTGCACTTGGGGTCCGTTAGAACCACAACTACCCATTAACGGTATCCGCTGATGCCTCTTGTGAGCATGGAAGGGATATTGGCTCTTGAAGGGTCTGCCAATGGGACACAAGCTTTGGTAGATCCTCTCACTATGGGAAGGCTTCCAGTAGGTGCATTTGGGCATTGCCATCTGATGACTAGACAAGAGATTAGTGGCGGGGAGAAGTGGGGAAGACTCCTGCTTAAATAATGATGGGCTACTAGGGCTTAGATTTTTCCTTTGGCAATTCACAGAAGTCCTTGCTATGCCACAGAGGGCAACTCTTTCAAGGTTGTTGCATGTTTGGCCAATTGTGGGTTGGAGTCAGGATGAGGAAAAAGATGAATTCATTGGAGAAATTGCTAAGATTGACCAAATTAAACCATAAACTCTTTCAACCTTTATCTTTGAATGTATCTGTCCTCCCACCTCTAACCAGTGACCTGTCCCTCACAATAAAGAACAAGGAAGGAGACGGAAAAGTGATTTAGTCATACTGCTACACCATATATTAGTGGATACCCAATGTTGCATAGCCATCATGCTCCACCTCTGTGGAGAAGGGAGGTCTCACATTTTGTCATCTCTCTTCCTGGGGCCAGGTTTGGTCATTAAAATGACAGCATTCAGGTTGAGTTTGCTGCTGTTGCTGCTGCCATTAGTACTGGTGTGGCTATTGCTGTTTCTGTTGTTGCTGATGCTGTTGTTTCCATTGTGATGAAGTAATTTATTGTGTTTATTGATTTGTGGTTCTGCTTGATTCACTTCAGGATTTACTTGAGTTCTCCATGACTCTCATGCTGAAGTAGGCATTGGGGAGAAGAGCCAAAAGGAGGCTGGAGAAGAAAGGTTTGGAAGGAAGAAAGACAAGAAGCCAGAGCTTTGAAGTGTGACTTCAAATTCATTCCTCCATATCCAGGATAATCTCAGCCAGGACAGTATTGGGAGGGCTGGGAATTTATTCAACTCTGTCTGTCTGTCTCTGTTTCTCTCTCTCCCTCTCCCTCTGTCTCTCTCTATACATACATAAACATATATATATATATATATATGCATACATACATATATGTATATTTTAAAGGGAATTTTAGTACATTGTAATGGAAATGAAATGACTGGTTATTGATTAGAGACTCATTTCCAAATCAGGCCTCTCTGTTCACTTAGTTGACCAGATGGTTAACACGAAGTTAAAATCAATATTATATTAGAAGACCAAATAAAAGAGAAATTAGCTAGTGTCCAGTTGAAGCACCTCCCTCCCCTCAACCTGTCTGAAAATGCCATTGGTCCTGAAAAATTGAGAAATGAACACATTAAAAAAGTAGACAGTGACAAAACTATCATAATCTCCTCAGGACATTTAGCAACTGTAAATCAGTTGTCATCAAAAGGAGATGTAAAAAGCCTAGAAACTGCCTCAGTCAGCAGGAACTTGATATTCTTGCCAAGCGGAGGATTAGGGCATTCTAGGACAACCCTGGTATATACTACAAATTTATTTGTAAAGTCTAATAGAGGATTACAGTGGAAACTTAAGATCAACCTAATGGTGTAATCCAGGCAGAAGCAGTGGAAAATACCCCCCAAACAAATGTAAGTAAAGCTCAGTGAGCTTCCTGACAAAGGCAAACCATCACAAGGACATTGGAGGAAACTGGAAAGGGAGACTAGAGGTGAAAAATTGAGGCCGAGCTGCAAAAATTTATGCACCAACTCTTCTCCATTGATGGCAGTAGGACCACTGCCTCTAAACTCTAAAATCACAGTGCCAGGTGTGCTGAATGATTAAGAAAAATGGCCCCAAGGCAAACAAAGATGGGAAGAGCAAACTAAGAGTGCCCAGGAGGTCAATGCTGGAGACAACATATTTGTAAAGGTGCTATAATATTGTGTGTATAATAATATGAAGGTATCTGGAAAAGGAGGGGACAGTGAGAGCTTCTAAAATATCACAAAGTCTATTATTGCCTCCCCCCTCAAAGGTGACCAAGGAGTCATTAATAACTACTAACCTATATACTTACTTCCTATCTCCATGAAAATATCACGAGAATAATTTATACATGCGTCGAGAGCAGACTTGATAAATAATGAAAAAGGAACAAGCAAGCTTTTACAAATGATATTCTAAAACAGATGAACTTCATAGTTACATGGCTCTTGGTTGTTCATTACAGAAAAACCCACTTACTTGGTAGAGAAAAATGCCCTCTTAAGAGTTCTTTTCAAAGGTTTCTCCCACAACTCCTGACACTTTTTCCTTGATGTCTCCCCTGACTCCTTGACTCAGATGGAGTCTCTCCCTACAGAAATCTCTAAGCACTCTGCATGTAGCCCTTCTCTGGCACCTGCATAATGTCATCGCATTATAGCATACCCTATTATAATTATTCCTGTGCATGTCTTACTTGACTCTAAGCTCTCAGAGGGCAGAGTGCCATCTTCATGAGATGCAAGTTTTCACTCAATCCAAGGACTTCAAGCTATCCGGAGATAGAGAGGGTGGCCCTGAAGGCATTTGGATTCCACCTTTATAGACTTCCAGCGGAAGCAGAATGACTAATTATTGGAGAAGCCAGAGAGAGGATTCTTGCTCAGATACCTTTGAGATCCCTTCTAGTTCTGAGATTCTGGGATTTAGTGATTCATTGTTAGTCATCTGTCTATCCTTGACACAGGACTTGCCACACAATAGATACAAAGTATGGTAGGAATGACAAACCTAAGTCCCATTTGCCTTCTCCACAATTATTTGTAAAGTGCTTTGCAAACCTTAAAGAACTGTACAAATGTCAGTCAGTAGATAATCATATATTAAGTGCCTACTTTGTACCAGCAATTGTGCTATTCGTTGAAGGTACAAAAAAGGTCAAAGAAGGTGGCTAGGTGGCACAGTGAATAGAGCACTGGCCATGGAGTCAGGAAGACCTGAGTTCAAATCTGGCCTCAGACACTTAACACAAAAAACTAGCCATATGACCTTGGGCAAGTCATTTAACCCCAATTGCCCTGCTTTCCCCCCTCCAAAAAAAAAGTCAAAGACAGTTCATGCTTTCAAGGAACTCATAGTCAGGAATGTATTCTGGGAAAAAAGGTTAAGCAGTTTAGAAATTTCCAGGCTCTCCAGATTTCCGCATTTCCAGAATGGGGGAGACAATATGAAAGTAACTGTGAGGTGATAAGAGCCTGTAGTAGCAGGCTTAGGGGAGCATCAGAAGACAGAAGAGAGAATATGTGAGAGATAATATGAAAATAGAAATGATAGGATTTGGCCTTTGACTAGATATATGGGGTGAAAGAGTGAGAAAGCAAGGATAGTATAGGTCACAAGCTTGGGTGATGCGGATGATAGTGGGACACTCAACATGAAAAGGGAAATTAGGGAGAAGGGAGGGTTAGGGGGAAAAGAAAGTGAGCTCAGTTTTAGACATGGTGAGAGGTCAATGAGCCACCAAGTTGGAGATATGATACTGGATGGTAGGAGTAAGGTTAAAATTAGCCTAAGGTTAATGGGTGTGACCTGGACAAAGATCCAGAAAAGGAGAATGAGAGTGAGTGGTCAGGGATGTAAGAAGAAAACCAGGAGAAAGGAGAGACAGTAAAAGCTAGAGAGAAGAGAATATCAAGGGAATGAAGGTCTCCCACAATGTCAAAGACTTCTCAACAAAGAAGAGGAATGAAAAGTGACCTCTAGATTTAGATGACTGTTAACTTTGGAGAGAGAAGTTTCATTCAGATGATGAGTTTATGGTTGAAGCAGGTTTTTCCTTGTTGTAATTATTTCTCTTTTGACTTCTGGAATATTATAGTAAACACCTTCCTTTTCATAGTGCTAGTAGCCAGGTATTATGTGACTACCACTGTCATTCTGTGGAGTGGACTCATGTTGAGCTTGGACTCACGTTATGGATACTTTCAGCATTTTGTCTTTGACCAGATGGCTCTGGATTGGGGTCCCTAGAATTGTAAAGTTTGGAGTTTCTTTCAGGATATGACTAGTGAATTCTTCTATTTTCATTTTCCCTCTGTTTCTAATAGGTCTTGGCAGATGATTTCTTGAAATATGTTATCTAGGCTTTTGTGTGGTCTAGGTTTTCAGGCAGTTCCATGATTCTGAGATTATCATGCCTTAGCCTGTTTTTTGGATCAGTTATTTTTTTTTACAGGAGAGGACTTAGTTTTTTCTTTTTAAAAATATTTTAGAAGCACGATTTATCTTTCCCTCCAACTTCTGCATTTTTAAAAGCTCACAACAAGTACAATAGTTAAGACCTTGTCCAAAATTGCATCTCATCTTTGATTTTCAGTCCATCAAGTCTTTGGAGGAAGGTGAGTGCCATAACTCCTCTTCAGTTCATCACCAGAGTTCTTAAGTCTTTTAGAGTTGATTTTTCTTCAAATGACTTTCATTTGCTGGGTTTCTTCTGGTTCCTTTATCCTGTGTTTCTATTTGCTTTACAGTCATTTGGTCTTTATTTGATAAAATTTAATTTTAAGTTATACTTGTGAAATCTGGAACAACTGAGGAAACACAGATTCGACCTGAACATATTTATTTCTTAAGCAATGCATGCCAACTGCAAACAAATTGGGACCAGGATTCCTCAGTGTGGCACTGTGCCATAAGTATAGGGAGAGGCAGATTTTTATGCATTAAAGGAAAAAAATGAGCAGAATTTAAACCAGGATACAAGATGAGGTAACCTGGTTTCTAACTGGAGGAAAGACGATGGATTGTCCAAGTAGGGAAGATGGAAGAATTCAGGTTAGGAGGCAGCAAGTGGGTTTTGAGTCTTTTCTTCCCTAGAATTGGCAGCTACTGATTAGTTGTATCCACCTGCATTTTACCAAACAATAGATTGCTTTTACCATCTATTTTTCCATGAATTATTTGCAGAAAAGCAACAAGATAGAGGATAATACATATGGAAGGCAACGTTCGTGAGACAGAATCTGATCACTTCCCTCAATTCTCATATCAAACCAGCTCTCATTTGTAACTGAGTGACCTTCACTCTGTTTCTTTGTACTTGATTCAGTAAGGATTTTGTACTAACTATAGTAAGCTGTATAATCAGCTCTGATCATTAACTTCATGGTCCTATCCCCATAGAATCTTGACCCAATATGGTGTCAGAGCAACATCTACACAGGCTCCATTTATCCTAGGTGAAATCCTGCCATTTGCTTATATTTTGGCTCTTTATCAGTTTGTGATCTAGAAGGCTTCCATGTGTGGTTTCTGGGCTGGGATTTTCTGGCTGCATTCCTTCCCTAGCATCCACAGGTCTTTGGAATTATATGCTGGCAGAATATTCTATTGAATCTGTTCCTTCCACATATCCATGAGTAAGTTTAGGCTTTGATGATAAAAAACACCCTTATTTATCTCACTACTTTCTATCTCTCTTTTAATCCGCCATGTACAGACTACAGAATTAGAAATATTTATTACAAAATCTATTTTGTTTGTGTAATTCTTTTCTGCTTAAAATCTTTCAAAGACTTTCCAATATCTATAGGAGAAAATGAGTAGTTCACTGTATGGAATTTCATCTGAGATCAACCTTAACAAATTTTAATTGAATTACATTTTCTATCAAAATGATAGACAAGAAGAGCAAATTAGAGGGGGAAATTGAGGCTTCTCAATGGGAATCAGTCCTTAATGAGATTTGACCTTGACTTCTGAATACAATGTGTGTGCCTAAAATGCATGAGCTTTGGGGCCTGTGAAACTGGCTCTACCTGCTGGAGGGTTCATGTTTATTCACACTCTTTAAACACAAGTAGCTTTCATGGCTTGCCCTGGCTGCTTCAGTACCAAGGTCAGCTTCAGGTAACTATCATCCCTGGATTCTATCTTAGTAGGTCTATGGATAACACACAATTAGAGCTTTGTGGAAGCTTTAGAATATGGAATGTCAGACCTTTGAAGGACTTTAGAACAGATGACATGAGAATTGCAAGGTGACAGAACAGAGAATTTGAGAGCCAGGAGGAAGCAGAGAATTCTGGGAAAGCTTTATGTGAGTGCCAGTATCTAAGGCCAGTGAAGCCGTAGAATGAAGGATATGAGAGTTGAGACTTTAGAACATAGAGAAAAAATAGAATGTCAGGGCTGAAAGAGATCTTAGAATATAAATCTCAGGCCTGGGGAAGATTTGGAACAGAGGTTATGCTAGAAAGAGCTTTCCAAATAAATTGTTAATGTTCCTTTTGCAGGGCAGGAAGCTAAAACCTGGTAAGTGGGCTTTCTAAGATGACTCCACATCTCTAGACTCTTTTTACTTAAAATGATGAAACCATCTCCATGTTCTGAGTGGGTTCTGAGTTCAAAAGACATCACATTCCCACCCACACCCCCTGTAGACTGCAGGTATGAATCTCCTTATTCCTTGAGCTATCAATGACCTTTCAATAAAGTCTCCAATTTTGCATGCAGGAAATGGGCTGTTTGTGCATTTTTCATTTTGTGCTCCAAGGCTGAAGATTTACTAAATGCAGCTGCTAGAGTTTTCCCCAAAAATTAACTTCTGTACATACATATTAATTATGATTTAAATGCCTTTAAACATCTGTAATGATGCCATACATTGGGGAGGTTGTAAATTTCAAGCAGCAATTTGCTGTAGGAAAGAGAAAAACAAAGTCAACGTGGGTAGAGAACATTTTCTACTTGCCCAGGGCCAGTTCTCTCAGAGAGGTGATGGAAAGAGCTTTCTGCCTGGCTTTAGCAGGGCTATGTTCAAGTTCTGACTCTGTCACGTACCAGAACAGTAATCCTGGGAAAGTCGCTTCTTATCCCTAAGACTTGATTTCTCCTTTTGTAACATGAGGGAGAAAATCTTGGGCATTTAATTTTGTGCAGGGCTGCTGTGAGAGAAGCACTTTCTAAAGTTCAATGAAAATGAGTATCCAATAGTATTAGAAGCACCATGAGGCAGAGCATGCTCTTTTCACCTTGGTGTCTTGTCTCCATGACCCTGGACAAGTCACTTAACCTTTTCATATTCCAGGGAATTCTCTAAAGCTATGAGTTAGATTAAAAGTGTCAACTTTTTTTAGCAGAAGGAATTTCCTTGTAGGAATGGAATCACACATTTCCCCATCACATAGCCCTATCTTCACATCATAGTGTTTTGAACATAGGGATTTACTGAGCATTTGTTGCACTAAATTCTCTAGCTACAATAATTCACATTTTTGTGTCATTTCATAAATAACTTTCCTTACAATTGACCCGAGGTAATTATTACAAGTATGATCATCTTCATTTTGTAGAGGAGGAAAACAGAGGCTTTGCCCAGGAACACACAGGGAATAAAGGAGCATCAGAGCAGGGATTCAGACTCATCCCCTCTCCCTTCCAGGCCTCTTGGATTGGCCTGTCTGGGATTCTGGTTGAAAGTGACTGATACTCCATGAAGATCTAATGCACAAAAGTGGTTTTGGCAATGTGCAAGTTTTCTTCCTCTGTATCTTCAATAGTCAGCACGTCTTTGTCTAAATTCTATGTTATGTGCAGGGCATTGGCCTCTAGGATAAGGGACTTAGCAGCTCAGAGGGTGCAAGACTCGGGTTATGATGATTTGCTGCAGGTGCAAGGCTGGAAGTGAGTTGCTGCTATTTTGGTTTGTTTCCCAGGAGATGCTAAACCAGAGCCGGCATTTAGGACTCCTGACTTTCAGCCCAAGGGTCTTTCTTGGGCACTGGGCTGCCTCTCTCTAGTTGTCTTAATGAGGAGAATGGAGAAGGGCTGATGGGAACGCTTAATGGGGAGGGTATCCAATGACCTGTGTTTGAATCCCAACTCCTGCCTCTAGCTGTGATAATTTGGGCATGTCACTTCTCTTCTCTTTGCCTGGTGGTCCCATGTGAGAAATGAAAGCCGGCCTGAAAGACCTCCCAGCACCATTTCTCTTCTGTAGCTATGTACCCTTTTATGGAGGACTCATGTTGTTTCCATAGTATGGCATGAGGGAGGCTATTTTAATAAAAAGTATCATATGAAAGATGATAGTTTGGCCCTGCTTCTTCTATCCTGTCCAGACCACATATGGAGCACTGAGTTCAGTTTGGAGTGGCACTTTTAAGGTAGACACCAGAGAAACATCTGGAAAGGGGGTAACTGGGGTGGCAAAAGGCCTTGAGGCAATGCTCTATAGATGAATAAGCATGTGTTAAGCTATTGTAATGTTCCCATCACTGTCCTAGGTATTAGTGGTGCTAGACACATCCCTGTAATCCCTGCTACTGGGGAAACTGAGGCTGATGGATCACTTAAGCTCCAGAGTTCTAAACTACTGGGGAGTAGAAGCTGATTGGGTGTTCACACAAAGTCTGGCACTGATCTGGTGAGCCCCTGGAGCAGAGGGTGACCAGGCTGCCTAAGGAAAGAAGAGCCAGCCTAGGTCAGAAAAGCTGAGCAGGTCCATGTTTCTATTTTGATCAGTATTTGGATCAGGTCTGTGAGTGATTACTTCTCTTCCATCCTAGGTGAGTGAGACCTGGTCTCAAAAAAAGATGGTGATTAAATGCTAAGACTATAAATACAAAAATAAAGACATTTCCTTCTATCAAGAATTTTCCATTCTAATGGGGGAAGTGGCACACAAAGAGGTAGGTGACCAGGTTGGGACACTTTGGCCTGGAAACATGCATAGTCCAGGGTTGTATTCTCTCCATCCCAAAGAAGTCATACTTCCTGAGGCAGCGTTTCCTCAGTTTTCCTAGTTTGTTGCTTTCCAGCTCCTGTAAACTATTTGTTACTAGATTAGACTTTTCTATCACATGGTGAATTGGGATTCAGTGGGATGGGATGCGGTAGGGGGCGTAAGTGGGTGGGGAATTTGACATTTCTTTTGAATTGACTCCTCTCCCACTCTTGGTGTTTTCCAGGTACAGCTACAGGGAGTATGCATCATCAAGGCACTCTTGAAGATTCACTGACCAGCTGTTGGATTCCTTTCTCTGATACACAAAAGCCCAGAGATATGTCTAATTATTTCAGCCAATCCTAATTAATTTTCTGGCTACTGTCATCTTATTTTGTCCAGTGGACAAATGTGTTACATTCCTCTCAAATTGATTAAGGGTTTATTCCTATTTTAGTTACAAATTTAATCGATTGATTGAAAGAGTTGGCGAGGCTTTGTTCACAACTGATTACACCTTTGATTCAGTAGTCAATCAATATTTCAGAAGAGGTCTTCTTACCTGATAAGGGCATTAGAGTAGAGCACATCTTGTTCAGTTCCATTCACTGGGGTTTCAGATTATGGGAACCCCCTTTCACACAATGAAATAGATTTTGCCAATCACATTCCACATTCATTTGATTCTCTCAACAGCCCAGTAAGTTTGGCCCTATTTTATAGATAAAGATACTGAAAACCAAGTAGGAGTACTAACTTCCCCAAAATCATACAGTCAGTGTCTATGGCAGGCCTCTAACCCAGGTCATCCTGACTAAAAGGTCAATACTCGGTGCTCTCCAAGGTGCCTTCCAATGTTAAGATTCTATTGAGAATCATGGCAGTCTTAGAACCATTGTTTCAAAAAAGGAAAACACCATCAAGTACCTGAAGAGAGGGGGGCTGGTGGTGAATATCATCACTGTCTCACAGGAGCTGAGCTAAGGGAAATGAACTAGAATCATATCAGTGAAGAGAATAACCAAATCACAGAAGAGAGACAAGCATCTACCGCCCTGCACATCACTCCAGACAGGCTTTCTCTGCAATTGTCCTTCCTAAGATCTAGACAAGGGCTTCACAACCTTTCAGAAGATGCTGACTCATGCTGGAAAGAATCCTGTCTGTAGAGGCTCAGGGCCGGCTCTCTTTTGGCTACCCCCAGCCCAATCACTTACTAGTTGGGCAGTCTGGGACTCTTTCCCACCTCAAGGCTGTTTCCTCACATGTAAAACTCAGTAAGGGTCCCTTGTATCACTTACCCTCCAGACTGCTCTGGGACTCAAATGAGATAATGTATGTAACCTGCTCTGGAAACCTTATCCAGGTGTCAGCCAATGTGATCAAAATTCCTGCTTCATTGTGCCAGATAAAGAGACTGAAATATTCACTATGTCCTCTTAAAATGTGAGTAACCTCTAAGAAGTTTAAGCATGCTGTCATTCACAAGTCACTAATGCTGAAGACAGCTTTCCTACCCTGTAAAGGGAGGGTGATGGGTGATGTGGTGTTTAAGGGCCCTCTCACTGACAGACTGAGGTCCATATCAGAGACTTTCTATCCCAAGGTTGTGATTAGTGTGATATTGGTTTGTAGGTCCCTTACCAGCTTGGATGCTTTATGTTCTCTCAATCTCTTTCCTCATTTGTCAGATGAGAGTGGTAGCCTAGAGACACTCTAAAGTCCCTCCTAGACATGCCATTTGATGATTTCAGAATCATTTGCACAGAAAGAAAAGTAGTTTTAATGAAAGAAAAGAAGATATAGAGGTGATTGAGCTCTTTCTCGAGCTTGGGGCAATCTTGGGAAAGGTAGACCTGAGTGGGACCCAGGCGGAGAGGAAATGGAGCATGAGGAGCAGGAGAACACTGAGTCACTGATGGATGGTGGCAAGGGAGAGAGGCTCTAAGGGCTTCAGAAATGGAAACAGAAAGGGAAGTAATAGGGCAGGATGAATAACATTTTGCAGTTTAGCAACATGGTCTGTTGAAAACCTTCTGACCAGATAGATGCCTTTGACATAGGCATCTAGATGGTTCTAGAGCAGGAGTTCTTCATTTTTTAATGGATTCCCTACTTTGGCAGCCTGGCAAAACCCATGAACCCCTTCTTAAAATCATGTTTATAAATGAAGAAAATAAAATACATAAGATAACAGAAGAACCAATATTGAATGTATATATCTATATGTTATATACATTATGTACATCTAAATGTATATATCTATATGTTATATACATTATGTACATCTAAATGTGTATATGTATATGTATGTGTGTGTGTGTATGCATGTGTATGTGTATGTGTATGTGTAGATGTAGATGTAGATGTGTGTTTGTGTGTATTCCATGTGTCCTTCTGGATACATGCAGTGTTAGTGAATATCTAATCATCTTTGAACTTCCTAGATTCCTGAGAGTCTGAACATTTGGGTTATTTGTTTGATTTTGGAACATTGTAGCTTGTCTCCTTCCCACTGCCAATCCAACAAATTCCTGCCCCCACACCCCATGACACATTTACAATATTTGATGTAAAGTAAATATGTCTAAATGCCTCTAGAGCCCCTTTGAGATGATGTAGGGTCATGGAAATGTTGGGTTTGAGTCAAAGGGTCTGAGTTCAAACCTCATTCCTGTGCTCACTTATCGGTGGGATCTTGAGAAAATCTCTTCACTTTTCAGCTTCACTTTCTTCCTTTCTGAAATTAGATTTCACAAATGATTGGTGCTCTTTCCACTATGACGCCTACCTTCCCCTCATTTCTTTTTCAGGGCCCTAGTTTCTTCCTCTATAAAATAAATATATTGGACCAAATGACCTCTCAATTTCCTTTCAGCTCTGAGATTTGATGTCCTTGCCCCACCCACTGGGGTGTGCTTTTTCCCAACCAACTTCAGGAATCCTTTATCTGGCCTGCCTTGTTCATCCATCCATCCTATGCTGGGGCTGCAACTTAGAAAAGGATGCCACATTTCCCAGAGGAGTGAATTTAAAGACCAGCACTAACAAGTCAGAAGAAGGCAACCCCTGAACTTAAAAAGAGAATGTTGTGTATTTTATGTGAACATGATTTCCCTGCTTTACCTCTCCTCTGAATTCAGTAGGAGATGGAATTTCATACAAATTGGATGATAGAACCATTTTTTTTCCAGATTAGAAGCAAAAATATTTCATACCAATTCACAGACTTCTTTTCCAGATGAATATATATTAGTCATAGAATTATAATCTGAGAGATAGAAGAAGCTTCAGAGGCAAAACTGAGACCTCGAGAATTGTGCACAGAGACCAAGTGGAAGGGAAGATCCAGATGGTACAGCCCCAGGGGTAAGGCTGATTTCCCACTAGGAAAGTGCTAGACAGAGAAAGAAGTATGCAGCAGGATGGTGCTAGAAGTGTCCTTTAAAATTTCTGCCCTAGAGCAAAGCCCCAGTGACCACACCCTAGTGGTAATCTTGCCCATCTCCTCCCTAAACCATATTTTTATCACATCTGACCAAGGGTCATCTAATCTCCACTAATGAGGAACTCACTCCCCAAGATAACTCATTCCTTTGTTGGACAGAGCTCATTGGCAGAAAGTTTTAGATCATAGAGTCACAAGTCCAGAGATTTAGAACTAGCAGGGCCCCCAAATATCATGGAGCCCAACCCCCTCATTTTCCAGCAAAGGGAAATCTGCTTCCTGGCATTGTTGATTGTCTGGGAACATATGACACTGATATGAAAATCATGGGATCCCCCTCCCCCCATTTCCCCCTTTTTTTCTGTTTTTACAAACTCCAAACAGAATCAGCCTGTTCATATACGCTTTGGAATAGGAGAGGATTGTATAGAAAGCTAGGAATTCTTTTATGTAGAATTTGCTCAAGAGAATAGGCTTTCAGCTACCAGGGACCCTGCAGACCTGGGAGGCCAAGCCCTCCGTCCTCAGTCATGGCCACTCAGATTTGGTGAGCTTTAGTGATCTGCCCGAGGTCATGCATCTAGGCATGAGATCTGAGACTCAAATCCAGGCCCTCCCTTTGATGCCAGTGCTTTTGTACCCACAGCATGTCCTTTGGGTCCACTGAGTGATATTATTAATGAAAAGATGTAATCATGCTCTCCATATATCTAAGTGGCTCTTAGGCAAAGATGGTGAGCAGCAGGTAAGAGGGGAAGGAGATGAGGAGGTAGTAGGGGCATCAGAGGTCATATGGTTGTGCCTTTTCATTTATTAGAGTAGGAAATTGAGACCTGTAGAGATGAAGTGACTTTGAATCAGAGGTTGGTAATTAAAGGGATCTTATTGGTCATATGGACCCTCATTTTACAGAGAAGGAAATGGAGGCTCAGAGCTAAGTGATTGACTCACGATCTCAGATTCAAATCCTATGGCAAGTCAATAGTGGGATATGATTTTGAACCCAAATTGTCTGAATCCAAATACAGTTCTCTCTCTCCTATACCATACTGAATCTGAGTTTAGTTCTTTGTTAATTTCTGCCCTTGTGACCTTGAGCAAGTTATCTTCTCTATCCATAAAATGGGTCAACACTGTGATGCTTGCCTCACAGATAGGATATGAGGGTCAAATGAGCTCATGGGTGTGAAGCGTTTTTCCCAGTTAAGGACCAGGCACATGGGAGCAGTTAGGATCCTAGGCACAGCTCAGGGAAGGCCTGTGGGTTGAGAATGTTCTAGGATCCAGCTAATCTCACTGCTTTTGATGCAAGAAGCATCACTTTGTAGCAGAAAAACTCAACCAGAGAATGTTCAGAAACAGAAAACAAATGCTAAGTTTCTATTTTCTAATCTTTTTTTCCTTCTGGTCTGAGTGCTTAAAAATGGCCAGTTTCCTTACAAATACTCCAGATAATCAGGGAGGATGATGGAAATGATCACAGCTGCAAAGCTCTCTAGCTGGCCAATCCCATTTCTAAGTAATATCCTTATAATAGAGAACTGGGTTCTCTGAAATGGAAGTGACTGATGGGGAAAGAAGACGTGATGAATGGCTTGCCAGCCTTTTGTTACTTGTTGTATTGAGTTTCTGTATAGTTTGACTCTTGGATAAAGCAATACAAGAGAATAGGGCCTATTTTATCTTCCATCTTTATTTATTGAGATGAGGATGTTCCTCCAATTAAATTCTTAAGGTAACTGGGATGAATTCATTTTGAAAAGTGGATAATATTGATAGGAGCTCTACAGTTGGAGGGAACTCTGCACTTGGTGCCAGAAAGCCTAGGTTTGAACACTGATCCTATAGCAGTCAATTGTGTGACCAAAAGCAAATCCCTTTCCCTGTTCTTGCCTCAGTTGATTCCTCTGTAAAAGTAAGAGGATGAACTAGATAAATTGACATTCCTTCTAACATTACAAGCCCTATAAAAGCATTGACATGTTCTAGCAAAATCAAACTTGATCACATCATAGAATGTAGTTTAAAATTTGCCTCATTGCATAGTCATGCAGTAAATGAGGTGAACTCCCACCCAAAACACAGAATTTTTCTGTCTTTTTAATAGTCATTTAATCTCTTGAATCTTACTTCAGAAGACTAAGGTGAGCAAGCCTATGCCAATGTAAGTGGGAGACAATTCAGTTACCAACAGAAGTCATTAAATGCAACTCTTTAAAGGGCTGGCATCACACAGATATGTTTTAATGGGATTACTGTCAGACCTCACTTGATTCCATTTATAGATGACATGATTTTAGAGGATCAGAGAATCTCTGAATGGGAAGGAACCTATAAGAGCACCTAGACCAAGGAAGACCTGGACAAGAATGCTCTCTACAATATTCTGCAATCACAGTCATTCTGTTTCATCACAAAGCCATCCAAGCATGGGGAAGCCATTGCCCCCTGGGCTAGTTGATTTCTCTTTAAAATATCTCCATTTACAAAATTTTATCTTATTGTGACCCTATCTTTCTGACTTCTTCCAATGGCTACAAGTTCTGAGCTCTGGGTTCATGTAAAACGTACCCAGTTCTTCACCCTCACCCTTGACCCATATCATAGCCCTTTAAATACAGATAGACATTTTAAAGTCCATTGTTAAGTCTTCTGTTCTGTAGTCCAAACATCATTAAACAGATGATGATTTAAAATTTTTTAATTTTAACAAATTACATGTTAAAATGTTTTTAAAGCATTAAAAAAAGTTTTGAGTACTAAATTCTATCTCTCTTTCCCTCCCTCCCCTATTCCTTCTCTAAGATGGTAAACAATCTAATTTAGTTTATACATGTGCCATAATGTAAAATATTTTAATATTAGTCATTTTGTAGAAGAGACTCAAAAAGGAAGGAGGGAAGGAAGAAAAAGAAAGAAAGACAGTAGCATGCTTCATTCTGTATTCAAACAGTGTCATACATCATTTAATTGTTGAGAATAGTTAAGTTAATCACAGTTTTTCATCATACAATATTGCTGTTACTGTGTACAATATTCTCCTGGTTCTGTTCACTTCACTTTGCTTCAATTCATTTAAGTCTTTCCAGATTTCTCTGAAATCATCTTGTTTCTCATTTCTTATAGCACGATAATATTCCATCATAATTATATAACATAGCTTGTTTAGCCATTCCACAATTGATAGACATCCTCTCAATTTCCAATATTAGCCACCACAAAAAGAGCTACTATAAATGGTTTTGTACAAATAGGTAATTTTCTTTTTTATGTCTTTGGGAAACAGACCTAGCAGTGATATTGCTGGAATAAAAGGTATGCACAGTTTTATAGTCCTTTGGGCATAGTTCAAAATAGCTCTCCAGAATAGTTGGATCAGTTCACAACTCTACCAACAGTACATTAGCATCCTGATTTTCCCAGATCTTCTCCAACATTTATTAGTTTCCTTTTGTTGTTATATTAGCCAGTCTGACAGGTGTGCAGTGGCACTACAGAGTTGTTTAAACTTTCATTTTTCTAATCAATAGCAATTTAGAGTATTTTTTGATATAACTGTAGAAGCTTCAATTTCTTTGTCTAACAGAATATCATTAAATCATGTAACCTCATTCCTTGAACATATCCTCATGTGGCATGAAAAGGTTTCCTTAACTGTCTTGGTTGCTCCTCTTCCCTATTGATGTGAGCTATTATTTGCTAGATCTTGTCCTGCTTCTTAGTGTCCTTATTAACATGTTTTGACAGCAAAATAGAGTAAAGTAAGACTCTCCCTTACTTGGTCCTAGTCACTATTCTCTTCATTTGGCAGAAATCTCTCTTAGCCTCCTATACTGCAATGAATGGTCTGATCTTGAAATCTCCTGAAAGGCCCAGGTAATTTTCGGGTGAACTGCTGTCTTGCTATACATCCCTCATCTTAGATTTGCATGGGTCATTTTTAGAACCTGTGTTAGGCTTCAAATTTACCCCTGTTAAATCTTGTATTATTGAATGTGGCTGAATATTCTAGAAAGCTAAGTCAACTTCACTGGCCCATATTCCATTCTTTCTCTTTCTTTGAAAATTGAGCTAGAATTTGCCTCTCTTTGGTCCTATGGTATTTCTCTCACACATTAAGACTTTTTCAAGGTCACTGGAGGGGCTCAGCAATCACATTTACCAACTCCTTCGATACCTAATGAGGTTGATGAATTTGGACTGGATTCCTGGAAGTCCCACAGGGCAATGAGGTGCTTTCTGACTACCTCCTTATACATCTATGTATATAAGATACAGAAACTTGGAAGTAATCTGTACACAGATGAAAAGTGAACATACTGGAATGGATATGCTTACTGAAGGAGAGTAGAGAAACATGAAGATCTGGGACAGAGCCTTGAGGACATCCAAACTAAGTGGGTGGAATATGGATATGAATCCAGTACAAGAGACAGAGTGATCTCCTAGATAGGAAGATAACCAGAAGAAATCAATGGCAAGGACAACAAAGCAGGAAAGAGTGGGTAGAATGGGAGGGCTGGTCAAATTCAGATGAATCAAGACAGGGAGGAACTGAGAAAGGTCATTAGATTTGGTAATTATAGGATTAGGGGAATCTTAGAGCAAGTAGTATCAGTTGAATGGCAGAGTTAGAAACCAGATTCTTAGAAGTTAAGTCAATGGGATATGAGAAAATGAAGTAATATTTGTAGACAGCTTTTTCTGAGTTTTGCTGTGGAAGGGAGGAAGGATATAGGGTATCAGATGATGAAAGGATATCAATGTCTTGAGTTATTTTTTTTAAAGATAAGGTCAGACTTGGTACATTTCTAGGCAGCAGAGAAGGAACTGGTAGATAGGAGAGATTAAAGAATGGCTTAGGGAAGTGGCAATCTCTGGAAAGAGAGGAAGGAGTGAGTTCAAGAGCGTAAATAGAGGGCTGACCTTGCCTAAAAGAAAGACAACCTTTTCCTAAAAGATGAAAGTATAGGATCATAGAATGGGGAATGAAGTTGGGAGATTTTGAGGCATTGGATGAGAAAAAAGAGCTCACAGTGGGAGGCCTTGATTTTCCCCATAAAGTATACAAGGCTATATTCAGAAAGGAAGAGAAGCTGGGAGAGGAAGATATCGATGATTTAAAGAGAAGAGGAGATTTGAAATAGTCATGACTAGCATTATAATCAGGAGTCAAGCAGAGAAGAATGTCACTTTCGTGAAGTAGTGAGGGGTCAATTGAGATTCAATAATATTAACCTGTAGTGAAATCACTCAGTTCTATTGCAACAGGTTTGCCAGAATGTGAGTAGGACAAGAAATGGCAGATTGTGGGGGTAACCTAGGTTTGAGGTTTGACAAGTTCTGCATGACAAAGTGACAAGGCAGAAGGGAATCAAGATCAAATATAGTGTACAAATGAAGTGATCACTCAAGTCCATGAAAAATAAAATGAGGTCAGGGCAAGGGTGAATGATTAGGAAAGCAGGGGGTGGGTGGGATATTTGGTGCTGGATTGAATAAAGAATAAGACTGTGAAGAGTGAAGTTGAGGGAGAGAAGGATGAGAGATTATCAGCAGGGAGTAAATTTCAGATTTCAGAGTTGTGGCAATAGCCCAGTGTTGGATAATTGCTGAGAGTTCCCAGGTCACCATCCCTGTGGGTGGCTCAGTTGGAGTTAAGATAAAGGTCATAGGAGTTGGGGACATTGATAAATTGGGAGGCAGGGGGCTTGAGGCACCATTGAAATGTATTAAAGCTTGCATAATGGTAGGCATCCAGATTGATTCTCCACAAGATTTGCTGGTTTGATTTGAAATATGTTTTAATTGTAAGCCTTCAATAAGTATTTGTGAAAAGAATCGCTATTTTTCAATGTAACAAATTGTGTCTCAACAATCAAAAGCAGGCCAATGTGGAATGCCTGGCCTTCTCAGTAAGTCCCATATCAGTGGAAGTCTTCAGGTGATGGTTAGATGCTCATTTGTGGGCAATGTTGGAGAAGAGATTCCTGATAAGAGAATGGTGTCATCTCCCATTTATGTGGTGCTCTGGTATTTGCCACATAGGTTACATGAGTGGTCTCAGTTGAGTCTTCTGCTAACTCTGAGGGAGCTATTATAGTTGGTATTATGCATATCAATATCAACTTGAGAGGAAGTCTCCAGAGGAGATGCCCAGGATTTGGTACTTGGTTTGGTCTTGTTTTCTATTCATACCAGTGATGTGGTCAAAAGTACAGAGAGAATCTTCTTCAAAGTTTCAGATGCCCAGGAGGAGTTAACATTATCCATTTTTTTTTGTCCAAGTTATCTGGCTAGATTTGAGCATTGGACTGAATCAAATAAGGCGGATTTAACAGGGCCCCTCATAGGGCAGGTAGGTGGCACAATGGGTAGATTGCTGGGACTGAAGTTAGGAAGACTTGCCTTTCTGAGTTTAAATCTGGCCTCTAACACTTATTAGCTGTGTGGCCTTGGGCAAGTCACTTAACTGTTTACTTCAGTTCCTCATTTGTAAAATGAGCTGGAGAAAGGAATGGTGAACAACTCCAATATCCTTGCCAAGAAAACCCCAAATGGTTTGTGAAGTGTCAGACACAACTGAAACAACCAAACAACAATACTTAAGAACCCTGTTGTTGTGTTTGATTGTTGTGTCCACGAGAGTTCTTAGGCCTTTCAAAGCTGTTTGCTTTTGTAGTGCTATAGTTATTACACAGATTCTCTACTGGTTCTTCTCACTTCACTCTACATCAGTTCATACAAATCTTCCCACTTCCTTTTGAAACCATATCTTTTGTCAGTAGCTATAAATACAAAGACACATGTTCAGAACTGAACCTTGCAATGACAAGATAGGAATAGGAAAAAAATAGACGTGAGGATTTTAGTGACCTTGAAATGTGTAAGCAATGCATTGTGCCTGGAATCAGGAAGACCTGAGTTCAAATCCTAACTCAGATACATTCCAGTTGTGTTATCCTGGGCAGTCACTTTGCCTCTCTTCCTCCATTTCCAACCCCATCTGTAAGAGGGAGTTAATTAAAGCATTCACTTCACCAGATTGTTCTGAGAATCAAAGGAATGAGAAGATGTGAAATGCTTTGCAAACCTGGGAGTTCTTGATAAATGCTGGTAGCCATAAGAAAAACTAATGGAATTTTTCAGTGGCACTTGAATGAGAGGCCAAGTTTCCAGGAATAGTGAGAGAGGTGCTGTTATTATTACCATTTAAAGATGAGGAAACTGAGTCTGAGGGAGGTTAATGACTTGTCCAGGGTCATATAACTAGTGACTATCTAAGGCAAATTGGAAATGTCAAAGTTAGGATTCAGGCTTAAGTTTTCTGATTCTCTGTTGGGTACCCTGGCTTTTGTACCATGCTATTGACCCAGTGGTAATATGGATTCCTAAATCAATCATCGGCTACCACACGACTTCCAAATTCGAAGTTGGTTACCCTAAGAAGCCTATGGAAACAAAGTTGGAGTGGCCAATTACTGGTCTTTTCTCAGACACAGGTCTTTTTAAGGGCTAAGCCTGTCACTGAAGTAATTTGACAGGCTTGTTGAAGGTGGCTCAGGTATGATGGATTTATGAGTGAATAGGCTCTGACTTCCTGGGCACCCAGTGGAGGGCCTGGCTTTGTTAATGATTTGGGATATTGATGTGGATATACTTCATCATTCTCTCACCCATGGCCCGAACTTGGGGACAAGAACTTCTCCTGAAGCACTAGAAAGGTTTTCGGGGCAATTAATAGCTTCTAAATGGTTCCACTACAGGTCAACATAAAGGGAAAGGGAGGCAGACAATTAAAAAAGGACAAAACTTAGTGCTGAAGGGCCCCCTCTTAATTCATCACACAGCTATGAACATCTAGATGAACCTATGGATCTAATCAAGGGCCCACCTGTATCCACCACTTAGGCTAAAAGGCTGAAATAATAATAACTCATAATTCCAAGGCTTTTACTCCTTTTTCCCACCTCCTATGAATTTGTTGGGCCAAATAATAGTATATAACCCCCATTTAATAGAGGAGAGAACTGAGAGTAAGAGAGACTATGTCTTGGCCATGATTGTGTAGTCATTTGGACATGGTGTTTTAACTCAGTTTTCCTGACTTTGAAAACATTGCTCTCTTCTTTCTAAGGGCCAGTTATTTGATGTCTGGAAAGAAAGGGCTGCCTGATAGGAGTTTGGGAGGTATCTTTAATTGGATTTAAATATTCTTTTTTTTGAGGTGATAGTGAAAAGGTTTTATCCTTATTCTTTGGATTCTCTCTCTAGTACAGCAGAGTAAGGAGGAATTGGATTAAGTAATTATGTAATAATTTGCGTGGAATGTGACCATTTTAATCCACCAAGTGGGCAGCTCCTTAGGATTCTGTGGCTAATTATCTTTGTTGTAATCTTCATCACTGGGATGTAATGAAGGATTATATCATCTCAACAAAGACCTGTATATATTAGCAAGGGACAGTAAAAAAGAAGCCCATGATTCTGCCAGATTGGAGGTCCTCAAGTCTACGAGGCCAGAACATTCTGTCCTACTGGTCAGCTTTCCAAGTCACTAGAAAGGATTCTTATTGACTAAGATGAGCAGAAACAGTCCTCTGTGTGTGATCAAGCATCTCAGGTTCTAGGTGGGACTCTACTTCTTGCTTTCTTTGAGACTTTGAGCAAATTCTTGTGTAAAGCAAGGGGCTCAGACTAACTGATCATTAAAATATCCGCCTCCATCTCTAAATCCTATAGTTTTGTGATCTGAAGCAAAAAACTCTGGATTAGAGGATGTATCGATGAACCGTACCACCAAGTACCACAGTGGGCAAATCCCCAAACCAGCTAGGATGTTATTTTTTGTTCACAGCCATCAGGAGGCAGATCATGAAGGTGCTCAGTTCTTGGCCCTGAAAGGATCTCAGACTGCTGTAGGCTAGGCACTTTTCAATTCAGTATTAGGTTATAAAATTTAGCTTCCTTTCAGGGGAAAAAATTCTTTTTCATTCATGTGCCACAATATATTTAGCTATTCCCCAGCTGATAGGCATCAACTTTATTTGCAATTCTTAACTATTATAAAAACTACTGCCATAATTATTTTGGAGTATATAGATACTTTTTTTTTCTTATTGGTAGCTTCTTTGGGGTAGAAGCCCAATAATGGAGTTTCTAGTTCAAAGCATATGAACATTTTAGTTACTTTGCCTAATTCCAAATAGCTTCCCATTGTGCTTATGAAAACTTAAAGTTCTACTAACAACGTGTTAATGTGTCTATTTTTCCATAACACTGCCAACAATGATTTTTGCCATTTTTTGATTATTTTTATTTTTGATTATTTTTGCAGGGTATGATATAAACACCAGTAGCCATGGTTCCTTGTTTTGATTTTCATTTCTCTTGTTATTAATGGTTTGGATAATTTTTTCATGTAATTGTGAATACTTTGCAGTTCTTTTGAGAACTGTTTCTAGGCTATTAAGGAATGGTTATAAATCTCATACACATTTACATATATAATATCTTTATCGTTTATCTATATATCTTGAATGCCAATCCTTTAAGAGAGAAATTTGATAGAAATATTTTTTTATCCCCATTTGCCTACTTTTCTCTATATCCTTTATAGGATCAACTCTTCCAAGGTGTCCACTCTAAACGCAGTCTTCTATGTTCTTTCTGCCAGTCTTGTAAGATTTACCTCCATGGTTTCCCCTTTTCCATTGTCTCACTCTCAGAACAGTGCCAATTATTGTAGGTTTCAGAAAGGAGAACCCTTCCTTCCTCTCCCTCCTCCGTTCCACACTGATTTATACTCTCTCTTGTTGACTTTGTTTTTCTGTATTTGCCTGGAAATCTCTTCCTTCTGTCCATGATTTCCTACTCCAGGTGCTAATCCCCCCCACCCCCAAATGCTTCCCCTTTATACAACAAGTAGACTTTTTAACCTTCCAGTTTCATCTTGGGTAAAGTCCTCCTTTCCTTTCCTTTCACCCATAGGGACATTTATCAGTGCAACTCTTTCCAGCTTCTAAGTAAGGCTTCATTTCTTTCTCCTCTTTTTCAATCTTTGCCCTGTCCTTTAAACTCCTCTGTAGGCTTTTCTCTTTCTGAAATCAGAGATCACAATCCCTTTATTGTTAGCCCTAGATTAGATTCAGCACATCACTCATTCCTCTCTATCTCCCAGCTCCACTCCCCAGCTTTCATATACCCTCCTATGTTGTAATGTAGTCTCAAAAAAAAAGCATTCACCTCTGTGTGTATGTGTGTGTGTGTGTGTGTGTGTGTGTGTATGCGTGCATGCACATGCAGGTTGGTGGGGTGTTTCTAGGTTATTCACAAGGTTTCCTGTCTAAATCTTCACTGCTAACTCTACCAGATTTCCATCTTATCATCTGCTTATCTCCTTGAGTACCTTTAGAAAGAAGTCTTACTGTTCTTTTTGTGTTCACTCTGTTGCTATCAGTGTCTGAATTTATTTACCCCTCCTGAAATTCTGTTGTTAGGGATGTTAAAGAAGCAAATAATTTCTTCAGTTTTTTTTTCTAAAAATGTTTAAATTCTACTTTATCATTGGATGTCCATCTTTTTTCCCATATGGCTAAGCTCAGATTTTCAGGATAGGACACTCTCAACTGCCCTGAGTTCTGATACTCTTTGGAATACATTATTCCATTCCCTCTTCATTTTTTTCTTGGTGGGTGCAGAATTGTCTTGTGTTATTCAAATGTTCTTTCCTTTGTATTTGAATGTTTCTCTCCTGATAGCTTGCAGATCTTACTGTTTCTGAATTGAATTGTTATATATAAGCACTGTGTGTCTTGGAGTTTGCAATCTTGTTTCCGCCCCTCCCCCAACTCCCATCCCCCACCTCCACAGGTGACTTGTGAATTCTTTCAATTGTAATTTCTTTTTTTTTTTATGTCTGGAATTTTTAGACAGTTCTCTTATTTCCTTCATTATATTGTTTTTATTTATTTATTTTACTTTAAAACATTTTAATTCCTTTTGTTAAATATTCCAGCAGTCAATTTTATTAACTATTCCAGCAGCCTGCTCAAAAAAATGCCTCTGCAGTAGTGATGGTCTTTATATTTTATTGCTACAATGTTAGAAACTATTGCATAATTTCTTTGGAGAATGTTATTTTATTTTTTTCATTTGTAAGCCTTTAAAGATTGTTTATCATGAATGCAATCATGTTACACATATTTTGTAGGACAAGGAGCTTTTCTTTTTTTTCATTATATTGTTAAGATTATTTATTCTGGCATGTTATTCTGGAAGACCTATGATCCTTAAATTGTCTCTATGCACCCTGTCTTTAGGATTCCTGTTTTGCTTGCATAGCGAGCATGTTTCCACTTAATGTTGTTGTTTTCTGTTTATTTTCTTCTAGGTTGTCATTCATATCTATTTTTCACATTTGTATTCCCAATCTATTGTTCTTTCTTTTGCTTCTTTGATCTGCCATTGCAGATTCATTTTTTTAATGCTACTCCTTACTTTTTGCTTTTCAGGACATACATTCTGCTTTCTTAATTTTCATTTCTCTTTTATACCTTTCAGAAACAATGCATTCTTTTTTCATTTTCTTATATTTCACAGCATCCTCTGTTTAATCAAGTGTTGGGTCATTTTCCTTTATTTTGCAATATTTACCCATAGTGTACATGAACTAGTTTATTAGATCTGGAGATAATATTTCCTTATGTTGTTAATGTTTTCCCTGCTGATTTATCTGCTTATATTAAAGGCTGAAATTCCTGAAATCTTTGATACTTTCAGTCTTTTTCCACCTTTTCTTATGTTCCTTATCACTCACTTCTTGACTCTCTCCCCTCTGATTGAATTTTGCTTGGGGCTAGATCTCAAAGTGTCTCAGCCTCTCACACTGGGCAATTCCTGATTCACCAACCTATGTCTCTGCCCCAGCTAACTTGAGTAATCAGAACTGGCCCCAGCTGGATCCTGTGCCTTTCTCCCAGGCTTACTGGAATGCTGCCCAGGTCCCCACATGCACACTCCCATGCCACTCTCTCATTCCTTAGTTCTCAGGCCTGGTTTTGGCAGTTGATAGTCTGCTTTCCCTGGTGCCAGCAGGTTACAGGACTGGTGCTTCTCGGCTGTAACTCCTGGCAGGCTTTTGTTCCTGAAAGGATATGGCCAAGCTGGTTGTCAAGACCTGAGCAAATTTCCTCATCCTGGTTCAGGAGACTTTATGACACTATAAAAGAGGAAGAAGGGTTTGAATAGTTTTGACTGGGTTTTGATAGAAGTCTCTGTTATGTGCTTCAGTCTGCTATTGTAGCATGGTTTCTGGTTGCATGGAAGGTTGTAGAGAGATGCTGAGTGAGCTCAGAGTCAGTGAGTATTCTCTCTCTCTCTCTCTCTCTCTCTCTCTCTCTCTCTCTCTCTCTTTCATCTTCTTCTATATTCTGAAAGTCCTAAACCATGGAACCAGCTGATGGTGTTTTCTCTTTTGTGCATTATTTCTCTTTTGGAGAGTTTTGAGAAGTCTGTTGCTAGGTCAGTTTCATCCATTTTTTCTTGTTCTGATCTAGGGGATGAAGGAAAATTACTTGAATTCCTTTTTCCCATGGCAACCTTTCAAATACTTGAAGGTAGCTCTGATATGCCATTTTATATGGTCTGTACTTTATGCTAAAATTGCTTATTCCTTCAACAGAAAGTATTGGCTTTGGAATCAGAAGATCTGGGTTTGAATTATGATACTGACATTTACTAATCCTGTGACTTTGGGTCTTAGTCTCCTCTTGTGTGAAATGAAGTTATTGGAAATGAAGGCCTAAAAGGTCTCTTGTAGTTCCATATCTGTGGTCGGATGGATGTTGGGCTGTTCTGGCAGTTTATTAATTTCTTTCCTCATATATGCTGATCAAAACCAAGCATGAGGCTTCAGATTTGGCCTTACTTGGAAAGAGCAAAGAGAACAATCCCCTCCTTTGGCTTGGATTTCAGGCCTCTCAGAATAGTCTAAGGTTGCATTTCTGGAATTCTTCTTTCCCTAAAGCCTCCTTATCTCCTGATGGCCAGGAGCCTTCTCTCCTTCATCCCCTTTCTCCTCTTGTATAGACTATAGATTCCTTCTCTATAAAATGAAGGCATTGATTGAGATTCAATGTAATTCTATAAGCATATTTCAGCACTTAGAATTGTATGGCCCTGGGCAAGTCACCTACCTGTGCTCTTAGTGTCTAGGAAACTCTCTAAGACAAGAGGCATAATGTGTGTCAATCTGCATTGGCAGAGAGGCTTTTATCACCAGGAGCTCCCCAAATGGATGAGATCACAGTCTTGAATCTCCTCCCCTTCCCCTTCCACTTTACTTTATCTCCTCTCCCTCCCCCCCCCATAAAAAGAGATTGGGAGGCACTGAACCAGGCACTGGTTGCTTCCAACTCTGAATTTTATAATCCCTGTTAGGCTACAAGCAGCTTGAGATCCAGAATCAGCCCTTAACTCTGCTTTCCATTTCTTTTGCTACCCAACAATATCCTGCATGTAGTAGCTGAGTGGATAGAGCTGGACCTGTACCAGGAAAGTCTGAATTCAAAGCCAGTCTCAGACACTTATTAGCTATATGAACTTGGGCAAGTCACACACCCTTAGTTTTCTTATCTATAAAATGGGAATGATATAACAGTAGTGACTTCCTAGGGTTCTTGTGAGAATCAAATGAGAACATTCATAAAGCAAACGGCAAATGTTAAAGTTGTCCAGCCATGCTAACTGTGAGTGACTGCTTAATAAAAATTTGATGAATGAACAAAGGAGTCAATCAGCTATAGGGCTGGGGCAGAGAGAGATAAGCATGGTTAGGTGAATTGGCTGGAGTCTGAGGGAAGGATGTCACCCTCGTTCTCCTACTTGGCTCTCTGTGATCAGAAGTCATGATGCTCTCTGTGCCCATGTCCTCTCTTGGAGATGGCCAAGAAGCCACACAAAGGGAGAAACTCCAGAAGCTGGAGCTGGGATTCTTTTCATGGTCAGACTGCTCTTGCCAGCAGGTGGGGGCTCTCCTGCTTCAGATTTGCCCTGAGCTCAGCCCAGCTCCTGTCAATCTTTACTCCTGGAAGTCAATAAGAGATGCTTGAATGAGGAACCCTTCTCTCATCCAAATGATATTGAAGGCCCACAAGTGGCCTTCAAGTGGTACTGAGAAGGGGCCTTGAAAAGGTTCAGTGGGCATTGTCCAAGGCAAGTGCGGAGGTGTCAGTACCAGAGCAAAGGAGAGCGGCACAGATGTTCCATGTACAACTTCTCAAGACTAGTCCTTCAGAGTTAATTATGATCAGCCGCCTCACTCCCCATTCAGAGACAGCACGTGGAAGCTTGCCTTTCTCTGCCCTGTTTCCAATGTCTTATTTTGTTTCACTCTTTTACCAGGAAATGGAGGAAATGGAATTTTGAAACGAGGCTGTGCATAACCTCTGAGTCATATTCAGGACAAGGCAAGCTACCCTTTGGAAACTCAATCTTACTGGGCTGTCTGGATGAGAGCAGGAAGAACATGGGACTAACACTAAGAGATCTGACTTCTGGCTTCTGAGTCTTCTGGCCTCAGAGCTGCTGCCACTCACACTTTCCCATATTATAGGACTTTTGTGGTGGGTGAAAGACGATGTGACTCTAAAACAAAGGCTGGAACTTCCTCGCATCTCAATTTATTAAGCAATGCATACCCATTACCCAACAAAGCAGAAACAGGCCTCCTCAGCCTAGGTCTGCACCCCAAATACAGGGGGAGACAGACTTTCATACATTCAAAACCATTAGCCAAATAAGGCTGATTAGTTAAAAGGAAGCAGTACAATATCAGGTGATCTGATTTCTAACTAGAGGAAAGATTAGGGTCTTTCTAAGTGGGGAGGGGGAGAATGAACAGGTACAATTTCCTGAAATCAGAAACGAAGGTGCCCCACACTCCTCAGATGTCTGTAAACAATCCAAGGAACATGGAAACAGTAACTGAATGTTCAGTATGGAGCCAGTTTTCAGATAAGGCATATGTGCTGCTTGAGATGTATAACTGGGAGCAGACTCCTTGTATCAATCGTTGGAGCTGACTGAGTTTATGGTCAGCATAACCCAGGCCCTTAGTTAAGTTTCTCTGAGCAGCAGGTAGATATGGTCCAGCTTCCCAGCCACACGAAGCTAAGTTCAAACAGTACAATAAGGTTTTCTCTCAGTTCCCACAATTGAATAAAGTTTTCTTCCAAGATAGAATTTGAACTAAACCCATAATTGAATAGAAAGGGGACTTAGCTAGCTCCAGAACTGAGTCACAAGATGGAGTCATTGTGTTTCCCTCAGTTCCCACAATTATCTACTTATCCTAATCCCCTCATTTCCTTCACCTTGGATCATTTCAAAGTCAAACCAACAAACCTTTATTCATCACCTAGGATATACTGAATATTGTACTGTGCACTGGTCATACAAAGACAAAAATAAGTCAGTTGCTAACTTCAAGGAGCTTACCCTCAACTTCTGGAATATAACATGTACACAAATAAACATGTATAGTATTAATGGAATATAACATCTTCCCACCCATTATTAATGGAGCACATGTAACCCATTAAAGGAAGCTAGATTAGGGGAGACTTGTTTTTCAGGGAGACCTGCATCTTTTGTTACTTTGTAATTAGGGAGTGGGTCACAAGGGTTGTGATGCCCTTTAACCCTGAAGAAGGGTATATATACTCCGAGGTTAGCATTTTTCTTTGGGGCAAAGAGTGAAAGAGTAGACCAGATGAGTCGCTAGGTAGCTGTTAAGGATCTCCCTGCTTTGAAAAACCCAGATGTTGGTGCTTCTCTCTCTCATGACTATGTGTGTATTGCCTTGGTTAGACAGTTGGAGCTCTCTGCTGCTCTGTGCTAATTTCTTAGACAGTTAGAAGCCCTGTCTTTTGGTCTTTGTTTCTCTGCTTATATTTTCTCCATTTTCATTGTCTGGATTTTCTCTGAAATTCAGGGTGCTGATTTTCCCCCTGAACTAATGAATGTAATTTAAAAAGATTGTTGACCCCTTGAACAGCTATCTTTCCTAGTAAAGCAGATCTAAGAACCTGTGCTAGCAGTCATCCTGGGTATGCCAGTGTGGTTGCTGTTACAACATGGTGAGAGAGAAATTAAGGAGAGAGTATGAAAAACTCCACATATTGGGGAAAGAAGTGGCCTTTGAGCTTAGCTTTGAAGCAAAACAAGGCCTAAGTAGTTCCAGAGAATAGGGAATGTAGTTCAGGCCTGAACATGGAGCCTGTGCAAAGGCAGAAAGATGGGAGATGCTTCAGAGGATGGAGGATTTTTTTAATGTAGAATGTCAAAGCTGGGAAAGACCTTAAGACTTAGAACCTAGGATGTCAGAGATAGACAAGCTGAGCTCCATCAAGAAGGGCCTTCTAACAGAGGAGGTTCTAAAGGATACTCCAGGAGAACAGGTCTTATTGCCTTATTTTATAAATAGAAAAATAGAGGCCCATATAGTGACTTGTATAAATCCACCCACCTAGGTAGTCTCTGAACCAGGACTTCGAATCAAATCTGTACTATTCTAAGCCAAGTGTTCTTTCCATGGCATCATACTGCATCCAATTTAATTCACAATTCTAAGGAAAGTGTATATAATTCAGGCTGGTGGAGGTTGTTTCCAAATGGAGCAGCAGGAGCCTAAGACCTGGTAGAATTTATAGCTTGTGCTTTGAACAGCTTTCAGCCTTCACCAAGGAAGAAAACAGTTAAAAAGTATGAAAGCAGAAGGATGGAAGGGGGAAGGGCATGGCTCCTCCAACTGGAGATGACTGAACAGACTAGAGTAAATTTGAAAGTTTGTCAGGAGATTAGACGCGGGCTGTGGCTTGATAAAGCCTGCTGGCTTTGATTTGCTGCCTCTGAGCTGGGCCCAGGGATATCTGCACAGAGCAGTCCATTCCAGGGTGTGGAAGCTTGCTTTATCTGATCCTGGGGAAATAGATTTTTAAGTAAGTGGCAGTTTGGAAGGGGAGGCTGAGAGCTCTGCTCAGTGTGGGCCTGGCCTGGATTTCCCAGGAGGGAGCATAACATGAAGCCTGAAGTTTCCTGCAGGATTTCAGTGTTTACAAGACCCTTGGAAATCCATTATCTTATAATGATTACGATAAAATAACTCACACTTATACATCATTTTATGGTTTACAAAGCACTTCCATGGCCATTATACAATAGTCATAACTTACACTTAGCGAGTGCTTTATGGTTTCCAAAACCGTTTTGTGGAATCTCAGCCTCTCTGGGCTACTGCAGAGCTTGGAAGCTGGCTTGGCTCACCCTTGTCTGTACAGTAATTGCTGGCTTGTTCTTGTCCAGACTGCTCATCATTATTATGGTAGTTTCTTCCTCCCTGTCCAACTCTAGTGATCCTCCCATTTACCAATTTTCCTTTAGTCACTCAGGTTCAGTTTAGCAAAACACATCAAGTTTTGAAACATTTGCAAATCATCATGCTGGATGGTAGAGATACAACAAAGAACCAGGACTAGGGCTATAGCATGACTACACAGATAAGATGGAGGCAACATGATAGGATGTGAAGAAATCCAAGGAGAGAGTGAGAGAGAGGGAAAGGGAGGGAGAGAGAGAAGAGCGAGGGAGAGAAGAGAGAGAGGGAGACAGGAAAAAGAGGAGAGAGAAAAAGAGAAAAAAAGATTGAGAGAGAGAATGAAAGAGTGAGAGGAATAGAGAAGGAGAGGGAGAAAGAGACAGATAGACACACACAGACATACATAGAGGGAGAGAGGGAAAATAGGAGATGGAAAGTGGAGAGAGAAGAGAGAAATTGAGAGAGAATGAGTGAGAAGGGAGAGAGGAAAGGGAGAGACAGAGAAAAAGAAGAAGAAGAAGAAGAAGAAGAAGAAGAAGAAGAAGAAGAAGAAGAAGAAGAAAGAAGAAGAAGAAGGAGAAGAAGAAGGAGGAGGAGAAGAAGGAGGAGAAGAAGGAGGAGGAAGAGGAGAAAAGAGAAAAAAGAAAGAGATTGAGAAAGACAGAAAAAGAGAGAGTGAGAAAAGAGAGGAGACTGAAAGAGGGGAGATAGAAAGATATTGAGAGAAAAGAAGAAGAGAGGGAGAGGAAGGAGAGAAGGAGAAAGAGAGGGAAGGGAAGGAGAAATATAGAGGAAAGGAGAGAGAGAGAAGAGAAATAGCAGAGAAGGATGAGAGAATTAAGGGGACAACATGGGAGATGGGGCTAACTAGGCATTTCTAATCTCCATGGTCTTGAAATTTATGTGCTTTTAATAGCTAAATGCAGGAGTGTAATAGGGAGGGGACTCAGAGGAGATGTCACAGCTTAGAGGGCCCTGTCTGAGGAGCCAGAGTTTCCTGCAGGCTTTCAGTGAAAAACCAAGCTTTCCAGAGGAGCCTTGGAACATGAAATGTCTTAGCTAGAGTGACCTCAGAATATAGAAGTTCAGAGCTGGGAGGCATCTTAGAAATCATCCACTCTGAATTCCCTCATACTAGGCATGAAATCTAGGGAGGAAGGGACTTTGCCAACTCTCTTATGTTTAACTTTCAGTTGACCTGGTCATTCCCTTGCCAGGACATAAAACAGGGGAGCAAGAGTCTTAGATTTGAAGTCAATGCCCCATTTGCCTCCCAGCTCCATTTCCATAGAAAAATCACTCATTTTCTTTGAACCACAGTTTCCTGATCTGTAAAATGGCTCTAACAACCTTGCCCTGTCCAGGTCAGATGGTTGTTCAAGCACTTCGTAAACTGTCATTGTGTTTTTTTTTTTAAATTTTAATTTATTTTCTTGGTTACATCATTCATTTCCACAAGGTTTTGAGTTACAAATTTTCTCCCCTTTTTGTCCCTACCCCCCAGCCCAGAACATTGATCACACTGTAAGACCCCTCCCACAATCTGTTCCCTTTTATGCCCTCCTCCAACACCTCTCTAGCTTTCCAGCAGGGTAGGGAGC
>CM053597.1:225257718-225288456 GCA_028646575.1 Pseudocheirus occidentalis
TAGAGGGGTGTAGGAGGAGGGCATAAAAGGGAACAGATTGTGGGAGGGGCCTTACAGTGAGATCTATGTTCTGGCCTGGGGGGTAGGGGCAAAAAGGGGAGAAAATCTGTAACTCAAAACCTTGTGGAAATGAATGATGTAACCAAGAAAATAAATTAAAATTAAAAAAAATAATGAGTTGCTTTATAGATTCATGGATTTAGAACTCAAAGTTTCCTTCATTTTAGATAAGAAAAAGACAACTGGGTGATGTGGGGGATGGAACACTAGATGTGGAATCAGAAAGCCCTGATTTCAAATCCAGCCTCAGACACATTACCTGTATCACCCTGAGCAAATCATTTCATTGCTGTCTACCTCAGTTTCTAAATCTGTGAAATGGGGGTAACAATTGCACCTACTATCAGGCTGGATGAATCCAAAGCTGGAATTAAGGTTGCCAGAAGAAATATCAAAAATCTCAGATATGAAGACAATACCACTCTGATGGCAAAAAGTGAAGCAGAATTAAGAAACCCCTTGATGAGAGTGAAAGAAGAGACTTTAAAAGCTGATTTGAAGCTTAAAATAAAAAAAAATTAAGACCTTGGCAACTGATCCTATCACTTTCTGGCAAATAGAGGGAAGAAAAATGGAAACAGTGTCAAATTTTATGTTCTTGGGCTCAGATCACTGCAGATGGCAACTGCAACCATGGGATTAAAAGATGCTTGCTACTTCAAAGGAAAGCTACAGCAAATCTGGACAGCAGGCTAAAAATCAGAGACATCACCTTGCTTAAAAAAGTTTGTATGGTTTTCAAGCCAATATGTGGCTGTGAGAGTTGGATTGTAAGGAAAGCTGGGCACTGCAGAATCAAGGCTTTTGAATTGTAGTGCTAGAGAAGACTTTTGAGAGTCCCTTGGACAGAAATAAGATCAAATGACTCAATATTAAAAAATAATTTAGGCTATTTACTGGAAGATTAAGTACTAAAGCTGAAGCTTAAATACTTTAACCACATAATGAGAAGATGGGACCCATTGGAAAAGCCATTGATAATAGGAAAGATTTAAGGTAAAAGGAAAAGGGGCCTGCAGAGGATGAAATGGACAGATAGCATCATGGAAACAATGAATATAAACCTTGATAGACTTTGAGAGAGAGAGAGAGTGGAAGACAGAAGGATCTTGTGTGCAATGGTCCATGGAGTCATAAAGAGTGAGACATGATTGAATGACTGAACAACAAAAACGTACATAACACTTCCCCCATCCCCAAAAGAATATAAACTTCTTGAGGCCTTTTGCTTTTGTTATTATATCCCCAGATTCAATCTCATAGTAGGTCTTGACAAAGTTTTGTTGATGCCCTTCAGTTGGGGACTGACAGGGTGGAAATTATGGTTTCTGTATGCCAGGGCACATTGTTGTGCCATAACAAGTGATAAAAGGGATGGGTTCAGGGAACTAGAGAGAGAATTTAGCAGGACAGGGGCCACAGCTTAAAAAGTAACAGTATTGTAAAGATAAAGTACTTGGAAATACTAGAGACCTCCAATCAATGCAATGACCAACCAAGAATCCAGAGAAACATTGATGAAGTATGCCTCCTGAAGGAGAATGGAAGAACTCAAGGCACAGAATAGGGCACAATCATGGCAATATGGGAACTCTTTCACCCACCCCCCGAAAAAGAAGAGGAAAAGAAAAAAGTCATTAAATCATTCGTTTATCACAAAAGAGAACAGAAGGAAGGACAAAAGAAGTCATAGGTAATTAAATGACCTTAGAAAGTTACAGGCTGAACTTATTATATACTTATTAAGACAAGCAAGTTCTATATGATGGACATTTGTGATTTCCTTTACAATCCTTGTTCTATTATCTATATGTCAATGATCACCTTATTTAGTGCTCCGAGTTTAAAAAGTTGAATTTTAAAAATAGAAAAAAAACATGGGAAAATCAATTTATTTAATAAATGAATGAACCTCCTGATCTTATAGATGTGGAACTGAAACCCAGAGCAGGGAAGGGACTTGCTCATGGCCACACAGGCCATTAAGTGGCAGAGACATTATTTGAGCTTGTTGTTTTGGTTCCAAACCCAGAGCTGTTCCCAATGGAGCCTGCTACTTGCTTTTCTTTCAATACAATCCTAAATTTGAAACTCTACAAAGCCAAAATTTCTGGGATTAAGCTAAAATAAATCTTAGGGGAAGAATCATATTACTACAATTATTCATCAACAAATAAGAAAGCAATAGATTAACTGACTATGCTTTATTACAATTAGAAATCAAACAAATAAATATGAGGTAAGCACAATAGAGGTGATATTAAAAATTAAGGGAGATAGGGCTAAAGCGGAAATCCTGAAAAAAACTATAAGACTGATAAATTAGAAACTGTCTTTGAAAAGGCTCAGAAACTTGAAAAAATCTTTAGCCAATCAATTTAAAAGAAGAGGGGCAGAAAAACAAATCAACAAAGTAACAAATGAATAATGTAAAAATCACAATAAAAACAATAAAAATAAGAAATAATTATATGAAAACAATTGATAACAGAAAATAAACAGGACATCTTCAAAAATATGATATTTTTTATAACAGGACAAAAGAGAAATCTTAAGTTATCTAATTTCTGAAAAATAAATAGAATAAACTGTAAAGGAGTCACAAAAATCAATGGGAAGAACTTCATGATCCTCATAGAATCACAAGAGAATTCTATTGATTTTTTAAAGAATAACTAATACCAATACTAAACTAATTATTCTCAAAAATTGAGAAAGTACTTTATAAGATTTGTTTTATGGGATAAATATAGTCCTAACACTTTGAATTGGGATAAACATATTGGGATGACAATTTGAAATTATATAAATAAGGTGACAAAACGTCATGCTCTTTGATCCAGAAATACCATTATTAGGCTTCTTTCCTAAGGAGGTCGCCGATAAGAAGAAATATGCCTCCAAATATTTATATGAATGTAATTGAATGTACATGAATGTAATATTACATGAATATAATAGAATATTCCTGTGCTGTAAGGAATGTGTGTGATGAATACAGAGAAGCATGAACAGATCTATAAGAACTGATGCAGAGTGAAGTCAGCAGAGCCAAGAAAATAATAGATATGATGACTATAATGATGTAAGGGGAAAGAGCAATCATACCCAGAAATATCAGAAGTGAATGCTGTGAAACCGTAAAGTTGATTCAAATATTACTAGAAAAAATAGAAATAATAATACACTCCCACCCCCTGAAGAGTTGAAAGGTCCATGCATCTTGTCTACTGCATGTACATTTCCAGATTTCAACACATTAATCAATTAGCCTAACCTCCCTCTCTCTGCTGCTGCATTTTTCCTTAAAAGTAATATTAAATGGGATGACTCATTGGGAAGGGGGAGAAGAAGGTTCATTTGGGAAATTATGGTGATTTCAAATTAAAAGACATCAATAAAAGCATATTAAAACAAAGAAGAAAGTAAAAAAAATGAAAACTGCTCTGGTGAATCTGGAGGGAAGAAGGAAAGAAGGAAGAAAGGAAGGAAGGAAGAAAGAAAGAAAGAAAGAAAGAAAGAAAGAAAGAAAGAAAGAAAGAAAGAAAGAAAGAAAGAAAGAAAGAAAGAAAGAAAGAAAGAAAGAAAAAGAAGGAAACAAAGAAACAAAGTAAGAAAGAAAGAAACTCCATGAAGATGATATGAACAGGGGTCCTGCCACAATATTTTATCAACATTGTAAGTTTGGGCCCACCCATGGGAAGTCAAAAGTCTTTTAAGTAGGAAGGAAACTTGGCAAGAGCTTTGGGGAAAATGCAAATTACACCCCAGAGTACCCCTGAGTATGTGGCAGAGAGTGGAAGAAGGTGGATCTGTGTGCTTGTCTCTTAATTAACCTTGAAATGGAAACATTTTTCAGCATCGAAACCTTTTCAGGTGAACTGCAATGAAATTGAAGAGTTCCGATTACCATAATAACATTTTAAACTCCATAATGTATTTAACATTTGTCTAATGCCAGCTTGTGAGAGTGCTAATGTGTCCTCCCTGTTAATAAGATCAAGCAACCCTCTTTAGAGAGCTGGAGAAGCAAAGGGTGGAGCAAAGCTTTCCAGATTGTCATGAAAGAGGAAACTCTCCCTGACAGTCCCTCTCAGACCTGAATATAGGTGTCAGGTTTCTGCAGGATCCCCCTGCAGCCCTAAAGCCATGCCTTCACAAACACACATTCTTGCCAATCCCTGGAATTCTACCATCAAAGTTACCTCTCTTTAGCTGAAGGCTTTGATCCCTGTCCAAAGACTATTCCACCTAGGAAGGGATCATCCCTACTCTAAAGAGAAAGAGTTCTGCATATGGAGTTGAAATACTGACCCTTAGACTAAGTGTCTAAGAATGGGACAGCCACCTAACCTTTGTGAGTCTCATTCGGTCCATTTGCTAAGTCCTGGCACTTTCTACCAGGATTATCACGTGGAATGGACATATAAATATTAGGGCCCTCTAGCAAGGGTTTTAACCTGTGGTCCATGGACCATTGATTTCAGAAGACCTATGAACTTGTATAGGACAAAAATCCATCTTTCTTTTCAACAACCTTTACCTGAAATTTAATATTTCCTCCAATTAGGATTTTTTTTTGCTTTTTGGAGGGGGAAAGGCAGGGCATTTGGGGTTAAGTGACTTGCCCAAGGTCATATGGCTAGTGTTAAGTGTTTGATGTCAGATTTGAACTCAGGTCCTCTGGACTACATGGCCAGTGCTTTATTCACTGTGCCACCTAGCTGCCCCCAATTAGGAATTTTTTAGAAACACTTCTGAGGAGTTCATTGGGTTCATCATCCCATGGAAGGCATACATGATACAACAGACGTCAAGGACACCAGGTCTATAAATACGGGGTATGTCATTGGACTGTTTGTGTCCCCCTCACTTTCATCATTATCCTCATTCTGACAGGGACAGCTGTGATCACAAATATTGGGGATTCTGGAAGCTTGGATTTTCTCATTACAGGATTTAGAAAGGAATTGAGAGATTACCTTTAGTGAGAAGAGCACAGGAATTTGGGTTAGTCTACATTGGTCTGAATCCTGGCTTTGTCCCTTTTACCTGTGTGACCTTGGGCAATCACCTTACCCTTTCTGAGCTTCAGTTTCCCCATATGTAAAATGAAGTCACAGGACTAGACGATCTCAAAGAGCCTAGTCAGTCTCAAGTCTATGCTCCATGGCCATTCCTTATTTGACAGAGAAGGCAAGTAAAGACCAGTGTAGTAAAGGGAATTACCCAGGTTCACATGTCATAGCACAGCTGGAATCCCAGGATTTCAGAATTAGGTGGCCTCTAGTCCACCCAGCAGACCAACACAGGTCCATCTAGCCATTGACTAGAGAATTTCAGTGCCATGCGCCCTCCCACCCCATGAGGCCTCCTGGACATTCTGCAGCTGGGCAGATCTGGTTGTGAGAGAGTTTTCCTTGGGAAGCCTAGCTTCCTAATGTTTCTTACCTTGCCGCCACTGCAATGCTTCTGTCCTCTGGGGCCTGACAGGTCAAAACTAATATGCTTTCAAAGTTTCCTACCCCTAAAACACCATAAGTGGGAGATTTCAAAATCAGCTAATCCAGCCCTGTCTTTAATTCATCACTGTCTTTGAGAGATGGTCATCTGTCCTCTGCTTTCCCTCAATAGCATGAGGATAATAATATGTCCAATTTACTCTCACCCAGGGCTTGTGAAGAAAGCTCTAGGAACACAGAGCCTGCCTGTAATGCATCTTGCTGTAACAATGTAAGCTTCCCATGGGCAGGAATTTTTTTTAATTTTTATCATTTTATCCTTCATGTTTGACATGTAAGTAGGTACTTAATAAATTGTCTGAATTTGGAATGGAGTGGCTGCTTTGACAGCTAGTGGATAGACTAGCATAGTCTGGAAATAGAGCTCCAGAACTCCCTCTCTCTAGAAGCCAACTGGGTTGTCCCTTTTCTCAGAATTCATCATTTTTGAAATGGCAAACATGGGGAGGAGTAAAGGCTTCTCTCATGCACGGGTAGCATTTTAATGCTTGGGACCTGAGGGAGTGGACAGACATGGGGAGCAGTCTATGTTGTCCGTGGTGAGCTAGTAGCCACTGGAGGAGCTGTAGATGATCCTGGAGTTGGGGGACGTTGATCCAGGGTGCTCCCCCAGAAGCCAAGATGAGCAGAGAGGCGGGTCCCAGCACACCCTCCCCAGCCTTACCATAACCAGATGCCCTGCACCCCCACACAGCAGATAATGCCATTCATCAGACGCTGCTAAGACACTTGTCTTCTATTTAGAAACTTCAGTGTGTTCCCCTCGCTAATTATGCCCTGTCAACTGGAACCAATCCCTCCATGTGACAAGCAAGCTAATTAATATGCCTACAGTCAAATGGGTTTTTAAATGGAGAAGCATATTTAATTCCCTTTGGGGGAAGCAAGCCAGAATCCCTCTGTTGTTTCTGAACACAGCACAACTAGGGAGATTGTCATGCTATATTGTGGGTTTGTGTGAACTTTTTCTGGGCCCGTTGGCAGAAGGACTCAGTTGGGCCTGGAAAACACATATCCTAAGTGGATTTGGAGCAGTAGATTCTGAGTTCAAATCCTTGTTCTGCTGCCAAAGAATTCTGTATCAGCAGCCAGGTGACAGCCTCTCCAGGCGTTGGAGGTTGGAGGAGAAGACCTCTCAAGTCCCTCCCAGCATGAAAGCTGCTGATCCCGTGAATCTTACAACACTTAGACTCTGAAATGCAGGAGGTTGGGGATTGGTTCTTCTCCTCTGTATCTACCCAACAGTGCTGAAGTCAAAACCCTACAGTCAGCACTGGCTCCATCACACTGTGGGAAGCAACCTAATGCTAGGGAGGAGGCTGAGGGTTCCTTTATGGGAACTTTCATTCTGTAGAGCTGTGTGCAAGTGACCCCACTGCTCTGATGACCTCATCTCTACTGAGTGAGGAGAATTCTTATTATACAGCTTTTGCAAGAGGTAGGGAGGCTCCAGTGAGATTTTGTAGAGCCCTAGAAAAATGTCAGTTAACCACTAACAAAGAAACCTTTGATATGAGGTCAATCAAATAGCATTTAAGCCCCTACTATGTTCCAGGTGTTGTACTAAGTGCTAGAGATACAAAAAAAGGCAAGAGACAATCCCTGTTCTCAAGGAGCTCATGTTCTAATGAGAGAGGCATTCAATAAACAAGATGTACATATGCATATCTATGTGTAGACATACATATATACATACATACATATATACATACATATATATGTATATAATTGGAGATGATCAAAAGGAGTAAGGCACTAGAATTAAGAGAGTAGGAAAGGCTTCCTGTGGAGGGTAAGATTTCAGCTAGGACTTGATGGAAGCTAGAGAAGTCAGTAGGTGGAAAGAAGGGGGATAATTCTAGTGATGGGGTACACGCAGCTAGTGAAAATGCCCAGAGTCAAGAGATAAAAGGGCCTTTAAACAAGGAGTGTTAGAGATTGGAGGAACCTTATAGCATGGAATGTCAGAGCTGGGAGAGACTGTGAGGATACTGAGGTCTGCAAAGACAACTGGCCCCTGCCCCACCACTGACTCATGGCAGAGCCAGGCCAAGGACTAAGGTCTCCAGATGCCTGAATTCTCTTTCCTTTTGGAGCAGAGGATACACCTTCCTTCTGACATATTTCCTTCTTTTCAGAGTCAAGTCATTTTCTACTTTCTATCCTCAAGGGGAAAAGAAAGCCTTCAATTTATTGGGAAATGTTCTGTTCAGGTTGCAGGGCCATCAATTAATCATGCCTTTTAAAGCACCTACCATGTGCTAGGGCTACTCTCTTCCTCCCCAAATGGGAGAAGTGAATGCACATGGGCTCTTGTTAAGAAAACATGAATCAGAAGCTCTGAGCCAATCACTGAGATCTCAGTTACAGAAATCATTAAGCCAAGAGGCCAAAATACATCTGAGAAGTTGTAGAGAAATCATGATCAGCTGGGAATTTTGGTGGGCCATGCTGGTACCTTCTCCTGCTGCTCCCACTTCTGGGAACATGTGCCCTCTCTTTGTTGAGATGAGCACACTGTAAAACAAAACAAAGAAGGCTGCAACTGTGGCAGCCATTAGCACCAGACAAAGCAGGGATGGAAACAGGCTTTGCTGGGCCAGCATATAACAATAGATTTAACTAAAGAACACCCTTCTCAAGAAGAAGGATGGATATAAACACCAATATATCATGAAAATGGGCCATTTGAGCTTAGATCTTTAGACGGAACAAAAATTGAAGGTCATCTAGCCCAATGCCATTATTTACAGTTGAGGAAACTGAGGCCCAGAGAACTTGAATCATTTACCCAAAGTCACATGGGTACTGAGTGATGGCCAAGATTTGAACTCAGATCCATTGACTCCAGAGTACATGCCCAAAGCTTCCACTATAAATGGAGAAGCTAAGCAAAAACATCCTAGTTTTCAAGAACATAAAGACAAAAAAATCTCTTGCAGTGAATGAGAATGTTAGAAAGTCAAGTGGAACAGGTTACTATTCATCAGACTTGCTTATCTGTGCACCACCCAGAGGCAGTCAGGTCTCCTCCCAATGCAGAGAGGTCCCTTGAATAGATTACAAGGTCATGCCACCCTAGACTCAGAACTAGGAAAGATATCAGAAGCACCTGCAACCCTGTCCTTTTACAGAGGAGGAAACTGAGGCCCAGAATATTTACCCTCAAGATCCTGGTGGGTAATAAGTACATGGCAGAAGCATGATTCAAACCCAGGCCCTGGCACTCCCAAGACAATGGTCCTTCTGCTGTGGCACCCCAGATGACATCTCAAGCTCGATTCACATTCATTCAATTCAACAGTGTTGTTTTTTTTTTAGTGAGCATTTAAGGAGTCAGCCCTCAGCAAAGAAGGAATGGAGGGAGCATTGCTTCAGTATTCCCGGGTATCTCACAATATCTACACTGAAGAAGATATTAGGATTGGCTTGTTTTTATTTACACACATACACACACACACACACACATGTATTTTTCCTTCAGGGACACACACACACGCATATGCACACACATACACACATGCGCACACATGGGCAAATGCATATACCCTACATCACACACATGCTACACACATTAATGTGCATACACACATACACACACACCAGGCAAGGTCTGGTAACATGCATTCCATCTCCTAGTCCTCACCTGTTCACTCAGGCATGAGCAGCCAGCAGAACCATGGCAGGAGACAGAGCACCTGCTCTGGGCCTCAGCCTCGGCTCAGCGCCCCGGATTTCTCTTTCAGCTCAGCCTGCTCCACTGTTTCCAGGGCTGGCAGCTCAGCCAGCCAGACTTTTTCCTTATTCTAATAATCTTCCCAATGATCATTAATACAAAGTGTGGAGTCTGAGGGAAGGCCTGCAGGTTGGTTCTCCTCTTGGGAATTGGTGAGGATAAAAAGGGGCCATCTGGTAAACCCAAGTTCAAGAGCCAGCCAAAGCTTTCCATTTTGTTTGATTGACTGAATACCTTGTGTCCTGGGAGCTGAACTCAATATGTTCTTGGCTGCTCATCTCTTTCACTTAAAACAAGCAAGTGAATGCTGCATTGAGAGGCTGTCTTCTCTAAGTAGCCAGAGAGCTTCCTGGGGAGTGGTCCAGGGCAGCCCACTCTGACAGGTGGCCATTGACCAGGCCACAGAGTTAGCCAGCTAAGGAAGCTCAGACTGGGCTCTACTCTTACTATAGGTGGTAAGCTGGGGAGACAGGATAGGAGGAAGACCAATGGAAGGAGAAATTTACTGGGGAGAGAGAGGGGGAAGTATCCAGTTTGACCAAAGGGGAAAAAGAAACGTTTTATCCATTAGAGCCATCAAAAAGGAGAGTGTGCTGCCTTGATAGGTAATGAGTGTTCCAGCTTCGGAAGCCTTTGAGCAGAGGCAGCCATATAAGGAGTGCTGTGTAGGGGATTCCTGTTCAGGTACAATGGAGACCAGATGGTCACTGAGATAGCTTCCAGTTCTGAGACTTTGGGAGTTAATACCCATTGGTGACTGCACAGACCCATTTATTGGATCTTGACCTATATTCAGATTGTTGTTTTTAATTTTTCTGTACCATGAGTATGTATTTTCCAAAGGGCCTGGTTCATGGGCCTCTAGAAGTTTTACCTTAGAAAAGACTCAAGGAATCATCTAGTCCAATTGCCCCATGTTACAAAGGAGAAAAATGAGTTCCATATTGTGAGTCCTACATGGCAAAATGAAATGATCCCAAAATGGAGAGCTCTAAAGGAGTAGGCTTTCATGCTTGCTCTGCCTTCTGCTGCCAACTGTACCTTAGCATAGAACTCAGTACCTCAGCTTACCTCTGGGCGTCAGCTTCCTCTCCTGGAAAACAAAGGGCTTCAGCAAAATCATTTTGTAGAGTTCTGCCAACTCTGACATTCGGCATAGAGAAAGGAGGCCTTCCCCTGAACAAAATCAAGGGCTTTTCAATATTTCCTTGATAGCAAGTGATGGGAGCCCTAACTTAGTGACCTCCCTTTCTGGTTCTACTAGCACTTTGGGACACATCCAACCACAAAGTCAAATCTCTTCCTCCTTATTCTGAATCCTTCACGGTGTCCAGACCAATGCTGAGTAGTCAGATGAGGGACATTAAGTGAAGGGTGGCTGATTGCTTACTAAGCAAGTGTTTGCAATGACCAGTCCTACCTCACGGATTTATATTAATAGGGACCAAGTTGAGCTACTCCCAGGTCTTCTACCTTGATTTTTTCTCAGCCTCAGTTTCCACATTTATATAATGGAGCTCAAGATACTAGATACTCAAGATACTCCAGGTCTCTTCCCGCCTCCTTACACAATCACAGGGCCATCTTTTAAACTGCAGGTTTCTTAGCAATGGAAACTTTGATTACAATGAACAAGTGTTTTAAGATGCTGCCTCCTTGCTTATTAGCCAGAGCCAGACCTGCCTCATAAGAACTGATGGAGACAAGGAGTGGTTTCCGAAGCAACAGCAACCAGGAAAGAGCCTTGGCAGAAGCCTTTCTCTCGGCTCTGGGCACAGGGAGCAAGTAGGCTTCCAATAAGCCTTGGCAGCAGCCCAACAGCAACCAGGAAGTCTGGGCAGAGGTTGCAGTTTTCACCAGGTATTTCTGAAACTCTGGATGACTCCCTGTTTTGCCTGGAGGAGACCAGTTAGCTTCAGAAGAGCTCCCAAAGTCTAGGGAGAAGAGGAGTGAGAATGAGCACAACAGAGTGTTAACCTGAAAGCCCTAGCTTGAACCCCAAGCTTAGACAAGGTGCTTTCTCTCCCCTAGGGATCAGCTATGAGCATCTGGAAGCATCTCCTCTTTAACAACACATGCAGTAAGAATATGCCTTGCAAGGATGGCTACATGGTCTGTGTGAGACAGGGAATGAAGGATTAGAAGAAGGTGGAGCTGGATGAGCCACTGCAAAGGAATGAAGCAGTCCCAGAGAGGACATTTAGATTGACATGCTGGAGACACAGATCCCCTTGTAGTATCCATTCTTTGACTTATCCAGCAGTCAATCAGCACTTACCATGTGTCAAACTTTGGGCAAACACTGGAGACATAAAAAGTCTTTGTCTTTTGTCCTTTTGGGGTGAGGAAGTAATGTGTACACAGATAAGTCAATACTAAATATTGGCAAAATAATGCCGACAGCAAGATACATGAAAAGAATTAGGTCTGAAGATGGAAGGAATGTAGGGAGGCTGGGTTCCAATCACAACTTTGTCATTTACCACCCACAGGAGCTTTGGGCATAGTCATTTAACCTCTCTGGTCTCAGTTCCCTCCTCTGCAAAATGAGAGGGTTAGACTAGACCAGGTGTTCTTAACTTGGGGCCCAGAAGGGTCTGGAGTTGGAATTCAAGAGGGTGGCCTGGGAAATCAGATAACAGAAAAGTTACATCATTGAAATGAAAATGAGCATTTCCTTCAATTATTTAAAAATATGATTCTGAGTAGGGACCCATGGGCTTCACTGGACTGGCTGCCCAAGGTGCCCAGGCCACACAAAAAGCTAAGAACCTGAGTTCAATGATCTTGGAGGCCTCTTCCAGCTCTAATGGTATGATCTTATAATCTCAAGGAGGGGGGCAGTCCCAAACCTAGATGATTTGCAAAGGTCCCCCGTAAGAGGGAACACTTTAACTGAGACTTGAAGGGAGCTAGGAGAAGATGATCTCTAGGTCTGGGATGGGGGTGAGGGTGGGGATATTCAGCACACCCAACAAGTTGTCATCTATACCTTATGACCTCAAGAAGAATCCTTTTACTCTTTGGGCCAGCTTTTTATTATTAGAAAGTGTTTTTCAATGGGCTTCTGAGAGTAGAGCCAAGATGGCAGAATAGAGGAAGCACTCAGTCAAATTGTCGCAAAATTCCCCTCCAAAAAACTTTAAAATAACACCTCAAATGAAATTCTGGAGTGGCAGAGTCAAATTCAAGTTCAAGAAAATTTAGGAGGTCAGAAGGAGAGACCTCTACCATGGGGGTACAGGCTGGCCCAGAGCCTATATGAATGAAACACCAATGGTGGGACTTGGTGGCAACAGAAGCTTTGGGAGCTCTCAAGTCAGAGTATATAAGGAGGTTGGACAGACCACAGGGAAGCCCTATGCTAGCTCTAGATGCAAGGCCTGAACACTGTTTGGCAACTTCACTGCCTATAGCCACTTCCAAGTCACAGTTTAAGGACATAAAGGAGTACTTCCCATCACAAGGTAGCAGGCATCCTGAGGAGTGTATCAATTCCCATCCCAAGGGAACAGGGGCCCTTCCTGGGTAAGGACCAGAGCACAGGCCAGAAAAAACAGTGACCACACCTCCCCTGGATCATACCACCTTGGAAGCAACAAAAATGTCCAAAACCACAGAACTAGCTCTGAAAACAATAGAAAAAAGCCTGAAGCCTAGAACAGTGGTCCCTCTCCATGACCATGTTAGGAACAAAGCCTAACTTTAACATTAAGTTCAAAGTCAAGAAACAGACTAGAAAAATGTCCAAACAATAAAACCAACCTAACCATGAAAAGCTAGTATGCTGACCAGGAAGATAAGTCACAAACTCAGAAGACAATGATGTCAAAACATCTACAAGCAAAGCCTCAAAAGGAACCAAAAAATGTGATTTGGACACAAGCCCAATAAGAATTCCTAGAAGAGTCTGAAGTTTTGCCCCTATGCATGAGGTGTGTCCCCAAAGTTTTAATGCAGCTCAAAACTTTAATGGTTTCAAACTATGTTATGACTTTGGTGATATTCTATATTGACACTTTCCACTCTGCTGTTTCTACCTCTTGTTCATGGTTCCACCCTCTGGGAACAAACAAAGCATCACTGTTCTACGTAATAGACCTTCAAATTCTTGAAGGAAATGATGTTCCCCAAATTATAATCACCCACTTCCCCAAAATCTGAAGCTTCCCATATTACTGACAGCGACATTGTCATTTCCCATTCATCTATCAAGCAGATGGGAAATTTTTAGCTTTTCAACCACCTTCATCTCCCTTCCCATCTCATTAATTGCTAAGTCATATTGAATCTACTCTCATGACATTTCTTGCAATCTTTTCTTTACTTACATGACCATCACCTTATTCAGATCCTTGGTCTCTCTCTTCTAGACTATTTTATTTGCTTCTTTACTGTTGTTGTCTCTCTCTAATTTTCTTCTCTTGAATCCTCTGCCTACCTGCCAAAAGGATTGTCTAAAGCAGAAGTTAACTATAGCTCTCCATTCCTCTTCCCTCACAATCCTATAGTAGCTCCTTATTACCTCCTCATCAGTGACTTAGTGGAATGTCCACCCCAAGCATGTAAAGACTTCCCCCAAAGGAATGAGTGGATGACAAGTTTATTTTTTTTCCAATAGCAATGAAATAATCTGAAACAGGTGTAATGGAACAGTTGGAGCCTGGTCCGACATCAAAGATGCCATGCTCATCCACTGCATCCCAGGGGGTCATCACCAGTCACCTTGATTTTATCTTGTCCCTAGACTTCAATGACTGGGGAAAAAAGGAGTGAGGCTGATACCTTATGAAGCTCTGCCTCACTTAAATCCAACTCACATGCAAGTATAGTCGCCACCCCATGACATCATCAGTCCTCTTCAAAGACAAAGGATCAACAGCAGCAGCCAGCATTGCCTTCACCTGGTATTCAAGGCTGTCAAAACCTGACTCCATCCAGCCTTATTTCAAACCATTCCCTCACAGCTGTAGCTTCAAGCCCAAATGGCCCAGACTTAATATTCCATCTCTTGTCCCCATTATTTTGCACAGGATCTCACCCATTCCTGAAATAAGCTCTCCATGTCTCTGCTTCTCAGAGTCTTTATCTTCCTTTAATGCTCCTCTCAAGAGCTACCCTCCTCCCCACCCTTCCTCCCAACTACTAGCACTCTCACACCTCAAATTATCTTGCCTTTACTTAGGTATGAACCTGGTGCTTTACCCCAGTAGATCATGAGGTTCTCAAGGGCAGAGGCTGTATCCCCAGTGCCAATCACTGGAATAGGGTGCCCTGCTGTCCCCGAGTGGTACTGCAATACTTGTGCCTGGTACATGCTGGGTGCCTGATGAATGCAGGGTGAATAAGATTGCATCTGATCAGGGCAAAGCAGCAGACAGATGGTAATGACTGAGATGGAGAGGAGGTGGTGCAGTGATGGGAGCAGAGGAAGTCAGGGAGGGGAAAGGGAGGTACATGCCCATTCTTCCTCCTGATCCTTGGTGTTTATGGTACAAGAAAGGCAGCAATCACTGATTGTGAGTATAGCAAGGAATAAACTTTCTTCAGGAGAAATCCAGGTGGCACAGAATACCCAAGGATAGAAGGGAAACAATGGGAAGAGGCCTTGAATGACAAAGGCAGCTAACTACAGATGGCATGGTGGAAGATAAAGCCTGGGCAGGGATGGGCTCAATTGGGTCATGAACAAGAGCATGGAAGCAGGTAGGATGGAAAAGAGGTTCCAGCTCGGTTCCCAGCCACCCTCCCTGCCTTGCTCCTCAATACAAGTCCAGGGGCAGGCCCAATGACCTCAAAGATCTTTCCCAGTTTGAGATCTTGGATGCTATGATACTGTAAATATTGGCTCAGTCATGACATTTAAACAGTGCTTTAGAGCTGCCCATCATTTTACTCCCTATTATTTCATCAGATCCTTCTGACATGCCTACATGGCACAAGGATGCTTATTTTAAAAATATGCTTTCTTGAGACTTTCTTGATATAAGGAATCCCCATGGAGAAAATGACCTCTACCAGGTCAGATTGGCACCTGTTATCACAACTTATCATTGGGGAGAGCGGAGTACTTGAATAAGAAAGTCCACGGGATGAGAAGGTGTGTGACTTACCCAGAGTCATACAGCCAGGGTGGCGCAGAGTCTCAACCTAGATTTTGCTAACTCCAATCCCTCTAATGTCCCATGAGACAGCACTATCTCCATTTTAGAAAGGAATCTAGATCTGTGCTTTCATCAGTTTAAGAAACTACCCAATGAGAAAACTCCCTCTAGCGATGCAACTTCTGGGCAAGGTGGGGGTCTCGGAGGTGCCTAGAGCCTGGAGACATTCTCTGAATTTCTCAGAGTCACATGGCCAGTACATGTTTAGAGGTAGCTTTAAAATGACTTCTATCCACTATTTCCTGTTGTGTCATCTCCATTCTCCAAAAGGGGTGATAGAAGCTAGGAGAGGTTGTGATCCAGGCAAGATTCTACACCAGTGGAATACATCCAGAGTTTGGTCCTCAGTCTTATCTGCTCTAGCCAGACTTCCCTTGTGCTATTCTCATTCACTTCTCCTCCTCAGTAACCATTCCCCTTAGCTGGCTCCCAGTTCTCCATTATCTCCGCTGAACCTATTCTCTAAAAAGCCGTAGCCATGTTTCAGGCTGCTTAGAAGACTTCTCCAATTGAATGTTATCCTGGTCCTTCAAGTTCACCATATTTAAAGCCAGACTTATCTTCCACCCTCTCCCCTACCCCAGCTTATTCTTCCTGCCTGCAGCTGAAGTCTCTTTGACTCCAATGCTGCCCTTATCTCTGGGTTGGGTAGGACCTCTCAATAACAATCAGTTTCTTTATATCTGTACTATTTCTCACATCCATTCCTTCTGCTTTATTTCCATCTCTCTCACTAATGCAAGAGTCTCATCAGCATTGACTTCTGCTGCCACAAATATTCCTAAGAGATTTTCCTACCCCAACTGTCTCCAGAAGAAGTCTCACATTGCCATGACCAAACTTTCCTATGCATAAATCTAATCATTCTTCAGCTCAAAAATTGTCCATGGTTCCTATTGCCTCCTAACTAAATTTCAAACTCCCCTGTCAGGAGAGGGTGGAACCAATCTATTTTTCCATACTTATCTCTAAGGTATCATGGTGCAGTGGTTACCGTGTTAAACCTGAAGTCAGGAAGACTGAGTCTAAACACTAACTGTGCTTGTGAGCAAAGCCCACCATTTCTCAGCCTCAGTTTCTGTCTCTGCCTTGTTGCTTTCATGGATCATCCATTTTCATACACTTGTCCAATTAGAAAAGCTGTGCCCAGAAGCCTTTCTGGCCAACAATGTTAATCTGGGGAGGATGGTGCTCAGATTTGTCCCCGATGGTGACCTCAGACAGAACCAAAGGCTGTCAGATCCTTGGGGATGTGTTTCTTCCTGCATTTTTTAAAACCTATGCAAATTTAATACTCAGAATTATGCAAAACTCATGAAAACATTGCCTGTTCTCCAGCCTGGGAACACAGATTCTCTCTGGGGGCCCTCCTGCTGGATTATCCTTCTGGGTAACAGAGCGCTCAGCTCCGCTGGTTGAGTAAAGTTCATTAAGAAAACAAAATAAATCGCCATTGCTGTCTTCTATTAGCATTCTCTCTGTAAGCTTAGTTAGCTCTTTCATGGAATCATAAAACCCCAGAGCCGTTCCAGACCTTAAAGACCACTTAGTCTGACCTACCAGGGCACTTATCTCTTTGCATCCCAAGAGGCCAGCCCAATGGTTAGCCCATAGTAGTTGCTTCATAAATGCCTGCCAATTGTACAGATATGGAATCTGAGGACCAGAAAGGGGAAGCCAATCAGCCAAGGTCATAGCCAAGGACTGGGATAAGAAGCCAAGTTCTGAGCGTCCTGATCCATTGTCTTTCTGCTGAATCCCATGACCAGGTCACAGAGCTTATTGGTAGCAGCAGACTCTAACTAAGATCTGCTCTCCTCTTGCTGAGTTCATGCTCTCTGACCTGCCCCTCTTGAACCCCCTTCACCTTTGTTAGATGGTCACCTACTTAGAATATCTTCCATAACAATCTCATTTCTCTTGTGAGGGTGCTAGTGGCAAGGTGACCTATAGTACCAAGTCCAATGACAAGTTCTAGCAGATTCTAGAAACAGCTACCTTGTACGTGTAACTCTAAGATCTAGGTTCCAATAGCTCCCACATGTGAACTGCCAGCCTTGAACTACCTAGTTAACATCTCTGAAATCCATCTGTACAACAAGCATGTGGAGGCTTCGTGCTTGTCTGGGGAAGTCAGAGGTCCTGGGTTTGAATCTGCCTTCGATTCCACAGTTTCTATGTAACCACAAGCGAGTCACTGATTTTTCTTATGGCTCAGTTTTCTTATTACCAGCTTAAGATGACTCAACTCAGTGGCTTCCAAGTTCCACTCTGGCTCTCGTTCTCTGATCTCATGACCCATAATCCCAAATGGAAGGTGCAAAGGTCAGATATAGAACACAAATCCCCTGACTGAAGCCCAACAGATAGATGGTACAGGGGTAGAGCACTGACATCAGGAAGAATTGTGTTCAAATCTGGCCTCAGACCTATGCAAGTTGTGTGCTCCTCGGTGAGTCACTCAACTACTATCTGCTTCAGTTTTCTTATCTGTGAAATCTTGATAATTGCAGGGGGATATTCACTATGCCCTTTGAAAACCTTAAAATGCTGTGTAAAGGCTAGGCAGGTAGGTAGCAAAGTAGTAGTAATAATAGCAGTAATGGTGGTGGGGGTAGTGGTAGTAGTAGTAGTAGTAGTAGTAGTAGTAGTAGTAGTAGTAGTAGTAGCAGTAGTAGTAGTAGCAGTAATAGTAGTAGTAGTAGTAGTAGTAGTAGTAGCAGCAGTAGCAGTAGTAGTAGTAGCAGTAGTAGTAGTAGCAGCAGTAGTAGCAGTAGTAACCATAGTAGCAGCCGTGGTCTTTCCATTATTATAGGCAGCCTCATTAGATTTTCAGTCACTCTATTAATGCAAATCAAGTCTTATTCTGATTATACACATATTTCCTCCTGTTTTTATTTATTATTTTTGTATGTACAATGTAAGGTCAGTACCTGGAACATAGAATATGTTTATACCTACTGATGACGTAAAGAGCCACCTGAGGCCCAAGAAGAGAGGTGTCTTGCCTGGGCTTCATTCTAGTTAGTGGTACAAGCAGGCTGCCTGATCCCCAACCCATGACATCATGAGGTAGTGCCTGATGGAAGGCCCAGAGGGAGGAAGAAGACTCAGCCAAGATCACCCAGCTACGAAATGGCAGAGGTGAGCATAGGAGCCCTGGAAACAAAGCCCAGTTTGCATCCAGTCACACTTCCATTCCACTGAAATCTAAATCTACATTTAACAAGCAGAAACTTAAAACCACTCTGCTTTGCACTTGACTTCAGTTCTGCCTTTGCAACTTGAAGCTGGTCTCTTCTCTCTGACCTTCAGTTTACCCAGCTACAGAATGAGAGCATTTGGGCAAAAGGTCCCTTCCCTGTCCTGTGAGTCCAATATCCTGTGAAGTGAGTGTCTAATTTCCTCCGAGGTGGGAAGGGGGGGGGGGAAAGATGTGAGAGCAGGAGGGAGGGAGAGATGAAGACAGAGACAGAGACAGAGAATTGGAGATAGAGGTGGGGGAAAGAGACAGAGGAGGGAAAGAGGGAAAGAGACATGGAGGGAGAGACAGACAGAGAGAAAGGGAGAGGAGAGGGAGTGAGAACAAGCAGTGGAGAATAGAGAAGGCCAATATATTTTATAACCTGCTTTGCATTTTTATGGGCAAATATATGAATCTATCTTATATTATTGTATTTTAGCTTTAATCGATTTGAGCTTTAAACTTGTTAAACTTTGATTTGACGATATTTACATTTTATGGAAATACACTTGGGCACAAATCATGTTTTTATTTTAATAAGTTCCAGTCCTACCTTGACCATTTACTGGCTATGTGACCTTGGCGAGGTCACTCCCTTCCCCAGGCCTCAATGTCTTCATCTGTACAGGGAGTTAGAATGATAATAGCTTGAATTTCTATTGAAGGTCACAATTTAGAAAACGCTTCCCTCACAACAATCCTAGAGTGACCCATGACCCATGTTATCTCCGTTTTTCAGCTGAAGACCTTCAGGCTCAGAGAGGGTAATGACTTGTCCTAGGTTGCAGTCATTCAGGGTCTGCAAGGAGATCCAAACTCACTTGCCTTGACCCTAAATCTAGTCCAGCTCTGGGAGGTAACCATCATAAGATCATCGATCAGAACTACGGAGCATTTCAGAGTCTTCCCACCCAACTGTCTTTCTCAGCAGATGCAGAAACTCAAGGTCCAAGGAGGGGCCTCAGAAGGGCCCTCTTGCTCCCCTCCAGTGCCCATTTCCCCTTTACCATCCCACTTTTATAGATGATGCCAATAGGTGTTATTCATATTTCACAACTGAAAAAACTGAGATTCTAAGACAAGACATCAGAAGAGAAGGATTAGGTGCATTTGGCTTAGCCAAAGAAGGTGGACCTAAGTGCCAAGAAGTGGCATTGAGGCTGATACCTTCTCTGTATCAGGAAAAATTTCCTGCCAGTCTGAGCTGGCCAAACTTGGAGCAGATGCCTTGAGAAGTTGTGGGTTTCCATTTGCTCGCACTCCTTGGGCAAAGGCAGGATAACTACCAGTCATGCATGGAATGGATGGATTTTTAGTGAGGCAGGGGTTGGACCAAAGGGTCTGCCCATCCCTGAGCTTGAGGGACTCTGCAAATTGCAAGATGCAGAGAAACTGGTCAGGGAAAGGATTCAAGCACAGGTTTTGTGACTTCAAAACCTGTGGTCTATCCATCCTCAAATGTCTTAGATGTGCCATCCATGAGATATCAGAAGGAAAGCAAAAGTTTGAGCTGGGAAATAATAAGATCCCAGAGTCTGAAGGGCCCTTTAGGTGCCATCCAAGCCAAGGCTTCTTAGTTCTTGAGCGTGTCCTTGACCCAACTGCCAGGTGATCTGGTAAAACCTGACCCCTGCTCAGAAGTGTCTTTTTAAAAATTTCATAATCGAAGAGCTAAATAAGATGTTGGTAGAAATAAAGATGATTAAATGACATAAACACAGAACGCTTTGCACAAATTAAAGTGCTATAAGAATTCTAGTTATAATAATTGTTTATCATCCTTATTATTATTCATTTAATTTATCTATTTTTTTCCCCAAACAAATTTATTCCCAGATTCCAGCATAGATCTCTGATCTAGACTAAGCTAATTTCATAGAGGAGGAAAGTTATCATCCAGAGAAGGGGAGGGTCATGCTTAATGCCCCCCAGGTAAGACAGGGCTAGAATTTGTCTATCTGAATACCAAGCCAAGCAGTCTCCCCACTCTCCCCTCTATTCATTTACAGGAGCCCAGACTCTGCTCCAAGGCTCCTGAGGATCTTCCATTGAATAGAGATCGTTGTGGTGAATTTCTGCCACATGCCCACAGCCTGAGCTAATTCTGATTCAGTCACGACTGAGCAGGACCCGCCTTGTTGCTACTTAGCATCCTTGCCTCCAGGAGCCATCTTGCAAGCCTTCTGGCCTCTCCCAAGTCACTTGAGACATGGAGGTGATGAAATGAAAAAACAGCCAGTCTGCTTGTTTGCCCCAAGTGACTACACAATAAAAAGCAGTGTTGTCTCCCTGAAGAAGACAGGGGATGGGGCAGCACCAACATCGTCTGCCTCCTGGTTGGGGCACAGGCAGCTTCTTTCTGGGTGCCGCTCCCTGTCATGCTGGTTGGTGCAGCACATCAGAATGCACAGAATGTGACTTCAGGTCCTCTACTTCCTAGCTTTTGCAGGAAGGAAGGTTAAGAGAATGGGAGGAAGGCCAATGAGGGCTTCGGGTGGAGTCAGGGACCTGGTTGTCATCCCAGCAATGGACATTGCCCCTCTCTGGGCCTCAGTTTACAAAAAAGTAGGTTGGCCTACATAATCTCTAAGATTCCTCCCTCCCTATCAGCTCTACTGGTCTGTTCAAGGAGTGCAGAACCTGTGACACTGAGGCCACATGGAGCCTTGTGGATCCTCAAGTGTGGCCCTTTGGCTAAATTCAGACTTGCCAGAATAAGTCCCCTGTGCTCTCAAGTTCCTTCCATCTCTGGCATTCCATATCCCAAGGCACTTGCCAGCTTTTAAACTGTCTTTTATGTTTTAACATTCTTCCCAGGTCTGACTTCCATGTTCTGAGGGCCCTTCCAGCTTTGACATAATCTGGCTTGTGGTCTAATATCCCTCCAAGTTCTGACATTCTGTTATATATTCTAGAGTACAACTTGTTGAATGATTTGACATACAAATTCAATTTTAATTCAGTTTAACAAATACTTATTAAGAATCTACTATGCATCCAACACCATCCTAGGCCCTTGGAATACAAAGACAAAAAGAAGCCCACCTTTAGACTCAAGGAGCTGCCCTTCTACTGATTTTAAGAGAGACAGGAGTCTGTTAACAGAACACCCAGCTGACCTCAAGGACTTTAAGTTGCCTGAAGCAGAGAAGCGCCATTTAGTGGGACCAAATCAACTGCCAACCTGAATTTCTCATTCAAAAATCATTCTCTTTGAACTGTTTTGGAGGCTAGGCAAACCACCGTCCTAGCAGAGAAAGGCAAACCTCACAATTGTCAAGTGGAGAAAGAAGGAAGATGGTTTCACTATTGGTTAGTGAGATTGACTTTGATTCCTGACAAAATTCTAGAACCTATTTTGAAAGGCCTGGTACGGTTGGTGAGAGCTACCCCTAGACCACCATCCCTTAGTTCCAAGGCCATTGGAGACCTCCACCTGTATTTCAAATTGAGTGAAATGAAGTTACCCTGCATAGACAGGTGTGTGCACCATAGCTCTCCCCAAAGGCAAAGCTGGTGCTGGGGGACTAGGGAGTGGAAATGACATGGGATGCTGGGTCCTGCCCTGTATAAATGCCACCAGGAAGATTCTGCTTTGTCATCTGCTGCTAGGAATAATATCATATCAGCTTCAAGTTGGGTGCTCCCGCAGAGAGGAATGTCACCTTCATGACACACTCCCCCAGGCTGCCATCCCACCCTTCATCTTTGAAAGGAAACTGCATTGAAAATTATCCTCAAATAAAGTCCGCTGGCTTTAGTTTATCTCAGGAGCTCCTGATGTCTGCTTCCCAAATCCTCTAGCCTCTTGCTAAAGACTTTCCTGAGTACAGAAGGGTGGAGGTCACTAGAGAGCCCCATCCCCCAATCCTCCTCCTACTTGCAGTAGATGTTTCATGTTTTATAACTATGTAAAAAGGGAAACCTTGATCACAGAGTCAGCATGTCTTCAAAAGAAAAGACCATGTCAGACTAACCTCAACTCTAATTCTGATCAATTAGGCTGGTAGAGCAAGGGAACACTGAAGACCTAGGTTATCCAAATTTTCAAGAAATATTAACCATTGTCTTTTATGCTCTCTTTGAGGGGGTTGGAGAGATGTGGGCAGTCATGTGCTGGCAGATGTTTAATAAGTAGTCTCTGAAGAAATGTCTTCTCATGTTGCACTTAGAAGTTTAAACTCTCTTAAGAATTTCTCCATCACTTTCCTAAGTCTAGACAACTTCAATAAAATAATAAGCCAAGCCCTGGTTTATAGTGTTTACTCATTTCCAAGATGGAAATGCTCATGCTGAAAATTTCACATTTGGCTGTTCTGATCCTAAAGTGAACTGGCTCCAGCACAGGCCTGGATGGAGACTAGGTGAGAAGAGGTGGATTTTGCATTTTCTGAATGACCAAACCCAAAGAATAGTCATCAATGTTAACAAAAATAACAATAGTCCCAGCAGTAGTAATATGCTATTATAATAGCAGAAATGCTATTAGCATTTCTGCGCACCTGAAGTTTTACAAAGCACTGTATTGCTTTCTCATTAATCAGCTGGTGTGATCTTAGAAGAAAAATGTTAAGAGGGCCCAAAATCTATGCCTAGTACCTGTCTGAGAAAGTTTTCTTTTTTTTCAAGTAAAGATGAAGGCATGGATTAGCATGCTTCTCAAACCTTCAGAAGACTAGAAACTGGAGTGCTAAATAGATTGCATTTTTAATATCAGAAAAAGGATCCTAAAAGATCTCTATAGGTTATATAAATTAATTCAATTATTTCAACAATGTGATACACAAATTTGGAGAATCCACCCCGAATGTTCACATGGATTATTCGTGCACAAGCTGTAGAGCATTGTAAGCTCATATTGTCTGATCAGCCACAGCTGGATACACCGTAACACAGTGATATCATTTTGGGTCTCTTCAAGAACAAACTACCAACCAACCAATTTTAACAATGTGGATCATCCCTCTATTGATGAAGATTCTGACCTGCCTGTGCCTGCTAATCCCCTTTAACTTTTGACTATACCTCCTAAAATCTTTCAAAGGGCCATCTAGGAGCCCCTTTCCACAGCCCTTGAAAACTCTATAGACATTAATGGATCATGGAAGTTAGCGTGTTTGTTTTAATTTGGTCATATATCTTGCTAATGCTATCCTTAATCCCAAGTTTCCTGCACAATTCCTCATTGGGAATATGTGAAAGCTTACTCATGCCTACCACTTTTCTCTCCACCATCTTTAGGGTAACACAACTTTAGTTCTTTGGAAACTGATTCACTGTGACTTTTAGCCTTATAGGGCTGCTGGAAGAATGTGGCTATGGAAAAGATGGGCCTTTGCCTCTGGAGGAAACTCTTAGTTATTAAAAGCATGGCAATGTTTCCCACAGGAAATTAGCACACTCTGGTCATAACCCATCTTCCATCTGAAGTATCTGTTCCAGCTATGTGTCCTGATAGAACATTTCCATGGACAGTCCATCCAACAGTGTATCATTGTCTAGATGAGGCATAATCTTCATCTCCAATGTCCACCACCACCACCATTCCTAGACTTTCAAGAAATATAAAGAGGACCATGAGCTCTCTAAGATTATGCCATCAGAATAAGATCTGGTCTCTCGTACAAAACTGGAAAGGGCCAAATACATTAAGAATCAAAACCTGCCCGTTAGGCCTTTTTCTGCCCTCTGGAGTCAACCAATTCAATTCTCATCCCTTTTCTACATTATAATCCTGCAAATGCTGGAAAACAATAATCACATCTTCCTCTCCCCAATTTTTCCCCCCAGGGTAAATACTTTCTAGTTCATTTTAATTTATCTGAATATGTCTCAGACTCAAGACCCCTCATCATCACAGTTGACATTCCCTAGAAACTCATATCTGGACATTGTATAATCAATGTCCTTCTTAAACTGTGATGTCTGGAAGGAACACACTCCTCCAGATGAGGTCTGACAAGGGCAGAGCACAGCAGGACCAGAATTCTTGGAAACAACGCCCATCTTAATTCAACTCAAGATTACATTAGCTTTTTTTGGCTGCCAAATCATATTGCTGACTCATACTGAATTTGCATTCCATTAAAAACCCTGAGATTCCTTCTAGAATTGCTGTATATTCATTGTCTCCCCCATTTTGCATTCTTGAAGTTGGCTTTTTGCACTTAAATGTAAGACTTTACATTTATCTCTATTCAATTTTACTAAATTCAGCCCAATGTTCTAGCATGTCAAGTTGCTTTTGGATTCTGAATATCATACAATTGTAAGCTTTTTCCTTCAAGTTTTCTGTCATTTGCAAATTTTCTGAGGATATCATCTCTGCCTTTATCTGAATCATTCATAGAAATGTTTAACAGACCAGGGCCAAGCACATATCCCTGGGGTATTGCACTAGTGATATCTGGCCATGTTGAAACTGAACCATTTGCAATGAGTTTTTTAATCCAACTATCCAACCAGTTTGAAGACATCTAGTTTAATCATCATCTAATCTATCTCTTTCCATGTTCACAAGAGAAATAGGGAATATTTTATCACAAGCTTCACTAAAAAAATCTAGGTAAATTATGTGCACAGCATTTTCTTCATCTACTGCTTTAGTAATCCTGTCAAAAGAGGAAATTAGGTTAGTCTGGCATGATCCATGCTTGATGGAGCCACACTGGCTCTTCATGGTAGCTGCTTCCTTATCTAGATTTTTGACCACCATTTCTTTCATGATCCTTTCAAGAGTCTTCCCAGGAATTGAAGTCCATTAAGCACCCTGATCTACAGCTTTCAGACTCTGCACTCTTCCTGTTTTTAAAAATTGGAACAAAATTTACACTTCTCTAGTCTCATAGTACCTTTCCCATTTTCTGTGATCTTTCAAATATTACCAACAGTGGCTCAGCAATTACATATGCCAGGTTGCTCTAGTTTGTTTTTAGAAACAAAGAATCTGAGCCTAGTGAATTGAATTCATCAGCAAGAGCTAGATCCTCTCATGTCATCTCTTCACTTCTCTTGGACATCAACTTGCTATTCATCATTTTTGTTCTATCATTTCCAAATTAAAGATCCTTTTTTCCATTGGAAATTTTAAAAGCAAATAAAAATCAAGGAGTTCCACCTATTCCTTTATGTCATTTATCATCATCTCATCCAGTTCAACCACAGCTGTTTTTCCTTTGCTTCTCCTCTTTTTTACCCAATACAGCTCAAAGAAACAAATTGTATTTTCTACTTTGCATTGCTCACTAGCTTCAGCTCATTCTGAGCTTTAGCATTTCCTGACCCCTCTAATAGAACTGTGGCAGGCTCTTATAGTCATGTTCTGTTGCCTGGTCTCACTTCATCTTCTTCACATTTCTCTTTTTAATTGAAATTGACTGGAGAATTCCTTGTGCATCCACATCAGTCTCTTCAGAGCAACTCCATTTCCTTTCCTCCTTGGAAATGCTTCCCCTTGTGTCTTCAGAGTCACATTCTTCCTAGGGTAATTTTCCTTGAAGCATGTTAATCCATGGGATCCTACATATCTTTCCTTTGGATTCTTTGAAATCTGACTTTCTGAAATCTAAGGCACATGTCAGATTATGCCTAGATTTCCTCCACTCTATCACAAATTCTAGGAGGGAATAGTCATTTCTCCCTAAGGACCCCACTATTCCCAATCTAGCAGCTACAGGTAGCAAGGTGGTATAACGGGTGGATTGGTGGATTTGAAGGAAGATCTAAGTTCCAATCCTTTCTTAGACATGCATGAGAAGTGTGACACTGGGCAAGGCACTTAGCCACTCAGCCTTCTTTATACATAAAATGCGGATAATAGCACCTATTTCACTTGATAATTGTGACGATCAGAAGAGACAATTTAAGTAAAGCATTTTGCAAACATTATTGTGAGACATATGTGCTAGGTACTATTGCAACTAGCAATCAGCTTCTCCTTGTTGGTGAAAATTCAATATTGAAAAGGACTTCTACCCATTGGTTCTTCCATCTTTTGAAGGATCATCTCATAAAAAAAAAGAAAAAGAATTTGGTCTTTTAGCAAAATACAGCTCAACACAAGTCAAAACCATGAAACAGAGGTCTAAAAGACAAGCACCACTTTGGGATGCATGAATAAATCCTGAAAAATGAAGGAGGAGATCATTTAATGTCACTGATATCTGCCCTGGCAAAAGTATGACTGGAGCATTGTGGTCATTTGCAGATACCACATTATTGCAAAGATATTGAAAAGCTAGAAGGCATGCAAGAGTAATCAGATATCTCAGTAGGATGGGTGAAATGGAGCTTTTCCTGCAGGGCTGACGCAGTGAGGGTACATTTCCTTCTGAAAGAAACCAAGTCCTCTTCTCACCTTGTCACTTCATACAGTATGGTTGACACCCTAAGGATCCCATTTTTGAGGATTCTCTCTCCCTGGTTCAACTTCCACTCTAACCCCCCTGACAGAAAGGACTCTTGAAATGACTGCAGCCACACTCCAACTGTCAAAGATACCAGTTAAGCACCCCACCCTCTCCCTGATAAAAATATTCTTACATTAGAAGAAAAACAAGAAGTGCATGGAGACCATGCCAAACCAACTGCGGCTGGAAAAATGGAAGATTAGAGAACCTGAAAAGGACGTGTTAGCTGTCTTCACATATCTGAAGGATTGTTGAGTAAGAAGAATGAGATTTGATGTATACAGATCCAGAAAAGAGATCTATGAACAGTGGATGAAGCATCAAGGCCCTGTCTTAAGTGCTAAGGGATACAGATGAAAACAGCATAATTCCTGTCTTCCATCTAGTACCATATCCTAATGACAAGGACTTCCCTGAACTTTGCATATCTGCAGTCCCCAGAACATTTTATATTTTTGCTTAAATTATAATTTTTATTTCTTTAGTATAGGGATATCCAAGAGATGAACTCCATCTACCAATGCAGCCAGTAACTTCTCTGCAATTAGGGTCTTAGAGCATTGTCTAGACCAGCACATTGTGAGGTTAAGGGTCATACAGCCAGTGTGTTTTAGAACTAGGACTTGAACTCAGGAGATCCTGACTTTTAAAGACATCTCTCTATCCACTACACCACACTGCCTCTTGCTTAGACTACTTATCCAATAAGTACTTAGTCTCATTGGATATAATGCTTGGATATTGGATATGAATACTTATCCAAGTTATTATGATAAGTTAGTTGTTATATTACACCCACTATGGGCCAGATGCTATAGTAATCTTTACAAAGAGTTTGGAATTTTATCCTTCTTGAATCATCTGGACTTCAGTGACTCTGAAAGAGAGAGTAAGACTGATGATTTTGGACGACTTTGCCTCACTTAAATCCATTTCATATACAAGTCAAGACATTTCCCATGATATCATTGGTTCTCTTCAAAAATGAATGATGAACAGCAACAATTTTATCCTCATTATAACCCTAAGAGGTAGGTGCTATTATTATAACCATTTTACAATTCAGGAAACTGAGACATTAAATGATCTTTCCAAAGTCATACAGCTAATAAGTGTGTGAGACCACACTTAATCTCAAGTTTTCTTGACTCCAGAACCAGCACTCTAACCATTGTGCAATATGGCTGTCTTTTGTTAGAATAAGATTTATTAGCAATTAGAGTGGGATGGAAATGGGCTGGAATGGCTCTAGAGATAAGGAGATCCCTAAAAGAGAAAGTGTTTAAAGAAAAGATTGGATGGCCATTGACACAGCTATAGATGAGATTCTTGTCCCTGTTATCATTCCATTAGTACTTCAATAAAAAGTCCACAGTGTATCTTCCAAATGGAGACATGTCTTCCAATTGTTGCTTTATGCTTTCTGTATACTTGACCAGGAGTTGTCTCTGGAGGTTGGGGGGTGGGGCATGAGAAGAGGTTCCCATGCGACCCAAGTATCTGAATCAACTCCAGTCACCATTGTTCAATGGTTATCAAGGTCATATGTGCCTCACAGAATAATCATGAACTCTTATAGCTATGAGACCACAGAGGCTATTGATCCAACCTTCTTTAACCAAGTATGACTACCTCAATGTACTGAACCAGCAGTAAGTGCTAGATAAATGATTGGATTTTTATCAATCCAATGAGATCTTCAGATTCAAGAAGAGGCAGCTGATTACTCTTTGGAGCAGAACTAATTGTGAAGAAGTGTTTCCTTACTTCCTGTCTTACGTTTGCCCTCAGAGTCAATGGTTAAACTTTCCACTTGATTTGGAGGAAGGGCAGTGGTTGGCAGAAGATAAGTGACCCTTTTCTTATGCATCTGAGCTGGCCTAGGGAGATGATGGCTCAGGGCACATTATTCAAAGTTATTGTTAACCTGGAGGGGAAAGGGATGTGTCATTGAACAACTACTTTAGAGAAGTCAGCTGGGAACCTAGACTGGAGAAGACTTGGAAGGAGGGAGCATGATCATTATTCTTTGGAAGAGAGTTAAGGCTTGTCCACCTTGGTACCATAGGACAGAACCAGGAGCAGTAGAAGTAAAGTGCAAAAAGGACAACTTAGGCCTAAAGTCAGAGAAACTGCCCAGTGATTGCCATGGTCCCAAAGTAGAGCTTCCCATCAGGTAGTTGGTAATGAGTTCCTGTCATAAGAACTATTCTTCCAGAGGTTGGGTGGGGGCACCTGTAGGGTTGAGATCAATGTGGAAGTCACTTCCAGCTCTGACATTCTGAGATTCTATGGCTCTTAGAAATGGCAATGCATAATACTAGAAAACCAACAGTGCTGCAGATCACTGGAAGGGGGGGGGGGGGCAGAGGAAGTTCAAAGAAAAAGAACAGAACGTCCAATATCCTGATGTTATTCAAGACAATTCACCAAAGGGAGACCCCATGGGACAGTGCTTCTCCTTTCATTATGGAAACCAAGACAGGATTTCAGAAATTCAAAGAAATCAGCTAAACCATTCATGATCATGCAAGAAAAAATAATCCTTTAAGGGTCATTCAAGCAGACACTGATGCTACTGTAGGAGAAGTGTGGCCACTTTCTGCACCTTGGCACCCTCATCCATTATAATCAGAAGTTTGGACTGAATGATCTCAAAGAACCCTCCCCCAGCCTTGAAATTCTTCTTCATCACTACTAAGCTTCACAGGTGCATATAGTGAGGAAGAGGAAGGGCCTGTGTCTATAGGGAAGGGGTAAGGATTTCTTAAAGCTCAAACTAAGCCTGGAAAGGAGAGCTACAAGGGTGTCCATCCATGCTTTTTCTGCCCAGGAGGTGGTGCTGGTCCTCCTGCATCAGCCTTACACTGTGATTGGTCAGTAGCATGATGGAAATCCTGAGAGTATTAACTGAAAGCTGCACCCAACCCCCAGTGGGACACCTGGAGACAGTTTCTGAGGGGTTGACATGGCAACAAGAGCAGTCCTATCAACTCAGCCTTGTGCAGTGAATAAAGGGAAGGACTCGTTATTACCACAATCCCCATCCACCTAAGCCCAGGCCACTAAGCCAGCCCCATCAATGAATGGCAGGCAGGTCCAGCCCATGCCTGGCATTTAGGGTACCTGTTGTTTGGATCTGGCCTTTCAGGAGACAGAAATTACCAGAGTGTGAAATGGTCAATATGGTTATCTCAGCTGCATCCCCTATGGAATGGGATCAGTTATGTAGCCAGCCAGTTGCCTGCCGCTTAGGGTCCAACCAGCTAGCTAGTCAGAGAAATCCAAATTGATCATTCTCAGAGACAGTCTAGAACTGGCAACATGATGTGTCCCCATTATGTAGAGCATCCTGACCCTCAGAGTAAGGAGGACAGGACTGACCCTCTTCCCACATGAAAAGCTCCTTAGTCTTTTGAAGAAAAAAATCATAAACATATACACCTCTTCCTTTAAAACACAATGAGGGGGGGCGGAGCCAAGATGGCGGCGTAGAAGCAGCAAAGCACTGCAGCTCCCACACAAACACGCTAAAAAACTCATAAAATGGGACGCTAAACAGATTTTCAAGCTCCAAAACTCTCCACAAGACAGAAAGCACTAC
>CM053597.1:225288956-225342216 GCA_028646575.1 Pseudocheirus occidentalis
TGCCTGTAGTGCTTTCTGTCTTGTGGAGAGTTTTGGAGCTTGAAAATCTGTTTAGCGTCCCATTTTCTGAGTTTTTCAGCGTGTTTGTGTGGGAGCTGTGGTGCTTTGCTGCTTCTACGCTGCCATCTTGGCTCCGCCCCCCACAATTTGTTTAACAATTGTCCAATAAGAAGCCTATTTTCAAGTTATTGTCTGCTATGAAATATTTCTGTATACCTATGCATTTTAACTGATATCTTTGAGATATAGGCCTATTAGTGGTATTGCTAGATCAGAAATGATTCACAATTTTTGGATAGTTTCAAATTGCTTTCCAGAATAACTGGACAAATTCATCCTTCACCAACATTGTATTAATGTGCCTAGCTTTCCACAACTCCTTCAATAGGCTAATTTCTTACTAATCCCTATAAAATCATTATGAGAATCTTTGGTGGCCATGTCGAAACTGTGATGAAGTTATAAGAAGGGAACAGGCATCATTTCACTCATTATGTTACCAAGCCAACCATATCTTCATAGTAACACAATGGATGGAAATGTGTAGAGAATACAAGAGCTGACTGTGCTGATTTTCTCCTTATTATTGCTTGGGGCTTGATCTGGTAAAGCAAATTTTAGCCACAAAGGTTCTTTTTCGATGATGTCTCCCATGTAGGTCTTAGAATCGTACTGGATTACTTGAAAGATATGACGGCTCTCAAAGTTAGTATTAAGCCCAAGATATGCTTACTAAATGTGTTCCATGTACCATGAACTATGCCCAAGGAAAAGCTCCAAAAACTTTAGTTCAGTTTAAAACTTACTTAAAACTGCACTAAGACATTTGGGACACCCTACCAGACTGTTGGATTTTCCCATCTGGGAGCCATTGGAAAAAGGTTAAAAGACTATTTCTGACAGGTGAGTCTCCACCAAGATGCCTGTAGCAGTGAGGGGAATTTGGCATGAGGTTTAGGAGAAATGGGCTGTGGTCTGACTTTTTGGGGCAAATTGCTGTCCTAAAGTCTCCAGTCAACTGTGTCAAGAAGGAGTTGAGCCTGATGGTCTCTAAGGTGCCCTCTTACCTTGGTCATCCTAGGGTGCTATGATCCCATAGACCCTTCCCTGCTAGGGAGTGATATTCAGGTTCTTGCCTTGTCTATAAGGTTAGGGTGGTGGATCTCCTCATCTCATCTGATCCATCTTGTTTCCTGCCCCTTCCCACCTCCCATTTCTACCCTTCCCACCCGTCACCTCCCCTTTGCTCACAACAATGGCCAGTTGATAAAATGGGCCATTGGCCTGGAGTCACAGTTGTTACTGGCTGAGATGGGGCCAAGTGCAGACCCCTGCTGGGCTCCCTGGCTAGAACAGCTTTGACTCCTCCCTCAGTAGAATGATCTATTGTTTTATGTCTGTGCAATTCCCTTTATCCAGGGGTGGTCAAGAGTGCCAATTCCAAGCAAGCATGTCATCGATGCAGGGCTATGATTCGACAGCTGCTATGGCTGCAGTGGGGGCGAGAACAGGGGTGGAAATGGCCTGTTCTGCCATGATCACACCACAGCTAGAATACTGCAGTCAGTCCTCATAAGGGGGAAACTTAGAATGACTGGTGTGATGAAGAGGAGACTCCAGGGGCAGCTTGGCTCCTGCTTATTGCCTTCAAGAATCTGGAAGGACTGGTATGGATGACAGTGGAATGCTTTAGTTTGGTCTCATAACTCAGAACTAAGAGCCATAAAAGAAAGTGACAGGGTGTGGCTTTTGGCTATCATAGGAAAGATCATCCTGCAAAGGAGAACCATTCTATGAGGGGTAAGTGAGCATGGCAGGTATTAACTCACTGGTCCTGGAAGCCAAAAACCAAAGCCAGAATGGTCACTGGCCAGGGTGGGGGGAGGGAGGAATCTGGGTAATGCTGCAGTTTGGGATGGATGAGCCATTAGGCCCTTTCCAGACTCTATTAGGGACACTGTCATTGACAGCTCCTATACCAGGCTAATAGATAAGGTTTTAGGAAGGCTTTAAAGGCTCCTCATTGGACAAGGACATTGCTTTTTGGTGGCTGTCTTTTAAAAAATAATTATAGCAAAAGAAGAAAAATGAGTGCGTGTGTGTGTGTGTGTGTGTGTGAGGTGAGAGAGAAAGAGGGGGAAGAGAGAGAGAAAGAGAGAGAGAGAGAGAGAGAGAGAGAGAGAGAGAGAGAGAGAAGGAATGTAATCTGTACAACCAAGAGAATAAGATATTAAGAGAGAATTTAACTGAAGTGCATAAAATCTTAAATGGTGTCAATGACTCCTGACCAAGTTGCTATTTTGGGCTCACACAGAAGGTGGAAGAAGGACCCATAAATGGAAATGAGGTGGGGCAGGGAGAGGCCAATATTGATTGAGAATGCAAGACTCATTCTGGAAACAATTAAATGGTATCTGGAGGGAATTGAATATTAAAGTTGAAATGCATTCTAATGGGCTGTGTGGCCTTTACTTGCTTTCTGTTGGAATCAGACTTTCAGGGATTCCCAAATTTTGCAGCTGGTGGGGCCTTTAGCCCAGGGATAATGCATGGGGTTTGTTATTGGATCTTTTTGTTCCCATGTTCTCACAGTGTCTCACTATTTTAATGAGAGGTACTAGTAGACATAATACTAGGAACAGGAACTGGCCTTTGGATTTCATTGTTCCAAGGTGAGGAGAAGTGAGGTGAGGTGAGAAGTGGGGAAACTCCCTCTACCAAAGCTTTTTTCAGCACTTCATAGTTCTGGACAGTTCCCCAGAGCACTGAGATATTTGCCCAGGCTCACGTACCCAGTACAGAGATGGGAAGTCTCACACTGTTTTTCCTTTTGTGACAATAGTGATGATAATAATTCAAGTTTTCAATGCTAACACTTACCGAACTCTTTAAGATTTGCAAAAGGTTTTACAAATTTTCTTTGATCAACATATCATTGATTTAGAACTGGAAAGGCCCTTAGATGCTATTGGGTTCAACCTCCTTTTATATATGAGGAAATTAAGGCCCAGACTCATTCAATGAGTTGGCTTGGGCCATGCAAGCAGGATGAGATGGAGGTGGGACTTGAACCCAAGTCTCAACTCCAGGTATATCCTTCCTGTCCTTAGGTCCAAATTCCAGGTTGGACTTTTACTGACCCTGTGACCCTGGCCAGTTTCCAAGTGCCCCAACTTGTCCTCACACTGTCTTTGCCTTTAAACTGAGACTAATAAGGCCCACATAGAACGTGTCTCACAGGGCTGTTGGGAATCATCTAATGAGATTCTCATGTAGGCTAAGACTTTGCAACCCTGAAAAAGCTGTGTCAACCTGATTGATTATTGATACCAATGACTGCTTAATGAAACTGCTGGCATTTTCCATGAGCAGGCTTCCTTTAGGGAGGAGGCTCCTTGTTCCCTGTATGCACTGGTAGCAGTAGACAGTTTTGGGGGTGGGATTGACAAGGCCAATCTTGAAAACCCCAAGTTATTCTCTAATTGAAAGCTGAGGAGCCCCTCTCCTTTCCCATTAAAGAACCTTTCCCATAGGCTACTCCTTTCCCATTAAAGAACCAGATAAACCTGAAGCCTCAGCAGTCTCTTTTTGACCTTCTTCTCCTTGATCCTAACTCTTAGGCAAGATGGAGAAGATAAAGAGGCGAATATTCTGGACTTCTCTCAGCTCATTTCTAAGAGTATGTAATTTAGGAGAGTTAAGTGGTCCCTCCAGGGAACTTACCTGAATTGAGTTTTGTCTCTCTCCCCATGTCTCTGTCTCTCTCTCTCTATGTGCGTCTGTCTCTCTGCATCTCTGTCTCTGTCTCCCTCCCTCCCACCCTCCCTTCCTGACACTTGACCTGGGTCATCTTGCCATCCTGTGTTCAGGCCTTCCTCCTTGTTGGCCTGGTCCATTGCTATACCTTACTTCTCACCTCCCCTCTGCTTTGCCCTTCCCCAGCTACCAAGTAAACTTGTGGGAGATGAGCCTGTGGCCTCTCCTGCACAGTGCCTTTCACCTGAAATATGCAGGGCCGGGCTCAGTCTTTCTCTGAGTTTGAATTTCATCTATAAATCATGGAGTTAAAAATCCATGCCCTCTTGGCTGCTCAGCTCTATTGGTAAGAATGTTCTCTGAAGACTTCAAGTAGTGGGAAAAGGGAATATTTTCATTCTAAGCCCCTGGTGTGGCTCTTCTTCCCCTTCTGCCTGGAGACCAGAGCCCAGCAGCCTTAGCCAGTGATGGTCAAGGCCTTTCTTTCCAGTCTTTTTCACAATGTTTCCTCTGGAGGGCACTAGCTCCATGCCCAACTGTCACCTTGCCATCTATTCCCTCCCCCATGACATATTCCCCCCACCCCCGCCAACTTTGCTCATCCTGTTTCCCAAGTCTGGAATGCCATCTCTTATTTCCCACCTACATCTCCATATAGAAAACCCTTCCCTATCAATTATAGCTGGTCATAGACAACATCTCCCCCATAGAACCTTCCTTGACAGCCCCCCAGGCAAAGGCATCCTCTCCTTTCTGTGAATACCCACAGCACCACATCTGGGTCCCTCTCAAGGACATTCAGTCTGCCCCATGCTGCATTCATGCCTAGTTTGACTTGGAGTACAAGATTGGACTCCCAACTCAAATAGTTACCTGGGCAAGACATTTCCTCAGAACCTCAGCTTCTTCATCTGTAAAACTGGCATCCTAATAGGCCCTGTCTCATAGGGTTTGGGGAGGATGTTTTCTAAACCTGTGAATACCAGAATATCAGGAGTAGCTAACTGTGATTGTCTGCCCCTTTCCCCTCTCTCCATATGTCTGTGAACTCCCATATCTTATGCCCCTAGCCCAACACAGACGCAAGCAGGAGACATTTGAGAAATGTTTGTGAAACTGGATGGAACTGAGGGTGTGGTTACCTGGGTGACTTCCTAGTTCAGGGAGGCCCTCTACACTATTTTTGTCTCTGCAGCCACATCCCCGTCGCTTTCATTTAGAATAAAGTGGGGTTTTAGGGAAAAGTTATTATCAGTTTCATGTGCAATTCTTTTTTTATTCTACTGTGTTATGGGAAGGCTTGTTTTATTTCATAAATTAAAAAACAAGTTATTAGCAAAGTTTCAGAGTGACATCAGAGAGAGGGAGAGGCAGCCTGGTAAAATAGAGAAGTCACTCAGCTGGGAGGTAGGAGAAGGTCTGAGTCACTCCCTGTACTTTTCAGTCCCTCCACTGTGACCTTGGCTAAGTGGCTTTCTCTCCTGGGCCTTGGCTTCATCATCTCAAAAACGGGGCCATTGAATCATTGCTCCAATGGTTTCTTTCATCCCTGATAGTAGTTCTCTACAGCATCACCCAGCCTCAATATCCTGTGTTTTTGGGATCCTGTGTACTCTCAAGTTAAATAACCACTTTCTTTTTTAAATTTGACATTCTTAAGGGACCAGGGCCCTATGAGAAAAACCATACAGTTGTGTTTTTGAATGACACCTGAAACAGAGCATTAGAGCTAAGAATGAATATTTGTTGTTGTTCAGTCATTTCAGTCATGTCCAATTCTCTGTGACTGCATTTGGGATTTTCTTGGTGAAGATACTGGAGTGGCTTGGCATTTTCCTTCTCCACCTCATTATTATTATTTAAAGATGAGAAACTGATGCAAACAGCGTTAAGTGACTTACTCACGGTCACCCAGCTAGTAAGCATTTGAGTCTGAATCTGAATGAGGAAAATGAGTCTCCTTGATTCTAGGCCTATCTCATCCATTGTGCCATCTAGCTGGCTCCAAAAAGGAACTTAGAACATAGAATACATAGTGTCCGAATTTGGAGTTGCCTTAAAACAGACTACAGATGCCAAAGCTGGGGGTGGGGTGGAGGGAGGTTAGAATGGAGCTAGGAAGGTCTAGGAATATTGAATGTCAGAAATGGAAGGGGTTTTAGGACAGATAATGTCAGAACTAGGTTTGTTGTTAGGATGAGGAATGTCAAAGCTTTCAAATGACATTGGAACCAGAAGAATGACTGAGCTGAGGGGAATGTTGGACCACAGTTCACTCATGAAGTATCAGACCTGAAGGGAGCTAGAAGTGATTTTTTTGTCCACATCCCTCCTATTATCTGATCAAACCTGAGACCTAGAGAGTTTCAGTCACTTTCCCAAGGTGGGATCTACCTCTCAACAGATTGAGGTCTCAGTAATGTTATTGGGATATAAGATCTTCCCTGCCCATTAATAGGCCTCAGGTGGAGCCCATTAAGGGAAGCTTGCTTCCGGGGGAGGCTTGCTTTTAGGAAGGCTTTCATACATTTTGCTAATTTCTAATTAGGCACTGATTTAGGAGGGTTGTGATGCCTTCTGCTTCTGAGAAGTGTATATATACTCTGAGTTGGTATTTTGCTTTGAGGGGTGACTTATGAGAAGGATCTTGTGATTTCTTGGTTGAGATTCTGATTGGCTGTGTATTCAGAGCTCCCCTGACTGCTCAAATGTAAAGACTGTCTCAATCCAGGGATGTAAGTAAAGTGTATAGTTGATTCAGGCAGTCAGAGGCCTGTGTGTTGGTATTTATTTCTCTGCTTGTATTTTCTCTGTTTGTATTTTCTCTGAAGTTCAGGGTACTGACTTTCCCTCTGAACTAGTAAATGTTATTAAAAAAGATTGTTGACCACTTTAACAGCTAGCTTTCCCAGTAAAGCAGATCTAAGAACCTGTGCTGGCAGCCATCCTGGGGATGCTAGTGTGGTTGCTGCTACAGCCTCCAAATCTTGGGTCAGCATTTCTCTGCTACTATTTCACTGCCGTTCAGTAGCTGAATGAATGAATGAATGAATGGCTACATGAGATTTAAAAAAAATATCATTGACATGTCACTCCAGCTGGATCTAGAGGAGCAAAGACTGACTGTTTATAAAACCAGACTTGCTCTGTCTCACCATCAGACAGTGGTGGACCAACATCCCACAAAAGTCACAAACATCCATTGCTGATTAAAGAAGAGAACATTTTTCCTGTGAGAGCTACGTATATTTGGGGTGGGTGTGGTGAGGGAAAATTGCTCTTGAGAGTGTGATAACACACATTTCCAATTCCTGCCTTCCCATGGTAATCTCTAGACCAGTGGTCCTCATGCGGCGGCCCTTTAATACTTATATGTGGGCATATCTGCATGTGGGCAGACCTGCATGGACATGGATAGAGGAGTGGTGTCTCTATTCCTAAGACCATAATAAATATGTGTTATCTGATGGTCTTAGGTGACCCCGTTTGGCCCCCAAAGGAGTAGCAACCCACAGGTTGAGAACTGCTGCTCTAGACCATTTTCTGAAAAAATAAAAGCAATGAAAATTCATGGTTAGAATAACAAGGAAGCCTTTCTTCTTTAAAAGAAGATATTCGTCGAAATGTCTTTTAAAAAGGAAACTTTTCAAGGGGAGTGGTAGAGGCAAGATGGTGGCATAGAAGCAGGAAAATTCTGTGGCTCTGCCCATGACCACCTCAAATACTTATAAAATATGACTCTAAACAAATTCTAGAGATACAGAACCCACAAAGTGACAGAGTGAAACAAATCTCCCACTGAAGGCAGCTGGCAGGAGAGTCCATCACAGTGTGCTTGGAGCTGAGCCCAGCTGAGCCCAGCCCTGCAGGAGCCCATGGTTTTAGCCCCAGGGTGGCCCTGACTAGCAGTGGTTACAGTGGACTTCTGGAGAGTGGATCACCAGTAGCTGTGGTGGTTTCCAGAAATATTGACCCAAAATGCTAAAGACAAAGTCAGTAGAACTCTGTTGGAACATGGGGGGAACGGAGGCATGGTCCAGCCTTTGCCCCTGGAAATGAGAAGCTGCAGAGGCATGGTGGCTGTGCAACCACCTCCTTGTGGGGGGGGGATGGTGGGGGATGTAGAGACAGCACCGCCCTAATAGCTCTGGAAGCTGCAAAACCCCCAGCAATTTGGGACAGAGCTCTCTCCTCTGGAAGCAGAGTTCTACTGTGGCAAAAAGCTCAAAAGTCAAGCAATTGAGTGGCAATGTGAGCAAGCAAAGGAAGGAAATCCAACTTTAGACTCCTTTTTAGGGGGACAAAAAGGATCAAAGTATGGAATGGGAGGAAGACAACACAGTCAGAAATCCCACACCAAAAGCTTCCAAGAAAAATACAAACTGGATACAGGCTGTAGAGGAGCTCAAAAAGGATTTTTAAAATCAAGTAAGAGAAGTGGAGGAAAAATTGGGAAGAGAAATGAGAATGATGCAAGAAAATCAGGAAAAGAGACTCAACAAACTGACTGAAGAAAATAACACCTTAAAAATAGACTAACTTACATAGACAATGAGGAGAAGAATGCCTTAAAAAGTTGAATTTGCCAAATGGAAGAAGAATTTCAAAAGCTCACTGAAGAGAATAATTCCTTCAAAATTAGATTGGAGCAAATGGAAGCTAATGGCTTTAGGAGAAATCAAGATACTATTAAACAGACCCAAACAAATAAAAAAAATAGAAGGAAATGTGAAATATCTCCTTGGAAAAACTACTGACCTGGAGAATAGATCCAGGAGAGATAACTTGAAAATTTTGGACTATTTGAAAGCCATGATCAAAAAAAGAACTTAGAAATCATCCTTCAAGAAATTCTCAAGGAAAATTGCCCTGATATTTTAGAACCAGAGGGCAAAATAGAAACTGAAAGAATTCACTGACTACCTCTTGAAAAAAGATCCCCAAAAGAAAACTCGTCAGAATATAATAGCCAGGTTCTAGAGTGCCAAGATACAGGAGAAAATATTACAAGTAGCCAAGAAGAAACAATTTAAATATTGTGAAAACACAATCAGGATAACACAGGATCTAGCAGCTTCTACATTAAGGGCTAGGAATATGATATTCCAGAGATCAAGGGAGCTAGGACTAAAACCAAGAATCACCTACCCAACAAAATTGAGTATAATGTCCCAGGGGAAAATATGGTCATTCAATGAAGTGGAGGACTTTCAAGCATTCTTGATGAAAAAACCAGAACTGAATAGAAAGTTTGACATTCAAATACAAAAAGCATGAGAAGGTAAGCATGTAAAAGAAAACATAAGGAACTTATCAAAGTTGAACTATTTGCATGCCTCCACAGAAAAATGATAACTGTAACCTATGAAACTTTTCTCAGTATAAGGATAGTTGAAGGGAATATAAATGTGTGTGTATTTATATATTTATACATACATATATATGTCTATATAGGAGGGTATATGTGCATATGAATATGTATGTGAGTATGTGTATATATGTATACAGGTATTCATAGAGGGTACAGGATCAAATGAATAGGAAGGGATGATATTTAAAATATGAAATTAAGAGGTGAGAGAGGAATATAATGAGAGGAAGTTGGAAGAGACAGAATGGGGTAAATTATCTCATATAGAAGAAGTAAGGGATAACTGTTACCATGGAGGGGAAGAACTAGAAGGCAAAAGGGAATGTATCAACCTTACTCTCATTGAATTTGGCTTAGGGAGGGAATAGCATACACACTAAATTGGGTATCTTGTCCTACAGGAGAGTAGGGGGGAAGGGGATCAGAGGGGGATGATGGAGGGGAGGGTAGGTTGTGGGAGGGTAGTTGGAAGCACTTTTTGTAAAGGGACAGGGTCAAAGTTGAGAATAGAAGAAGTGGGGGGGGATAGGATGGAGGGAAATATAGTCAGTCTTTCATAATATATACACTATAGAAATGCTTTGAGTAACTACACATGTACAACCTATATTAAATGGCTTATCTTCCCAGTAAGGGTAGTTGACAATGGAGGAAGGGAAAGAATGTGGAACTCCAAGTTTTAAAATCAAATGTTTCATGTACATACATACATACATATATGTAATTATAATTATTGTTTACATGCAACTGGGAAATAAGATATATGGGGATTGGTATGTGGAGATCCATCTTGTCTTACTGGAAAATTGAAGGGGTTTGGGGGAGGATTTAGGAGAGAGCAGATTGGGGGAGGGGGTATACAGTGGGATTGCTGTTTTGGGTTGATGGGTAGGGGAAAGATGGGGAGAAAATTTGTAACTCAAAATCTTGTGGAAATGAATGCTATAAACTAAAAATAAACATTAAATTAAATTTAAAAAAGAAACTTCCCTTATAATAAGACACAAAGAGGTAAAAAAAAAGCTCAACAAATATAATAACTTGTCAAAGAAATCTGAAAAAATCTTCATTGGTTCTGCCTTTGTAAAGAAGGAAGATGGGGTTGCTTCTCATAGCATGTCTTTGGGGCCAAGCAGAGTTAGAATATTACAGTGTTTAATATTTTTGTCAAGTTTTCTAGTTTTTATTAAATATTTCCCAATTATACTGTAAACATTTTACACTACTCATTTAAAAAAAGAGTTCTAAATTCTCTCCCTCCTTCGTGCAACGCCAACACCCCTTTGAAAAGACAAACAATATAATATTGACTATATATGTGAAATCATGCAAAATGTATTTCCAGATTAGACATGTTGCAAAAGAAAACACACACATACACACAATAAAGAAAGTAAAAGAAAAAGTCTGTTTCAATCTGCACTCTCTTCATCAGTTCTCTCTCTGCAGGTAGATAGCATTTTTCCTCACATATCTTTTGGGAATGTCTTAGATCATTGTTTTGATTAAAGCACCTATGTCTTTAGTAGTTGGTCATCATAAAGCCAAGCATGAGCAGCTTTCCATGGGACTGGTGCTGTGAATAGTTTTCAAGGTTCTGATTACATAACATAGTGAACTCTCTATTTATTCAATAACAAATCAGGGCAAAACATTCACAGAAAACCAAAGTATTGCATTCATAATGTTACAATTTATCACAGAAAATCAAAATACAGCATTCATCATATCACAGTTCAACAACTTATCACTAAAATGACCACATAGTTTTCATCAAAGTGGCCACATAGTTTCTTTTAGCAAAGTACAATCATTTAGTTACTCAATTGTTTAGGAACTCAATCATTCAATCATCTTTAATTCAATCAGTCTTAAAGAAGAGAGCCTCCTTAATCTTTAACTCGCTCATCCTTAAGGAGGGAAGGCTTCCTTAAGAGACACAAAGTACAGTAATCAAAGTTCTGCACCCATGGGGTGCAATTAAGTTACAATATCAGTCTTTCCTCAGTACTCTCTTAAAGGGTAGTAGAAAATACACAGGCCATCCACCCCTAAGTCACAAGTAAGTTACAATTTTAACAGTCATTATTCAGTACTCTCTTAAGTGATGGTGGAAAATACACAGGCCATACACCTCTAGGTCACAAGTAAGTTACAATTTTATCAGTACCTACAGACAGGGTTTTTCATCTTGACTCAGGGCAGGCTTTCGGATTCCACAATACCTCTTCCATGGTCCCATCTCCCCCCTGAATCTAATCAACTGCCACCTGAGTTCAAAGGCAGACAGCTCCCAGCTCTCTGTGCAGTTCCTGCTCCACATTGAAGCTCACTGTATCCAGTCCATCTCATATCCTTCACTTTCTCTGTTCCTGGGAAGACAAGGCTGAACAAAGCCACAAGAACATCCATAAACATTGGCAAAGTCACAACAACGTTTGTATGAAGTACCAGTACTACAGTCATGCTTCCTCAGTCTTCGGCAGCTCCAGCTGGCCCTTGGAAGTCCTTAGCAGTTACAGCACCTCAAGTTCCTTTCTCAAATTAAAATCTCTTTATCCAGTCTCCATGTGGCTTGTTCCAAAAATTCTGTCTCACTTCTCACTTCTTATTCCTCTTTTCAGTTCTTCTAAATTCTCAGTTCAGTTTTCAGTCTAACAGCAGCTGCCCTGCCTCCAGGATGCTTACCCCAGGAAATTCTGACTGTCCAGCTTGTGCTCTTCCTTAAATACAGTATAGCTCCTCTATGTTCAGCCACTTCTTATTACATCAGCAACAGGGGTTCATACCTTCTGTTTCTTTAACAGAGGCTTAATTTGAAACCAGGTGTTAAGTACCTCTTAGCAATACAAAGGGATCTTCAAATTTCATTACTATTACAGTCATCATGCAATATTGCTATTTCTGTGTACAATATTCTCCTGGTTTTACTCATTTCACTTTGCCTCAGTTCATATAAGACTTACCAGATTTTTCGGAGAGCATCCTGCTCATCATTTTTTATAGCACAATAGTGTTCCATCACAATCATGTACCACAACTTGGTCAGCCGTTCCCTAATTGACAGGCATCTGCTCAATTTCCAATGTTTTTCTACCACAAAAAGAGCTGCTATAAATATTTTTGAACACGTAGATCCTTTTCCCTTTTGCATGATCTCTTTGAGATATAGACCCAGCAGTGGTATTACTGGATGAAAGTGTATTCACAGTTTTATAACCCTTAGGGTGCAATTCCAAACTGTTCTCATGAATGGTTGGGTTGGATAAGTTTACAACTCCACCAATAATACATTAGTGCCCCAGTTTTCTCACATTTCCTCCATCATTTATAATTTTCCTTTTTTGCCATGTTCGCCAATCTGATAGGTATAGTGTAGTATCTCAGAGGTGTTTTAATTCACATTTCACTAATCAATATTGATTTAGAGCATTTTTAATGTGACTATTAATTGCTTTGGTTTCTTCTTCTGAAAACTACCTGTTCAGATCCTTTGGCCATTTATCAGCTAGAGAATGACTTGTTTTTCATAAATTTGGCTCTGTTCTCTTTATATTTGAGAAATAAGGCCTTTATCAGAGAAATTTGCAGTAAAATCCCCCCCCATCATCTTTTGCTTTCCTTCCAGTTTTTCTGGATGCATTTGACTTATTTATATAAAACCTTTTGAATTTTATATGATCAAAATTGTCCATTTTATTTCTCATGATCTTTTCTCTCTTTTCTTTGGTCATGGATTCTGTCATTATCCATAGATATGGCAAGTAAAATTTTTCCATGTTCCCTTAATTAATTTATAGTATCACCTTTTATGTTTAAATCATTTTTGCTACTTTAACCTTATCTTGGTATATACCATGAGATATTGATCAATGCCTAGTTTCATCCAAATTGCTTTCCAGCTTTCACAGCAATTTTTGTCAACTGTTGAGTTCTTAGCCCAGAAGCTTGGATTTTTGACTTTATCAAATTCTAGCTTTCTATGGTCATTATCTACCATGCATTGTATATCTCATCTGTTTCACTAATCCAACACTCTATTTTTTTGCCAATACTAGAAAGTTTTCATTATTACTTCTTTGTAATAGAGTTTGAAATTTGTTACTGCTATGGTGAGGGAGGGTCTGCCTTTTTAAAGGTTCCTACCATCATTGATTCCCTTGGTATTTTTTATCTTGTTCTTGTAGATGAATTTTGTTGTCTTTTTTCTAGCTCTAAAAAATAATTTCTGATAGTTTGATTGGCATTGCACTGAATAAGTAAATTACTTATTTAAAATTGTAATTTTTGTTAAATTAGTTCGGCCTACCCATGATCAATCAATATTTCTCCAGTTGTTTAGATATATCTTTGTATGAAAAATGTTTTATTTCATTGTTTTCCTGTAGTTCCTGTGTTTGTCTTGACAGGTAGAGTCTCAAATGTTTTATATTGTCAGTAGTTATTTTAAATGGAATTTCTCTTTTTATCTCTTTCTGGAGGGGGGTTGCTGGTAATATATGAAAATGCTAAATACTTGGGTGGGTTTATTTCATATCCTGCAACTTTGTTAAAATTATTTGTTATATCAACTAGGTTTTTAGTTGATTCCTTAGGGTTCTCTAAGTAAACAATCATATCATCTGCAAAGAATGATAGTTTTATTTCTTCGCTGCCAATTTTTATTCCTTTAGTTTCTTTTTTTGTCTTATTATGATTGCTAACATTTCTAATATAATATTGAATAATAGTGGTGATGACAGACATCTTTGCTTCACTCTTGATCTGATTGGAAGTCAGTCTTCTAGTTTATCCTCATCATAGATAATGCTTGCTCTTGGTTTTAGGTCAATTCTACTTATCGTTTTAAGAAAGGCTCCATATATTTCTTTACTTTCTAGTGTTTTCAATTGGATAATTTGTCAAAAACTTTTTCTGCATCTATTAAGATAATTGTATGATTTTTTGCTGGTTTTATTACTGATCAATAACACAGTTTTCCTAATATTTAACCAGTTCTGAATCCCTGGTATAAATTTTACCTGGCCATCACATGTGATCTTTGTGTTATATTGCTGCAATCTCCTTGCTAGTATTTTATTTAATTTTTTTACACCGATATTCATTAGAGGAATATGGCCTATAGTTTTCTTTCTCTTCTTTTTGACCTCCCTGGTTTAGATATCAAAGCCATACTTACATCACAGAAGGAATTTCTTGAAACTCTTCCTTTACACATTTTTCATGCTTTATATAATATTGGAATTAATAGTTCATCATTATATTTGTAATTGCTTATAGCACAATGATATGACCTTGCATAAAGGTACTGGTTGAGTCATTTCTCACTTCGTTTCCAGTTCTTTTTTTTTTTTTTTTTACTACAAATGATGCTGGTAAAATTATTTTGTGCAATATGAAGCTCCCTTCCCTTTCTCTCTCATTCCTACAATGGTAAAGACATTGATATAGCATAGGTCTTTTTCAGAGATAACTGACATAAAGCCTTTCCTAATTTACTCCTCTCCTTTTTATCTGAGCTGCATCAATTGTGTTAACAGAGAAGACATTTCCTTTTAATCAGAATTATCTATTTTATCTTGAATAATTATCTCCATTTCTTGTTTACCATAACTATGAAAGATATTCTGTCTGGTTCTTTAATATTTTTCAATGATGTGATCTTTAATGTTCATATCAAGTAACCATTTTCAGTCTGTTGTGGTATGTGGTGTAAGATGTAGAGATAAGACTCATTTCTGCCAAACTGCTCATTAATTTTTCCCCAACAATTTTTGGGAAACAAAACAAAACAAACCACTGTGCTCTTTCCTAGACAATTTAAACTTACACATTTAACAGACATTGGGTTATTGAATTCAATTATTCTCATGCTTCTTGTCTAGTTCATTGTATTGATCTACCTTCTTATTTCTTTTTGAATGAGTACCAAATAGTTTTGATGATTCCTGCTTTATAATATAATTTGAGGTCTCAAAATACTATTGCCCTTTTATTTGTCCTTAATTTTTTTGGTGATTATTTTCCTTGTTATTCTTTTCTTCCTTTAAGAGAATTAAAAATTTTTTTTATGGTTTTGTAAAGTATCCTCTTGGTGTTTGAGTGGTATATAGTGCTGAAATTAGAAATTAATTTCAGTAACATCTTTATTTTCAATATATTAGCAAAACCCAACCATGAGCACTGACTATTTCTCCAATCATTTAAAATAAATTTTTCTTAGGTACTTCAAGGAGCATTTTATAACCATGTGTACATAAGTATTGAGAGAGCTTTGTTCTTGCCAATGATTTTGAATGGGATTTTCCTTTCCTTTTCTTGGGTTTTGTTATACCAATATACAAATAGTGTTAGTGTCCTAAGAACTATAGTATTTGCATTAAGAGTCAAAGGCAAAGAAGACCCACCAAAGAAAGGCTTATGACCCTATAAGGGCCCTGACACTTGGAGCCCAGTTGAGAGCTGTCTAGAACAAAGAAAAGTCCATGAAGATTCTATAAAGACAGAAAATGACTCCCCCAATTAGAGGCTGTGAGCCAGTTCTTTGCCAAGCGTGCTTCCTAAGGTTGAACCCACTTTCCCCTCAACTCTGTACATACCTACAAGAGAGAATGGCCCATGGTTTTTGTAAGGGAGATTGTTTTGTAACTTTGTTATGCTACCATCTTAGTAACTGACCATTGCCAAAAACTAATTAGCTTTAGTGGGCTGGCTATCAATGCAGAGTTCACTGGATGCAGGCTCCTGAGCACTGTTCTTGAAAATCACCACCAGCTCCTCCCAGTAACCATCAGAACCCAGAGTGGAGGAGTCACGCTCTGGGGCTCTGGTTCCTCAGTATGAGTGAGAGTCAGGAGAATGAGCTCAGAAGCAGCTTGGTGTTATAGCACACCTGGAATCTGAAAGACCTGAGTTCACATTTGGCCTTAAACACTTGTTGTGTGGCCCTGGAAGATGTAATTTAACCTCTTCTTGTGTTTTCTCAACTATAAAAAGGGGACAATAATAGCACCTACCTTTGAGGGCTATTGTGACGATTAAATGAAATATTTGTAAAGCCCTTTGCAAAGGACAACTTGGCAAATGCAAAGTTCTCCATAAATGGTGGCTATTATGATTACAATTATTTCTAAGTTCATGAAAATGGGTCATCTTTGCTTTATTCTTGTATTTATTGGGGAAACTTCCACTGTTTCCCATTATATATAGTACTGGCTCTTATTTCTAGATAGGAACTTTTAAACATGTGAAAAAAATCAATTTTCTGATTATGCTTTGCAGAGGTTTTTATATAAATAAATTTGATACTTTCTCAAAGACTTTTTCCTGAATTTATTGATATAATCCTGCGTTTTTTATTGTACATACATGTGTATATATGTATGTATGTATTATACATGCATGACCTTGAACAGAACTTGCATCCTTGGTATGAATCACGCTTGATTTTAGTCAATGATTTCTTGTATAAGTCCTTCTAGAGGTTTTGCAGTTTCATTTTTAAAGGTGCTATTCGTTAATGATATTGATGTATCATTCTTTCTCTTTGATTTATCCCTCCCTGGTTTAGATAATAGGACTATAATTGTCTCATAAAAATAATTTAGCAGAGTGATTGCTTTCTCACTTTTTTGAAAGAAGAATTTGTATAGTATAGGTATTATTAATTCTTCTTTAAAGATTTGTTAGAATCCTTCTGCAAATGCACCTGGATCAGGGCCTTTCCTTAGGAATTTTCCTGTGTTTCCTAGCCTTCTATCTTTCTCCTGCTGCCTCCGATTCTCTTTTTTTCCTCTCTCTATTTTGTCCAAAGGGGATAATCAGAATGATGAAGTGCTTTGAGCTCAAGTCAGATGGAGGAACTGGGGTGTTTGGCTCAGCGATGAGAAGACTCGGGGCTGTCTGATATCTTTCTTCAAGGATGAATTTATTTCATATTCAAGAGGGAAAAGAATTTTCCTAGTTGGGCTCAAAGGAGAGAATCAAGAATGAGGGGTGAAAGTCACATGGGGCCAAACTGAGGCTTGAAGTCACCAAAAAAAGGTCTAACAATTAAGCCATCCAAAATGGGAGATGAGCTTCTTCAGAAGATCATGCTGCTCCTTGAAGGTCTTCAAACAGGCTGGAGGGCCTCTTGGCAGGTACATGGTAGTAGGCAATCCTTTGGGCTACAGCTTGGACCAGGGGACCTCTGGCATGCCTCTCCAACTACAAAATTCTGTGATTTTCTTTCTGTCACACCTTCTGACTCTCATTTTTTCTGGTCTCTGTCTCTTCTCTTTAAATCAGTGATTCTCAACCTTCCTAATGCCTCAACCCTTTAATACTTATATGTGGGCGTGTCTGCATGTGGGCAGACCTGCCTGGAGATGGATAGAGGAGCTATGTCTCAGTTCCTAAGACCATCGGAATATATGTTTTCCAATGGTCTTAGGCAACCCCTGTGACTCTTGTGAAAGGCTCGTTAGACCCCAAAGGGGTCACCACCCACAGGTTGAGAATCACTGCTCTATATGAACAGCCATAAACATATCTATCTATCTATCTATCTATCTATCTATCTATCTATCTATCTATCTATCTATCTATCTGTCTGTCTGTCTGTCTGTCTGTCTGTCTGTCTGTCTGTCTGTCTGTCTATCTATCTATCCATCCATCCATCCATCTCCCTTTCTCTCTATTGTTGTCTCTGACTCTCTTTTGTCTCTGTCTCTTCATATCTTTCTCTGGAGACAGTCCAGAGGATGGTGAAGGACCCTGAGACTCTTCCATATCAAAGTTAGCTGAAGGCATCTGGGGTACTGTCTGCCTAGAAGTCCTCCTTCCTGACTCATCTCCTCCAGACATCCAGCTTCCAGTGCCCACTTTGGCTGCTCCCTCTCCAGTGGGGCTCCCATCAACCACTCATCTCAGCATTCCATGTCTCTCATATGCAACTATATAAAAATATCATTTTTAATAGGTCTTATTTCCCCTGATAGATGAAAAAGCTAGTTAAATTCAGGTACCATGGTGTATAATGAGCCTTGGATTGAAGTCAAAGAAATGAGATTTGAATTCCTCATGAGGTGATGGTGAATAATAGTCTTGATACGCTTATTTCCTTCCTTATTTCCTTTCTCTGACATCAGCATTACCTTTTGGGAAATGGGACTGAGCAGATGCAGTATTAACGTCAAGGTCCCTTCCAACTCAGAAGCTTAATCTTTTTTCCTTTTTCGATTTTCCCTAGTATCAAGGACACTATCCTGTATACAATAGTCATACAATCTTGGATACGTAGATTTAGAAGCTACTGAGTTAAACCCCTTCATTTTATAGGTGAGGACACCAGAGGTCTAGAATGAGGTACAGAGAGAAGTAATAGTTTACCATCATCAGATTTTCAAGTTGGAGCTGGAAAGGACTTTTAAAGATATGTAATCCAACCCTGTCATTTTTACAGATGAGGAAACTGAGGTCTAGATCACTGAAGGGCCTTGCTCAAGGTCATATAAGGAAGAAATGAAAAAGCCAAGATGTAAACACTCATCTTCTGACTCTTTCCACTGAACCATACTGTTTCCATAAGTATCTGAGTTGAATTAATCAAATCTCATTTTGTCAATATGAATGTCTTGAAAACTTGGCTTTCAGGAGTACTTTTCTCTAATGTTCTCAGCTCTTAAATTTTCAGTCCTTCTACTCATCAAGTTAGGGGTCTTAACTCCCTCCTTCTGTCAACTTCAACATTCAGGATACATGGGATCATTGGTGTGGAAGCCTCAAAGGTTGGCACTGATCCCACCCCATCGTTTCTGGCCTTGGCAGATGGTCCTCATGCTTTGCTGTGGTGAAGAGCCTGGTCTCCTGCTGGCCTGGTGGTGCTGAACCCTCTGTGATTTAGCAGGACTGTTCTGAGATGAGGTCAAATACAGGCCTCCACTGGGCCATACTGGAGGCCTTCCAAGCTTAGTTGGTTTGGCCTAGCCTTTGAGAAGCCAGGGTCCCTCACCTTCCTGCTCAAATATTCTAAGTCCTCAAAGGACATAAGGGTGGAAGCCTGTCTTCCTGCCAGGCAGAATTGCTCTATGCTCAGCAATTAGAACGTGGGCTCACGCTCTGTCTCCGCCAATCCTGCTGCTCCTGTAATCAGGCCTGGGCTTGGCAGAAATTACTCTAAGTACCACCTTGTTGACTGAACCAGTGATTTGAGTTACAAACAGCCTGCCTTCCTCCCTAATTAAGCAAAATAATGATTCCCATGGGTTCCCATTTGCTGCTGGCTTCTTAAGGAAGATTTCATCATGGGGCAGCCTGCTTTGGTTGCTAACCCCAGCTTTTGGAATAGCTCTGAGGGGCCCCAGGATCACAGAAAGAACATGAGTTTGGGGTTTGGGATACTACAGTTTAAAGGTACCCTTTACTGTGTGTCTCTTCCTACATGAATTACCCTTCCTGACCCTCCGGTTTCTTGTATATCAATAAGGAATTCATGCTTCTTTCATGGAACAGGGGATAGAGAATGTGCCTCAACTCAGTAAGAACCGAGTTCAAATCCTGTCTCTGACACATACTGATTATGTTAATTACTTAAACTCTCATAGCCTCAGGCAGCTTTCTATGGCTATATTGTAGAGAATATGGCAATCTGGCTGAGTGAAAGGAGACTCCTCAACCGAGAATTCTCTGCCTCAAATGAACTAAAAGAGTAGTGGGGAACCTGCCACCTCGAGGCTATGTGGCCTCAAGGCCGCAGGTTTCCCACTGTTCCCATGACTAGGTTTAGTACTAAATGAAGAAAAGATTAAACAAATAAATAATGGAGGGAGAAGTGGTGGTGTGGAGGTGGAGGGTGGGAGAGATGGGCCAACTTAGTCATTCAGAGAAAAGGTAGCCTGCAAGACGTCCTGGTTCCCTGAATTTTTTTTAAAATGTCACATAAGTTTATTTCAGATGTAAAAGTAATGTCCTGTTAAAGGTTTCAGGTTTAATCTTTAACTGCACCAAGTAAACTCAGTCACTTAAATATTAAAAAAAAATTATTCCTTCCCCCAAATGAGGGAGATCTTCTTTCCCATTGCCCCACAGCACAATTTCTCAGTATTTCTGTATATGGCAAACATATTCTTCACTGTTTCAAATGGTGACCAAGCTGCTGTGAAAATGTGAGGACAACTTTACCCACAGACAGCATAGATCTGGATGAATGTTATTATTTGCACAGATTTTCTTTGCATACTCTTCCCCCTGAATCTTAAGATCCTATAATAAATGTTTAATTGTTAAAGCACTAATGAATGTTTTCTCTTGTGGTTTTCCAATTAGTGGGATTCCTCCTTTCCTAAAATACCAGAGATAGCCAAATTTTACTGCTCACCCAAATAATTGTTCCATTATTTGGACACTGGACACTGGTATTTCAGTCTCCTGTCTCACTGAGATATGAGAAGCATTTTTCGCTTTCTTTTCTCGCAAATTCCCCTCTTCTTTGGCAGACAATTTTGGTATCAATACCAGTCCCATGACCGTTAACTGCCCTTTCTTTTCCCTCAAAACTTTCTATTATGAGAGCTTTCAGATTAAACCTTCTATTAGTGGGGGAAGGGAGGGGAGAACCACAATAGTGGTTTCCCACACACTGAACTGGGTTTTCTCTCCATGCCCCTTATATAATATGTACTTGTAGTTCACAGTTACTCTCTGATATAATTTTTCAATAACTACTTTTAGGGACACATTCACAGGAGTAAGGATGGTTTGCTGTAAATGGTTTTAGAAATGGCAAGTAAAGTGATCTCAGACTAGTCACTGTAAGACAAATAAAGAGCACACAGGAGGGCTGTTAGCACAGGTTCATTCTTGATCTGGTCAGACAGGAAATACACTAAGAAGGGATTAATAATCTTACTTTATTCTAGTCTAGTTTCTCAGAAAAGGATTGCTGATTACGGGAGGACTAACTCTTATAGCATTCCCTAATCACCCTTCTCACAGGGGCCAGTGAGAAGGGGGGCAACTACTCCTACATCTCAATGGGGTCAGTCAAAACAGGAACAACTAGTGCATCCCCTAAATCTCCTCAAGCCTCAATGTGGTCCAGTTGAGGTAAACACAGATTCTCCCCTAAACCTTGATGTGGGCCAATCAAGGCACGCACAGCTTCTGTGCACCCAACCCTAAGGTTTCCCATTCATTGACCACCCGTTTTATAGGAGCAGCAAAGAAGGCATATTGCCAGCAAGAGCCTCTCAAGTTTACATCACCCTGTCCCTGTATCTCACTGGGCAATTGCAGTGGATGTTTATATTATTTATCATTATATAATGCTGCACAAGTATGGTGGAGATGTTTTGAACCATAGTTATGGAAACTCATTTCTAATACCTGGGAACAAGAGATTGTTATGGCTGTGGATCCTGGGAAACTAAACTCTAAGAAATAATAACAAAATCCACTTTACACACACTAAAATCTACCTACTTACACTAAAATTCATCATACTTATTGTCATATACATATTGTAACCTGTACTGAATTCTGGACACTTGCAAAAAAGCTCCCAAAACAAAAAACCCATGAAAGTCCATATCTACATATGAAAATGAGGCCCTCTTTTATCTACAGCTCAGCTCTGAGCTGATATAGACTGTGGATCAGGAACTCATTTGTGGATCTCCAGTGTGGTCAATGACTAGTCTCACTTCACTCATTAAGGACCTCCCATTTGAGAACATTCGATTTTGATGTCCAAGAAGACTGTAAATGAAGAAAGTTACAATTTCCTACTGTATCTCTTGAAAAGTAAGATGGCTCTGAAATGTATAACAAAGGACCTGTGGAATTTGTCATCTCTTCAAAAGTGAGGCTTCCCTGAATTGAGTGCCCCAGGGGTTGCAGTATAGGAGGAAGGAGAAGTTCTGGAAAGCCAGACCTCAGTGACTAGATGTGTCTTAAGTCCTGACTGGGGAGAGAAAACCTGAAGCTAAGCATCAGCAGGGGAGAGATAAGGCCTTTCTCTAAGACCAGGATCCTGTCCTCAGGGGCTAAGAGATCACTTGATTGCAACACCAAATTAAACACACTAAATATCCCAGACAGGTAAGAGTGGGAGAGAACCAAGTGAGGGAGAGCCGTGCTTTTCCCAGGCGGATCATCAGGAAGGTCTTCCTGGGGGAGGCAGCTCATGTCTGGCTTGGACTTTGGAGTATAAGATGTCAAGAGGCAGAGAAGGGAGGGACAAGAGGGCAGGCCAGAAGAACCAGTCTGAACTGATAGACTTCACCCCCACAGCACTCCATGATGTACTTTTGAGTTCAAAACACACAAGTTCAACCTGGTTTGGCTTCAGAACACATGGTTTCCACCCCATAAGGCTGGTTTGAGTAGACCTCAAGCTTAAGATGAATCACTGGAGAGATGTAGCCCCTGAGAAAGCAAAACCTTCTCAGTCTGCATGCAGAAGGGTCCAGTATCCAAGAGTAGGGAGTTCATGTTCCCTTCATCTTCTGCTTGGCTCCAACTAAATCTCTGAAGTCTTGTCTTTAGTTATGGACATGAGTTTTTAGGAAGGACATTGAGCAATTGGAAAATGTCCAGAGGAAATGAACCAGAATCAGGAAGTACTTTAAGAGTGTGCAATAGGAAGGATAATTGAAGGAGCAGAGATGTTTAGCTTAGAGAAGAGGATACAGAAGAGAAGAGAAGAGAGCCAGCAGACACTGGTAGAGCAGTCATGTGGAAGGCTTGTTTTGTTTTAGTCTTATGGAGCAGAACTGGCAGCAACCATTGAAAGATACAAAGAGAACAATCCAGACTGAACTTGAATGCAGGGCTTCGTGCCCCTAAGGCTGGCTACCTCTCCATTATCCCAGATTGCCTCATTTTAAGCTGCTATCTCACCATTAATGACTCATCTCGGAGGCCCACAAAATGAAGCCACCTGCTTCATCACTTCTCACAAACTCATTTCTCACAAACCATTTATTTAATAGCACATTATACATTTTCCCTGAGCATCAAATTCAAGCTTATAATTTGATGAATTCAACTTCTCCTTGTCATGTAGCAAGACAATATTTTATCTCCAATTTTATAGCAGAGCTGGTGATTAGCATAGAGCTCACTGAACCTAATTCTTCATTTTGTAGATGAGGCAACTGACAGTCAGAAAAGTGAGGTGGGTTGGCTAATGCCTCATAACTAAGTAAGAGAGGCTGGATTTGAACTTGGGTCCTCTTAACTCTGAATCTTGGCTGTTCCGTTGTGTTACCCAGCTCTGATATCCCATGAGCAGACATACCATCCCTTCTAGAAGACTGTAAAGCTCTTCATTTGTTACAGACTAGGCTGTTCTTCAACTTTCTATCCCTAGAACTGAGTGCAGCATTCTACACACAGAAGATATATAATATCTATTTAAACCATGTCAAAGGAAGGTGACTCTCACAGGCTGGGAGTGCTCAAAAGAAAAGATAGAAGAGTCTCCACAGAGGTAGGAAGAAGGGAAGAAGTCAGAGAAAAGGGAAGCAAAGAAGGGAAATGGCCATTGGAGGAAGAGGTTCTCAAGCCCTAGACAGGGAGAGGATCAGGAGGTAGGGCAGCAATGAATTTGAGGCAAGGGACAGAAGGAGGAGATCCTAAGTAGAAAGGGAAAAATGGAGGTTTAAGGAAGCTAGAGATAGTTAATTGGTACTGTCTACACAAAGACAACACCAACTGGTGGCCATTTGCTACCAACTAGGGAGGCAAGCCAGGCTGGCTAGAGCAGCAAGGTCTCTGGAAGGAAGGACAGAAGCTGCATTGGAACACAGCTCAGGACTCTGAGTCCAAAAGCCCCAGGAAGAACAGCGCCCTCACTCACTCACCAACCCTGTCTCCAGACAAGCCCTTCCATCCCTCACCCATATAATCTCAACTATAAGTTCAATGAGGGTAGAAATTGTTTTTAATTTTTAATTCTCTTTTTGTATCTCCATTACCTTGCCCATTACCTTTTTGTATCCCATTACCTTTTTCTATCATTTCAGGGGTCCTTTTTGGTTTTGGCTTGTATAGAATGTCAGAACTGAGAAGGACCATTGAATAGAGAATGTTTTAAGACTCTACGGTACATTTGAAACTAAGAAGAATGAGTTTCAAATTCTGCTTGCATGCCCTTGGATATGCCACTGAGCTTTCTGTGTTTCAGTGTCCTTATGTGTAAAATGAAGGTCTGGGGCCTGATGATTCCCTAAGCTTGCTCCCTGGTCTCAATGAAGAAGGCTGTGAGCTTATGAGAATATTAGACTTGGATGAGATCTTAGGACATTACAAGTCAGAGCTGGAAGGGACCCTAGAAAGGGCTGATTTCTATGTCCTCGTTTATGGAGGGAGAACATTGTTTGTGAGCCAGTGCCACTGGCCTTCTTGCTGTTCCTTTCAACTCTGAGTCTTTGGACACTGCCTCTTCTTCCATGCCCAGAATGCTCTTCTCCCTCCTCTGTTCTCCCCCTCCTGATGTCTCAGCTTCCTTCCAGTTCCAGCTTAAGCCTGGCTTCAGCAGGAAACCTCTCTGATCCTCCCCAGGGCTAGGGCCTTTACTCCAACATCACTTACTGCCAATCTACTCTGTCACATGGATCTAACTGAATATATGCATATGTACACTCATGTGCACAGATCTATATTGAGGACACACTCATAAACACACAAATACACTATATATATATATATATATATATATTCACATATGTGTGATATTTGGACTTCACTTTTTGTTTTGCACATTGGCTTCACCATTAGACTATGAGCTCCTTCAGAGGAGGGCTTGTTTTTGTCTGTCTTCTGACTCCTAGTGTTTAACATGGTGCCTCATAAACAGTACTCATTCAATAAATGCTTTTTGACTGACTGATTTATTTATGGTCACCAAGTGAGGCAATAGCAGATTCAGGACTTGAACCTACCTCCTTTGATTCCCAAACAGAGTCATGACTGAATGCAGAACTAGTCTTCAGCACTCAGAGGGAAGAAGAACTGCAGACAAATGTAAAGAAGAGGAAGGAAAATGAAAGACTAATCTCATGAGTAACTGGGAAGAGCTAGAGCATTTGTGGAAATCAGTGCTTGCTGTGAGAAGGGGAAAAAGCAACCATGGGCATGCTCCCACATCATAATAAAAGCATGTGAGGAGAAAATAAGGTCAGGGATGGTGGAGCTGGGGGAGTTTGGAGAGTAAATGAGTGTGAATGAACAGAGTCACTCTGAAGCCGAACATTGTCTCTGTCCTCTGGAATGAGAGGTGTGTCAGACAGACCAACCCCACTCACTCCCCATCTGCTCACATTTCCACTCACTTTTGTGCCCAAGGATACTCACTCCCCTTTCCCATTCCCCATACAGTCCCCCCATTCCCATACCCCTAAGACATATCTCCTCTGTACTCTGGCACAATGACACATGCATACTTTGGCCCATGCACGTATTGATTGATCATCCTTCCACCAAACAGACATATGTGATTCTACTGTCCTTTGGATTCATTTCCAAAGAACAGGATCTGACTCTTATGATGAGGAACCAGGCTAATGGTATTTCTAGTGTTCATTGGCATTAGGACTGAAGTCCATCTTCTATAGGAGAGGCTGATGTCTTCAATAGTGCACCAATAGTCCAGTAAAGCAGTCACATACAGGCATTGGTAAATAGGGCATAACTGTTTTAAGGGCAGACATTTGGACAACTTCATCCCAGTGCTTTTGAAATATGATAAGATTATTTCACAGAGCCATGAAGGACAGAATGGAATTCCTTAAAGACATGTTTCCTAATTGGGCAACCTCCCCCCTCCCCCATCCCCTCAAATCATTTTTTTTTCGGTCACGCATCTGCTACTTTTCTACGTATATGATCAAGGTTTTGGAACGTATCGCAATGCCTACCAAATAATGGTAAAACCCCTTAGCATGACATTCAAGGCCCCTGCAACTTTGGGGCCTACCTTACAATTCAATTCAATTCATTGAACATTCCTTGTGTATATGTGCAAGGCACTGTGCTAGGTACTGAGGACATTTAGAAGCAAAAAGAAAGGGAAGAAAAATCAGCCCCTGGTTCTCAAGAGCTTATCATCTTATGACTGGGAGATGCACCATATAAACTGATACGTATATACAAAACCAGGTTAGAAAGCAGAAAACATCTTTAAGTCAGGAGTTAGGAAAGGCTTCATGAAATAAGTGGTACCTGAGTTGCACCTTGAAGAAAACCAGGCATTTGGAGAGCCTCAGGCAAAAAGAGAATACCTTCCCAGAATGGAGGACAGCCTGTACTAAAGCCTATAGGTAGGAGATGGAAGTTTTAAATGAGGGACCAGCTTGTGATCTGGTTTAGCAGGACTGTTATTTCAGTGGAAGAAATTTTGCCAAATAACCCTAGAAAGGGAACCAGGGGCCAGACATTGCAAGACCTGAAAAGCCAGACTGGGGGTTTCTATTTTGTCCTGGAGGCAATAGGGCATTCCTGAAGATTGGTGAGTGGGGAAGGACATGATCAGACCTCTGTCTTAGGGCAATTCATTCAGCAACTATGTGGAAGACAGATTGGGGGAAAGAAGGCACTGGAAGGAGGGAGACCATTATTCCTAAAGCTGTTGTAATAATACAGGCAAGAATTCATGAGAAACAGAAATAGGGTAGCCAAGTCAGTAGAGAGAAGGGGACTAGTGTGAGAGATGCTGGGGGGAAAATATTGAGAAAATGTGACAAATGACTGGCTGTGGAGAATGGAGAAGATGGGAAGAATCAAAGATACAGCAATGTAGAGTGAATAGAGTGCTGGATTTGGAGCCAGGGCAACCTGAGTTCAAATCCCACCATTGGCATTTACTAGCTATGTGAGCTAGTAAATATGCCATTTGAGCAAATGGCATAATCTCTCTGGGCCTCAGTTTCCTTATCTGTAAAATGAGTGTGAGGTGCTAGGAGCCCCAAAGGTCTCTTTGAGCTTGAGCTCTCTTATCCCTTGGTCCTATGATTTGATGAGGTCATGACACTAGGTGGTTATAAGGGCAGTAAGTCCATAACCAGAAATTGGGAAATTTGAGGGACAGATCATGTTGGGGGGGGTGTAGAGTGAATTTCCCACTGGGATCCCTCACTGTCCTTAAAATGACATTTCTAGCATGGATTTCACCTCCTGTTGGTCTGGATGAGCTGCTTTTCCTATTTTTAAGCACCATTTCTAGGGAATTATGCAGTACGTGAGAGATTGTGAAGTTCAAATACAAACATGTAAGCTCCCCCGTCATTGATAAGAAAGCCGTTTGTTCAAGCAATCCTTACAGATCTTTTCCACTTTCCATCTGGATGGAGTATTCCTTCTTGTTCCCATTTGTCACTTTTAGTTCTTTGTATTTCTTTTTAAAATAAATTTCCTGAACTAATATTATTTATTTCTTTTGGTAGTATATTACATTCATTTTTGATTCTATAGCTGATATTCTCTCCAGAGAGCCATTCTTCATCCCAAAGAATGAAAAAGAAAGATTTTTCCTAAAAACAGTTTCTCAAAAAGGAACCAACTGAGCTCTGACTCTGTATCTGCAGTGTTCTATTCCCATACTCCCTTACCTCTACCAAGAGGGGAGAGAGGCCCATTTTCTCTTCTCCAATCTGGGAATATATATGATCATTATAATTCACAGGGTTCAGTTTTTGTTGTTCTCATTGACATTACTGGGTATATTATATACAAGATTTGTCTGGTTTCCTAGTTCCTAGTTTTCCTAGTTTGGTTGACTTGGTGTTTTATCAGTTCATATGACTTTCCATCCTTTTCTCAGTCCCTCATATCAATTTTTCTTTTCTTATAGGAACATTCCACTGCATTCATAGATCATTATTCCTTTATGTATTCCCTAACCAGTAGTTATCTACTTTGCTTAAGGTATTTGACTGGGGCACCTAGGTGGCACCATGAATAGAGCACCGGCCCTGGAGTCAGGAGCATCTGAGTTCAAATCTAACCTCAGACACTTGACACTAGCTATGTGACCTTGGACAAGTCACTTAACCCCTTATTACCTTGCCTCCACCCTCAAAAAAAAGAAGTGTTTTGCTACTACAAAATGGTATTTATACAATTTTTCTTCGAGATTTTTATCTCCTTAGGTAAAGAAGCAGCAATGTGATCTCCAGATCAAAGGGCAGGGACATTTGAGATGATTTTTCACATTTCATCTTTAGAAAAGACTTGAGATGCACTGGTTTATGTGTATACATCCAAATATCACCCCGGGTGGGGGGAAAAGCCTAGCCAATGTGAAATATGATATCTCTTTGTACACCATATCTTCTGTTCATTTTTCTTCCTTCTCATGATGCAGATTTATTTTTTTCTTTGTTCTAGAAGGTTGGTGGTGAGTGTACACAGGTAGGTGATTGGGAAATGACTCCCACACTGGCCATGGCACTTCTGCTTTTTAAGGTATAACCAAGTAGTCAAAACAATTATTTAACACTGCATATGAAATATATATATATATATATATGTATATATGTACTAAAAACACATTATATACTGTGGGTTGGTTGGTTGCTGTCCTTTGTTCTTGAAAAGGACCAAAATGCTCCCACTGTGCTAGAATTAAATTTCAATGTGTCTGACTGTGTCTGATCAGACCTATAGACTTGTATGTATGCATGTGTTCACATGTGTGTATGTGCATACGCACACATGAAATATAGGCTAGATGTATGCATGTGTTTTTCCATGTCCTTTTCCAGTTCATTTTACATATAAAGAAACAAAGGTAGAGTGAGTGAGAGTCCATTTGTGTAATGAAATGCCACTGTGAAGAAAGAAATTACCAATATGAGGAATTAAGGAAACCATGGGATACATCAAGTCTGCTGACATGAGGTTAGCAGAACCAGAAAAATTAATCCATATATGGAGCAACATTAATGATAAGAAGGGGGACTATGGGGATAGGACTCAGTATGTACACTGTCAGCTCTTCTTTGCAGAACTATATCTGTATATGTTCATATAGTGATAGAGAGAGATGCTTGCCACATCCAGTGCCTACTGACCATTTCAACTAAGAAGGTTCTATCATAAAGGAGCCTGAGGTTTCTGGGGAATTGGCAAGCCTTTGACTGCTTTCATTTTTTCATCCTAAGCCAAATTTTCCAACATATCCTTTGTCCTCCTCCCCAATGCCACTTTTGTCTTGCAATCACCATGTTTTAAGATTTATCTTGGTTCATTTAGAAGGTTGGATTAAGGGCCTCCTAGAGTTTATCTGTCTCTTCATCCTCTATACCACATACTGACATATATAATAATTCTGCTTTGGGGAGTCACATCCTAATCCACCATTAAAATTAAAGTATTTATACAAGGCATCATAAGCTAATGTGCTACAAGAATGGTGCAAAGAGGAAATGGCATGGGGATTCAAAAGACAGGAGAATGACAGCAGTCTGGGATGGTCAGGGAAGACTGGGAGTAGGTTTACTATGCTATTGACCATGAAGTATGGGTGAGATTGGAACTGGAAGCGGAGAAAAAGGACATTATTCACATCTGGGAAACCAGTTGTGAAGACGTGGAATGGTGAAATGTTCAAGGTGTGTTTGGGGTCAGAACAAGCTGGACTTTATTAATGAAGATAAAGAAGTGAGCTGGAGCCATGAGGGGACTAGTGCCCTGTAGTGTCCAGATGAGATACATAACTCAGGACAACAATCAGTGAGTGTTTAGTTCAGAGGTAGCATGGTATCATAGAGAAAGTGTAGAACCTGGATCAGGAAGACTGGAGTTTGAGCTTGATGTGGGACACAAGCTGTATGACTATAGACATAGCAAGTCTGGTCCTCAGTTTCCTCATTTGTAAAATAATCACAATAGCTATGGCAACTCTTCCCACCAGGCTGTTGTGAGACTCACTTGAGATAGTGTCAAGGCCTTTGTATATCTTGAAGCATACCCTAAGAGCAAGCTATTAACAATAGTAATTTACTTCCTCCTAATTTGGCAAATGAGGAAATTGAAGCCCAGAGGAGTTAGCTGCTGAAGTCCATGTCCTCCACAGGTAGCAGAGCTAGCATTCAGACTTTGACCCCAAGTTCTCCAGCTCCAAATCCAATATTTTTTTCCTAATAGATGGCAATCTTTTTTTTTCTGTCATTGGAAATATAAAAGAAGGAAGCAGCATTTGGGTGTGCAGGAGAAGGAATGCTTTTCAGATATGGCTTGTTTCCCATGCCCTCTCTTTTCTGTTCCACCCTAATTCTATGATTTGGTGCCCTGTCCAAGGTCTCAAACTACATTAGTGGCAGAGTTGTACCTCAGACTGAGACCTCTCACCTTCCCTTCCCTTCCTGTATCCCTTTCAAAGTTGTGTAAAGTGATGCTTCCTGCCCAAAAATCAGACCTGGTTGGGAGGACCTTTTCAAATTGCCCAGTTGAAAATGTGCTTCTCCAAAGAGAGAAGCCACCTGAAATATGCAATGCTCAGGGAACACACATTTATATTGATGGGTTGTAAACTGTGTTTTCTCTGCCTATTTGTAGAGTCATGGAAGGAGGAAGGATAACTGCACCAAAGTCTCTTTCAGAAGAGCTGTAACCTGAGATATGGATCAAAGAGATGAGGAGAAATGGCCTGTATGAGATCCGTGATCTGACTGACTTCACATATTCTAATTGGAAACCAGAAAATAGTACATGTTGAATTGTGTATAAATGCTCCTTAACTTCTAGAGATTTGGGACATTCTTGATAATATTATAGATCAGGCCTTAAACTTTTTCCACTCATGACCCCTTCAGTGGGTTGCACTCTTAGACTACAAGCCCTGCATAGCTTACCATCCATCATGATTCTCCTCCATGCATTTCTGTAAATTCTCCATGTAGAGTCAACCCCAAACACTGAGGAATTCTTAATATTTTGGTGCCACTTGAGCATTATTGGGATGATGCCTCCATTGCTTCTCCAGACATTATATTCCCAAGTCCCTTCACCTGATTCTCATAAGGCACAGGTACAAGTCCCTTCCTCATTGTGGTTGCCCATCTCTGCATGCTCACCAACTTACTGTGCCCTTTCTAAACTGCCACATAGAATTGAAAACAATGGATGATCCAAACTCAAACCCAGGACTTCTGACTCTGAGTTCAGTTCATTCTTTTCTTTCCCCCACTGTTTCCTCTGGGCAGGAGTAAGCCATTCTAGGCACATGGGTTATAAACTCTTTGACAGCAAGTCTGCCAAATATCTATTTATGTATCCCCAATGGAGCTTCAATTCTAACATATAATAGGATTTGGGCAACTGTGGGTTGAACTGGTGTGAACTATTTAGTATGGAAGCCAAGACTGGAACTCAGGTCCTCTGACTCCAGCTTAAAGTATCCCCACTTCACTGTTATACCTAGAACTGTGCGAGATGAAAATAAATATTTCCCTTACAATGGCTTCCTGGGGGACAGGTGGCATTATCCTTTCAGGTCTGGTTCTTTGTTTCAATGAAGAACTCTTCCTTGAATGTCAAGTTGGATTTTATTTCAAATCACACCAAGCACTCTGAAAAGAGATCCCACTCACCTCCCTCTCCTCAGAGCTGCCTTCTTTGTGGGTCACTGGTTGATGGGAATCTGAAGCAGAGGCTTATAGAAATATCATCTGCCAAACTGTGTTCCCACATGTCACCGGAGGATTGCCAGGTTCCAGAAATTGTGTGTCAATGACTGCCGCATTGTACACTCCTTGCTTTCATTCATGCCAGAAAAAAATAGTGCTTTGATTACTCAATTACAGCAATTTAACTCATGCTTTTGCAGAGTGAAGGAGGAGAGTGCTCTTGATTTCAAGCTGATTTTCACTCATAGGTGAAATTTCCATTGGAAATGCTGACTGGCAATAATCAGAGAAGACTTTCAGGAGGTGGTGACCTGAAGGGCTCAATTATGAAGAGTGCTGCATGGAGAGATGGGAGGACAGGTGCATCTCCCACCTGGCCTCTGACCAATCCCAATTCTCCCTAAATTGATTATTCCCCTTGACTTATGTCTCATCAGAGAAGGAACATCCACTACTGGAGAGATGCCTAACAGTATACACCTTTGTCCCAGGTAGAAGAGAGTGAAATCAGTATAACCCAACCTAATCCAGTCTGAGCAAAACTGACACAGCTATTGTTCTTTGGTCATTTCATTCACGTCCAACTCTTTGTGACCCCATTTGGGGATTTCTTGCAGAGATACTATAGTAGTTTGCCATTTCCCTCTCTAGATCGTTTTACAGATGAGGAAACTGAGGCAAACAGTCTGAAGTGACTGCTTAAGGTCACAAGCTAATAAGTGTCTGAGACTAGATTTGAATTTAGGAAAGTGAGTTTTCCTGACTCCAGGTCTAGCACTCTATTCATTGTACTACATAGCTGCCCATCTAAAACAAGATATTTTGATTCAATTCAATTAAAAAGATACTCATTAATCATCATTTATAAGCTACTCAGCTAGGTCCTGGGGATATAAACTTAAAAAAAATAAATTCCTGCCCTCAGGGAGATGCTGGCATACGTACATAGTGCTTTCCATACCATGCCAGGCCAACAACAACTCTGTGAGGCAGGTTTTAGGGAGAAAGGAAGGGAATAAGCATTATAAAGTGCCTACTATATGCCAAGGACTCTGCTAAGTGCTTTTAACACATATCATTTCATTTGATTCTCACTGTAACCCTACAAGGTAGTGGTTTTATTATCCTCATTTTATGGCGAAGGAAACTCAGGCAAACCAAGGTTATGTAACTTGTCCAACTTCATGAAACTAGTAGGAAGTGTTTTCGGTCAGATTTGAACTCAGGTCTTCCTGATTCCCAGGCTCAGCCCTCTAAGCACTGTGTTACTAGCTGCCTCTGGTATTACTACAGTAATTGTTATCCACATTATATAGATGAGGAAACAGACTACTCACTGTAAGTCTTCAAGAAGAGGCTGGATTAAGACTTGCTTCATACAAGGGATTACTGTTGAGGTTCATGTTGGATTAGTTAATCTCCAAGTCTGTGATTTTATTATTATTACTTATTCTTTTAGAAAAGATTCTGCTATAAATGGGAAAATCAGTAAAAACAAGCCTTAAGTAGCAATACCTACCTGAGGTGTCTTGTATGGGTATCTGAGTTCAGTGAAGGACAGTCTATGGGACCTCAAGTTCACATGACCACACAAGAGAACGATGAAAGATGACAATTTGATAATGAGATAAACTCACAAAGTTCCAGAGCTGGATGGGCCCTCAGAAGTCAACTAGTCTACCCCATACCAAGCAAGAATCTCTTCTCTAGTATACCTAAGAAGTGGTCATTCAGCCTCCACTTAATTTTAAAAAAATATTTCTTTCTGTCAGCAAGGATCTATTGTCTCCTATCCCTTCTCCATTGAGCATGAAAAAAAAGAAAACCCTTGATTCAAACACAGGGTTAAACAAAACAAATTTTTGTATTGGTCATGTCTAAAAGAAATACACACACACATACCTACATATACAGTGTATACACACATATCCAAATACAAACATATGTGTGTGTATATATGTATATTTGTGTGTATATGTACATATATATATAATATTTTATACACACACATCTGATAGTGGTGAGAAACTTGAGAATTAAAATGATTTATCTATCTGTCTATCTACATATCTATTGTAAAGCCAAATAAGAGCAGCTTTCCAGAGGACTGCTGCTGTGAACAGCTTTAAGGTTCTGATTACATAGTATAGTGAACTTTCTACGTATTTAGCAGTAAATTAAGGCAAAACATTAATAGAAATCAAAGTACAGCATTCATAATGTTATGACATAACAAGTTATCACTAAAATGGCTACATAGTTTTCACTTAAGTGGCCACAAATTTTAAACAAAGTACATTCATTTAGTAACTCAATCATTTAGTAAATCTTAATTCAATCATCCTCAAAGAGGCAAGCCTTTTTAATAGACACAAAGTACAAAGGTCAACATTCTCCACCACTAGGTCACATTTCTTAATCTCTCAGTCAAAAAGTCTTCTTTCTTCTTAATTGGAGATTAATTTCCAACCAGCCTTAATTCAATCATCCTGAAAAAGGTACAGGATACAGAATATACAGTTCTCCACCCTAGACCACAGTAAATCTTGATCTTCTCAGTTTGCATTAAATACACAATGAGAGGTCTTTTCATCTCGACTCCAGGTAGGCTCTCAGCTTCCATAGTTCCTCTTCCATGGTCCTAGCTCCTGCCCAAATCTACCCAACTGTCACCTAAGTTCAAAGGCAGATAGCTCTCAATTTCTTGTCCAGCTCCGTGTGCAGTTCCTGTTCCATATTGAAGCTCACAGTGTCTAGTCCACCTCAAGTCCTTAACAGTTTCTGTTCCTGGGAAGACAAAGGTTAACAAAGCCACAAAAACATTCATAAACATTGTTGGCATCCACATCAATTCACTTTCTGCCTGTGAAATCAACATAGACCTAACAACAAGGTCTGAGAAATTAACACAAATCATCAGTATAGTCCCAGGACCTCTGAAAACATTAGTAAAACCCTCCTCTAGAATTTCTATAAACATACAACAAGAAAATCCTCTTTCAGGGCTTCTGAAGCACCAGTATGGTCCCATGGCTTCTGTAACAACAGCAAAGTCCTTTATCAGGAGACAAATCTAAAAAAGTAGCATCATAACAGACAGATAAAACACTGGCACTAATAACCATGCTTCCTCACAGTTCTCTATTCTCATTTCTCAGTTCTTCTCAATTCTCTTCTCAGTTCTCAGTTCTCTGTTCTGCCACCAAAAGTTCTGTTAGTTCTGTTCTCCATTCTGTCCTCAATATGTAGCAGTTCTCAGATCTCAGGATCCTAGCAGTTCTGTCTCTCTCAGCAATTCTGGCTCTCTAGCTTGGACTTTTCCTTATATGGTATTAGCTCCTCCCTGTTCCACCCTTTCCTGTTACATCAGCAACTTCTTCCAGCTGTGAGATTCACAAGTTGTGGAGCTTAATACTTGATACAATCACAAGCCTGAAACAAGGTGCTAAGTACCTGTTTGATTGCCAATACAAGGGGCAGGGGAGATCTTCAAGTTACCATTGCCATTACATCTATTTACTTCTGAATTCTGCACTCCAAGTATTTTATATTAATATTGGAGAGGTGAGCAGCATGTTTTATCATTAATCTTCTGTAATCATTTTTTCTCAGTACACTGATGAGAGTTCCTACATTTTTCAAAGTTGTTATTTTTGTCACTGTATACATTGTTCCCCTGGTTTTGTTCACTTCACTCTGTATCAGTTTATACAAGTCTTTTCATATTTCTCTGAAACCATCTCCATCATTTCTTACAACACAACAGCACTCCATTATACTTATATACCATAATCCTTTAAGCCATTTTCCAATGTTGGGCATCCCCTCAGATCTCCATTCTTTGACGCCTCAGAAAGAGCTATGTATATTTTTGTATATCCTCAGAGTTTATTTTCTTAGGAGTAATTCTTCTTTTAACCTACCTTCCCTGCGGTCTTGTTCTCTTTTCTTTTTCCTTCCTAGTTCCCTGATCAGTAAAATGTATTTCTGTACTCAACTCTAAACGTCTGTATTCTACCCTTTGATCAGTTCAGATAAGAATGAAGTTTGAATGTCAGCTGTTCCTCCATGCCTTGTTCCTTGTTTATATATACTTCTTGCTCACGCAGATTATGTTAGGTAATTTCCTCAATTTTCCTCCCTGCTCTTCCCAGTATATTCCTCTTCCCTTTGTTTCTATTTTCCTTTTAATATCATTAAGATTAACAAAACTTCTTCATCACTGATTTGCCTAATTAGATACCTTCTCTGACTCTTGATGATGATAGCATTCAGCAGAAACATATATCATCTCCCCATATTAGAATTTAAACAGTTTATGCTTATTTAATCATTTACTATTGCTCATTCACATTCAGTTTGTTATATTTAACTTAAATCCTGTGTTTCAAATTCAAAGTTTTTGCGCAGCTCTGAGCTTTTCATCAAGAATGCTTGGAAGCCCTCTACTCCATTAGGGATCCATTTTCCATTGTAAGATTATATTTGTTTTTTTTCTAGGTAAGCTATTCTTGGCTGCAGGCCTTTTTTGCCTTCTTGAATATCATTCCAAGCTTTCTGTTTCATTATGGTATTAGCTGCTAAATTATGTGTAATTCAGACTATGACTCCTCAGTTCTTAAATTTATTTATTTTTTTTCTTTCAGACTGCTTGTAGTAGGTTTTTTTTGACCAAGAAGTTTGGGTTTTAACTATGATGTTTCTGTGAGTTTTTATTTTGTGATTTCTTTCAGATAATGTCAGGCAGATTCTCTCTATTTCTGCTTTCCCCTCTTATTCTAAGAGATTTGGGCAATTTTCTTTTAAGATTTCTCAAAATGAGATGTTTAGGTTCTTTTTTTCCTTGGTCATAGCTTTCAGGTAGTCTAATGATTCTTCTTCTTTCCTCCTCAATCTTTTTTCCAGGTTATTTTTGTTATAAGATAGCTTCAATATGCTTCTATTTTTTTTCCATCTTTGAACTTCCAATATACTTTGTTGTTTTGTGGAGTCATTGGATTCTTTTTCCTCCATTCTAATTTTTAGAGGGTTTGTTTCTTGGGCAACATTATGTACCTCCTGTGTCAAACTGGTCATTCTCTTTCCAATTCTTTCTTCCATAGCTCAAATTTCTTTTGATTTTTCCCTATTACACTCTCATTTTATTTTGAAAGAATATTTCTAACTTAAACAAACAAACAAACCAAAAACTCTTGCTTTATCTCTTCCAGGAATTTTAGTTGTATTTGTGCCCACACTGGGTTTTGATTTGAGACTTTGCTTTGTAAAGTTTTGGAGTCATTCTTTTCCTCTGGGTTTGTGTATTGAATATCTCTATTAATAGAATAGCTTTTTTGATGAGATTTTTCTTCTTTTTTCTTTTTTACTCATTCTTCCAGCCTTCTTTCTAACTTTAGATTTTCTATTAGAGTTAGGCTCTGTACATATCTCAAAGGAAGATCTGGGCTGATCCTACTATAGTTTTTGTGGGATTGAGTGTTGCATTATTCCTACCCTTAGGGACAGCTGAAGCTGGAGACATGCAAGTTTTCAGTGATTCCAAAGTGGTCTGATACATGGCAACATCTGATTGAAGATGTCTCCTTATCCCCAATTCAAGCTTTACAAGCTACTGAGGTGAGTTTGTGTCTGTGAAAGAGTATACTGTGACTACCAGCCAATTATGAAGCTTTGCTGGTTCAGAGGGACAGTTCTTGGCTTTTCTTTTTACTGGGATTTCTGCTCTGTTTATTCCTTTGAAGGCTTCAAACTGGGCTAGAAACTGGAATTGAAATTTCCCCCTGCTCCTGTCTACTCTTGGGTTCTGATCCATACTGTTGTACCTGCTGCTGCTTGTTTCTGAACTTTTTCCTTGCTGGATATATAGTCCAGGACCCACAACTGATTCTTACCCTAATATATTTGGACACCTCAACATTAAGTGTTCACAGTGACCATAGATGGGGAGACCATAGTGAAGAGAAATTGAGATTCTTTAGCATTTGTGGCAGAGGGTGAAGAGACAGAGACAGGAAAGGATAACCTGATAAGTTCCATCAAACGAAGCCACTATAAACTTTGTTATTCCCCAGTTTCAACAAGATGATGAGTGCATTGTGCATGGTGCCCTGATGAAGAGCACACTGGAAAATTGGAAAATAAGAGAAATAAGAGAAGCAAAAGATTAATTAACTTCCCAGAAGCTTCCTTCCTAGAAATTGTGAATATTTTTTTCAAGAAAAGAGCCATATGGTGCTGGACAAACTAGGGCAACACTGTAAACACTGAAATTGACTATCTTACCAACAAGGAAAGGACTAGTAATGGATGAGAGACACATCAAAATCTGCCATCTGTGGGTATTCCTATCGACTAGAAACAACCAAGATAAAAATAGACAGCAGATGTGAAGAAGGATAAAATGTGGACAGAGAACCATTGAAGTATGATGAATTCAATCTAATCCATTCAAACAAGCCATCATTGTGAAAAGCAGGGAACTATGCCCAGGCAGAAAGATTGAGCTTCACTATCAACATTTCCTAAAAAGCTTAAGGAAGGTAAAGTCATTGCCACAAAAAAAGAAGCCAAAAAAGCCCAGAAACTAATTACCTTAACAAGAAAACCTGGACTATATTTTCCAAGAAGAGAAAGACTGTAGAAGAGGAAAAGCCAGTTTAGAATATAAACACATTATAAAACATCCTGCAGGAAGTTGGGAAACAGTGAGGTTTAATGGAGAGAGAGCTGACCTTGTAATCAGGGGTTCCTAAGTTTGAGGTCTGGCTCATGATTTCTGTCTACTTGTCCCTCAGTTAGCCACTTCCCTCCTCAGGGTTTCAGGCAGGGCAGAAGAGTTGCTGATTTTTATTTAGAGAGGGAGTTCCTCACATTAATGGAATCATTGCTCCAGACCATAGGACAAAATATGGAGGATTGGAAGTCTATGAGCAATATCACATAAAACATTCATAAACCATAGAGGTGGAAACACTATCCATAAAGCTTTTCATGATAGACAGCCTAAGACACATAGCATAAGAGCATCCATAAATTAAATTGGCAGAAGGACAACACATAGATAAAACTTGCAACAGATTTGTGCAAGGCTCTGGAATCATCTGTTCTTGTCAGAAGCAATAGTGAGGCAAACCCATTGAGAATCTCATACCTCAGTCCTCAAAATGCTAGATTAAGGGCACCTGTTCCTATTGGAACACTCTAGAAGTAACCTAGCCAAAGGTTTCAGCTAAGCCAGAATTTTGGGATGGTAAAGAATGTAGCCAAGTAATATCTGGCAGTGACCAGATGACCAGGGAACCAATGTACTGCCAAGCCAAATCATAGCTTGTGGAGCAGAGATAGTGGAGAATGTGAGGTTATGATCATCAGGGGTAACTCTACTATATCAATGGTCCTGACACTCTACAAGAGTAAGCAGTGTCTGTTTCTCTTCCATTGGTGTACTGACGAGAGCCACGTAACTTTGACGGAGAAAGCACTGGAATTCTGCTGTTATTGTATTTCATTAAAAATTGGTCTTGAGTTTAGTGTTCCCTCTACTTGACTAGAGTCAAGGTGAGCTCACAAATGGGGGCTAGTTAAGTATAATTTTTAGGGTACAGCTCAAGAGAGTAGCTTGAATTCAGCTTAGCCATCTCCTTGCCATACCCAGTGGGAAGTGTGAATACAGAGAGAGCACCATCACAGTACTTTAGGACTTGCAAATTTCTGTCCATATGAAAAATAATTGGAAACCATTAAAATGCTAAGTAATTGTCCATTATTGCTATTGGTGTAGTCAAAGGATAAGATTCACCTAAAGATGAAATGCATGATATGTTTGAAAATCAATCTGGCCTAGATGATAGAACACTGATCTTGGAAGCAGGAAGATTGGGCATTAAACCCTTCCTTGGATCCTTACTGCTCTAGACTGGTTAAATCACTTAATCCCTCTGAGCCTGGGCTTTCTCATATGCAAAATGGGGATCCTAATAGCACTTACCTTCCATGGCTGGCGTGAGGGTCAAATGAGCTGGGTAAGGTGCTTTGCAAAACTTAAAAGTTTCAGAAATGTTAGATAATAATAAAACTACAGGATAATGTGTCAGAGAGGTGCAAAGAAAATGCACTTTGGGGGTGGGGGGGAGTTGTTGCTTTGAGAGAAGTCAGAAATGTTTATCATATCTTTGGAGAATGATATGTAAAGATACATTCAGAGACGCCTGGGGAAAAGATATAGGCAAAACTGTGTGGAGGAAATAAACTTCCTGAGTTTCTTGAAACTTGAGTGGAGGTGGGGGAAAAATTGAATGGAACCCTCTAGATGGAACACTCATGGATTTGTGGGGGTGGGAGGGGAAGAAAGGGAAGATATGGAGGCAACAGTCTAGACTTTTCAGATCATTGATTGGAGGAGATACGATGGACTCTGACACCAGTTAGCTCTGATAATAACATTAACTGCCATGAGTAAAATCTCATAGTACCTTCCTCACAACAGTTTTATAGAGTAGATTTAACAGTATTAGCCCTATTTTATAGAGGAGAAAACTGAGGCTATTATAAATGAGGTAACTCATCTGCTGGGATCTGGACCTATGTATTCTAATAGTAATTCCAACCTCCTTTGTACTATGTAATGTGACTAGTTGTGTGAATCAATCAATCAATGAACAACCATTTATTAATGGCTACCTATGGGCTGGGCATTGTGTTTGGTGCTGGGATACAAAGGCAAAAAGTATACAGCCCCTGTCTTTGAGGAGATTCTATTCTATCAGATAAGACTAGACGTACATAAATGCTTGCCAGAAAACATGAGTCTCTGGTCCCAAAACCCCCTTCTTCTCACCCTTTCTTGAGCCCCAAGCAGGGGATCAAGTAGGAAGGAGACAGTATTTATTAAGAACCTACAATATGCCAGCACTGTAATAAATGCCTCGAGAATACAATCTCACTGGATCTCCACAACAACACTAGAAAGGACATTAGTCTCTTTTTGTAATTGAAGAAACCAAGGTAAACAGAAGTTATGTGACTTTCCCAGGGTCAAACAGCTAGTAGGTTTCTGGGGTTGATTAGAGCTCAGTTCCTCTCACTCCAGGCCTGGCATTCTAGTCCCTGCATCACCAACTGCCTACTGGCTATCGGAACCCTCCTGGTGTGGTTCTCAAACCCCATTTTGTAACAGTGGCACCTTTCCCCTATTCCTCCTGAGAAGCAATGTGCTCGGTAATGCAAAAGTGGACAAGCCAATATTAAGAGAGTGGGGAAATGGGCTTTCAGTTGCACCTGGGGAGCCAGAGAGCCCCTCCCACTCTTCTTACAAAGACTGGTTCTCCCTTCCCCCAGGCTTACCTGGAAATGGGTCACAGGAAGCCTCTCAAAACATTTCCCCTTTCTTGCTGATGACACATACCTAGTGTCTGTTGTGACCTCAGCAAGAGAGATGAGCAGGGATGGAAGAAGTTGTTGAATGCCCTTTTGTGACCTTGTGATCTGAGGAATGCTGAATGACAAAGAAGAGAAATGTGCCCAGGAAATTCTATAGTAAGGAGGCTAACTTTAAAAAAGTATCACCTCTTTTATCTCTGAAATCTATAAAGCTTTGTTTTGCTTGATTGTGAGAATGAAGAGTGATTTCCTTGATATTATTTTCTATTCTTGCTCTCTCTCCTTCTTCTTCTTCTTCTTCTTCTTCTTCTTCTTCTTCTTCTTCTTCTTCTTCTCCTCCTCCTCCTCCTCCTCCTCCTTCTCCTTCTTCTCCTTCTGCTTCTCCTTCTCCTCCTTCACCTTCTCCTTCACCTTCTCCTTCTCCTTCTTCTTCTTCTTCTTCTTCTTCTTCTTCTTCTTCTTCTTCTTCTTCTTCTTCTTCTTCTTCTTCTTCTTCTTCTTTTGTACCTTGGTGGCAGACAATATTGGACCTGTTTGGAAGATGGACGAACTGCTGGAATCATAAAAATATTCCTAAGTGAGACTTTTGTGAGGAAGTTATTTCCAGGGGAGTCATTGCCAGTGAATAGTGATTGCAAACTAGGGGAGCCTAGCTGAAGCATCCTTGGGGATCATGACCCAGGAGGCTTGGAGCCCTGAACATTTCCACTCCTATCTCTAGGGGTAGATAACATGAGTGTGGTGGGTAAAGCAAGAGAGGCCCCACTGTCTTCTACCCTGCTTAGGCACAATCTGGTGCAATGTGGTCAGTTTGAGGAAGCATGATTTAGAGTGGGCATTAATAAACTGAAGAGAGCGTAGAGGTTGGCACCAAGGATGGTGAAAGTCTTGAGCTCCTTCCACAGGAAGCACGGTTGAAAGAACTGTGAATATTTCAGATGAAGAGAACTTCCTAGGATCACTGAGCAATCTTCTGCATCAGAAAGGCAGCAGATGTTACCAAAGCCTGGGGGAGGAGGTCTGAGGCTTCCTCAAAGGAGGTCTGTGTCTTCTCTAAAGCAGCTTCTGAGCCAATATTTGCTAACCTGCCCTCACACCTCAGAGCTGAAGGTAGTGACAGGGGAGCAAGAAAGTTCAGTGAGACTCTTGTTTATCAAAGTTGTTCAGCTCTGGGGAGTCTGGTTACCTGGAAAGCTTTCCCCAACTTCCTGTGGTTCTTTTCTCCTATGGTCTAACTAAACCAGGGGAGATGCAATCAATCAATCAACCAAGTATTTATTAAAGGCTCCCTCTAGGCCAGGCACTGTGGGAGATATTGAAACTACAGATACAGTGAATAAAAAACATCATCATTGGCAAGGATTAGGCAACATCCTAATGGGGAAGCTAGCCACATTTGTATGTATATATGGCAAATAGGAACAGAGACAGAAAAAGGAAATATACAAATAAATACAAAGTAATTGGGTACAAGGTAATTTGCAATGGAGAACACTCTCAGCCTTGGGTGGGGATCAGGAAAGATTCCAAGTCCAAGATTAGTCGATTAATACCTTCTCTCAGTTGATGGTCTAGAATTGATTCTGTCTCTGCTTTGTACCTCATTGTTTCCATGTTGTCTCCATCATTAGACTGGAAGCTCGTAGCAGGCAGGGATGTCTCTTACCTTTATGTGTATCCCCAGTCCTCACCACAGGGCCAGGCACATAGTAGATGCTTCCTAATTGCTTGCTGTCTGACTGACCAAAGTTGAAGCTACATCTTAAAGGAAGTGAGGTATTCTATGAGACTGAGGGGGAGAGGAAGGTCTCTGGAAACAGCGTATACTGCTAAGACTAGGTAACAACCACTGGACATCTTGAGGTGTGTAATAACAGCAATTGATGACCTGTCTTTAATTCTCTCTTATTTCCTGAGACTGGGTGTTTGTTTTGGGTAATAGCATTTCCTCTTGCAAAAGTGTAGATCTGATCATGACACCCCTACCCCTACCCCTACCGTACTCTATAAACTCCTATGACTCCCTATCACCACCAGAATCAAATATCAAATTCTTTGCTCAGCATTCAAGATTCTTTATATCGGGTCTCTTCCTCTCCCCTTTCCCACACATGCTGTTCTGGTCTCCCCATGTGCTCTGCAAACCAGTGACATTGGCTTCCTTGCTCTACCTTCCACAAGATCCTCCCTCTCTGGGCATTTTCTCTGGCTGTCCCCCATGCCTGGAATGTCCTCTCTTGTCATCTCTGTCTCTGGGCTTCCTTAAAGCCAGAGCTAAAAGTAGCCCTCTTATAGCACCTTTCCAGATCTCTTCCAACACTAGTGACTTTCCTTTATCATTCCCTCTTTATCCTCTCTCTTTCTGGTTTGCACACAGCTGTTTGGATGCTAACTCCTCCATGAGACTGTTAGCTCCTTGTAGTAAGGGACTGTCTTTTGCCTTTCTTTATGCCCCCATCACTCAGCACAGTGCCTGGTATATAGTAGGCACTTATTAAATGCTTATTGACTCACTGAAGCCTTGTTACCTGTGGGATTGTTTTGCCAGGTTGAATCCTTATGCACCAGTGCAGAACCCTCGGCATTGCTGGGGGTGTGTGGTGGTGACCTTCAGAATACTTTGCCCACAGGGAAGGCATTTAATTTAATCTTGTCTTCCCATATTTGTTCATGTTAGATTACATTAAATGAGTTATTTTTAATCACATCCATGAAATACCACTGGGGCACACAAAACATTTACATAAAAATATTAATTGCCCCATATCTTCCTTTGGGTTCATGGAAATATTAGATAAACATTGTGACATCAGGTCTCGGGCTTAGGGCAGGGAAGGAAGGACTGGAGTAGAGGGATGTGAAGATCACCTGACCCTGATTTTTGTATTCCATCTCTAATCAAAAGGTTTTTTTGTTTCTTATTGGGAAGGGAAAGAGAAGGGATGGAGGCCTCTTGAGAGAACTGTCATGCAGGGAGGAAGGAAGGTGCTTTGTAAAGACCCTAAACCACCACAGAAATGAGAATTGCCATTACTGCTGTGTGTATTACCTCTGTACATATGTGTGTATCTATACATATATATATATATATAATACATGTATGCACAGACAGACAGACACACAAATAAATTAAGCCATTCTGGGCTTTTGCCTTTGCCTTAAGGGTTCCATTAACAAGTCCCTGAAGTCAGGTGGAGAGAGCATCTTGGGGCAAGCAGAAAGGTCCCTGGACTAGATCTACCTGATTCTACATCAAATGAGGATGAGTATCCAGGACTTAGCCAGGGAGATTCCCTCCGTCCTAGTCAACTCATCCATAGAATTCTGTGTAAACCCATGAATATACTGCAATGTGTGTCCAAGGAAAGGAATTCAAGCTTAGGACACATCCCATGTGTACATGGCAGACAGGCTAGGGAGAGGTTAGCAGCAGACCTCCCTATGGGGCCTGGAAAAGGCAGAGTGATGATGATGATAAATGTCTTCAAGGGTGTTTGTATCTTTAAAGAGATGACATGGGGCAGAGGGACCAGGTTTAGTTTGTTGTACCTCTAGAGGATGAAGGACTAAGGTAGGCAGATGGGTAGGGAATTGTAGGGGCCAATGCAGATGGCATTGCTCACTGTGATAGTTTACATCTCTAAATTCAACTCTTGGTTCTCCAGGTTCAGATATCAAAGGCTCACAGTTCTGTTACCCTTGGCTTATTCTCTTTTGCACCATATGATTGACCATCTACTCCACTAAGCCATAGCCTTATTTTGTGTCCCAAGCACATCTTGAGCCTTTTTAGGAGAGCTGTGGGCTCCTAGCCAGCCCTGTTGGCCTCTAGCACAATGACAACCATCCTGCTTTGGATTACACTGAATTAAGACTGTTCGCCTATTGGGCTAAGGTAGTTTCAGCAGGGATGTCAGGTGCAGTATTGAACCAGGGTCATCAGGACATTAATTGAGAGCTGGCAAGCGCCTTTCAGATCCTTTACTCTAATTTAAGAGGAAGAAGAGATGAAGTGATGGGGGCAGAGGATAATGATGGCTTTTGTAGCCAGATATCTCTTCTTTTCATGCTTCAAGAGTTCTTGCTTCTGTCCTTGTATATGTGGGGTTGGGTGTTACTTGCCCCACTGAGAGTGCTAGAAGATGATATCACTCATCTATGGGGCTGTGACTATGGCTGAAGGGTTCCTCATGCTAGGGCCACCCTGGTCAAGAGGTTTTCTGAGCCCAGAAGTGACTCCCAATCCCATGTTTTCCCTTAGCCTGACTCCATGAAAGATGGCACATAATGATGGATGGACTGAGTATGATGGCATTCCATTGTAGAAAGGAAAAAGAGGAGATTTAGTCTTTAGGCTGTGGGGTAGAGTGGAGAGAATCCTGGTTTTGGTGCCAGTGGAACTGTGTTCAAGTTTCAGCTTACTCACCTATGTGACCTAAGACAGGCCAGGTTATCTTTCTTTGCTTCAATTTTCTCATCAGTTCAATGAAGGGATTGGGATTGGGGCATGGCCCCTGAGGACACTTCGTGTTCTGGAGTCATGGTCCTATCGTGAAGTTGGTTTTTACCATTATTTATGCAGCACAGAACAAAGATTCTTGCATGCAGCTAGGGCATAATAAAGGTTTTCCCCCTTTCAACAACAACAAAAATCTTTTCTCTAAATTGTATGGTTGGTAAATCCTCCTTGCTTGCCCCTCCCTAAGGAGATTTCTCTGTTTTCTTGGTTAATATGGAGCTGTCCATATTTACATGTACCAATAATATTTTCTCTTCTCTCTGGAAATGACTCTTGTTTTATCATCCAGAAGCATCCAAAATTATCCGATAAAACAACTATGATGGTAATTACCCCCTTTCATCAGGGGAGTTTAGAAAATATTTTATGACTGCATATTAATAGTGATAATATTTACTACCAATAATATCACAGAAAAAAAATTTCCTTTCTATAGTTGGGCATGTGGATGAAGTTGGTGCCTTTAATGGATGTTGTGTTGTGTTTAAATCTACTTGTGTGGGTAGCATATAAACATTAATTAGGTTCATTTTCTATGCACGGGGTTCAGCATGCATGGCAGCCCCAACCCAGATCACCACTCTCATTTCCTGCTTTCTTCCGAGTAGGGATGATTACATTTGTGATGGTACAAATAGATTTTCTGCAGGCATTAAATTTTCAGTAAACAGCCTCAAATTAACAGCTATTTATGACATTTTACTCCTGGGATTGAATTCCAAGCATTCTCCCAGTCAACAGATATCTCTGATTTCTTCTGCTAATGATCCAGGATTTTTCTGTTGAAGGCAAAAGTAGACTCCATTCTTGTGTTGGAGGGGTCTTCATTAAGGCCTACCAGTCACAGTTGTGATTATCCATGAGTAGAGAAGATGGAGAGATGTTCATTTTCCTGCAATTCTGAGGATGAGATGAAAGAGCTGAAATTCCCATCTGTGATACTCTCTTCCTAACCTATAGTAATAGGCTGTGTTTTAATGAAAACGATTTAGACTATTCTAATATCCCCATCAATGCGATGAAGGCCTACCAGGAACTGAGCAGGAAGATTGTCTTTCCATTATTCGTGTAGTGTGCAGGCAATAAAGGGAATGAGGGTCAGAGAATGACCTTGCTGAGGGGGGCGGGATGGAGGGAGGGGGGCCCATCACTGTACTGAGCACTAATGAGTCTATCTGTGATCCAGCTGCCTGCTCTCATATGGAAGTGGCTAGGGGGACTCTGCTGCAGTTGGGTAACACCTACAATATCAGTCTTCCCACCTGGAGGTGTCCCATGCCCTCTGATTTATTCATGCCTTCCTGAGAGGATAGGGAAGGGCCACGAAGATGGTGCCAAGGTCTGGTGATACAAAACCATCACCAAGAGACATTCCTATTTAAGTACAACTCAAGTATCTTCAAGGACAACAGACAAGGCTTTCTGCAGAGGACTGAAGCCCTCTGACTCCAGGGACAATGGTCTTTCCACTGAGTCATACACTCTACACTTTCCCACTTGAAGGGGAAACTTGAGGAAACATCAGATTTGAGTTCACTGAGTTTTCTCTGTTGCTGCACAGAAAATAGTCAGTCCTTGGGCTTAGTGGCAACATCTGCTTCCTTTCTTATCCTGTAGTTCAACTGCTTTCTCTCCTTGATTGGGGGTAACTCCACTCACCTTTTAATCCCAACTCAAATACTGCTTCTTCTGTGGAGGACTCCAGGCAGTTGGCTTGGTAGTGAGCTGTCTGTCCCCTGAGGCTTTGTGGAACGCAGACTTCCCGAATAACCTTCCAATGAAGAAACATGTCTTATTGCTACCTGTATTCAATTTCACCCTACCCTGAGCTCCAGGCTCCATTCAGTCTGGTCCAAAAATGTGCATCTTTAAAGTGTCCTCCAAGATAGGTGGGTAGCATTCTAACAGTAACTTCATTAGGTGCCTTTCCATGTACCTCTACACACAATCACGATGTATTCTGCACAAAAGTGCCTTGTATTTTATTTCCATACATTGACATATGTATGTGGGGTTTTTTCAGTTGTAGAATGTAGCCTTTTTGAGGGCAGGGACTCTTTCCTTGTTGTCTTTGTAGCCTCAGCGCTGGGCACACTGCCTGCCACACAGAAGATACTTCAGAAATCCTTGCTTGTTGGCTGGCAGCTATGGACTCAAATGTGGCAGAGAATTGACTAATAACTCAGTGGACCCACCTTCCATTGCCATTTCTGATACATATGATCTCTTGGACATTGGGCAAGCCACCATGCCTCAGTTTCTTCTATTTTCTGATCTTTATGATACTTTCTTTTCTTTTTTTAAATTTAATTTTAGTTTTCAACATTCATTTCCACGAGATTTTGAGTTGCAAATTTTCTCCCCATCTTTTCCCTACACTCCACCCCAAGATAGAAAACATACTGAATACCACTTCCCCCAATCTGCCATCTCTCATATCCTCCCCCATACCCCCTCTAACTTTCTAGTAGGGCAAGATGGATTTCTATATCCCAATGCCGATATATCTTATTTCCAAGTTGCATGTAAAAAACAATTTTTTAGCATTTGTTTTTAAAACTTTGATTTCCTGAATCGGTCTCTTCTTCCCTCCTCAGCCACCCGCCAATGGGAAGATAAGTGATTCAATATAGACTATACAACTATATTTCCCTCCAACCTATCCTGCCTCCAACTTATTATATTTTCTACTTTGACCCTGTCCCTTTTCAAAATGTGTACTTCTCTCTCCCCTCTCCCCCAATCTGCCCTCCTCCCTATCATCTGCCCTCTTATGCCCTTCCCCCCTACTTTCCTGTAGGGTAAGATACCAAATGACTGTGTATGTTATTCCCATGTTAAACCAAATTCAATGAGAGTAAAGTTGACCCATTCCCTTTCACCTTCCTGCTCTTCCCCTCCATTATAACAGTTTCCTCTTGCTTCTTTTACAGAAGATAATTTACCCTATTCTATCTCTCTCTTTATCCTTCTCTCAATATATTCCTCTCTCACCTCTTAATTTTGTCTTTTGGATATCATCCTTTCATATTCAACTGATCCCATGCCCTCTGTCTATGTATACATGTATGTACACCCATATATATATGTATATATATGGGTGTACATATATGTATATATACATACAAAGATGTATTTATACACACATATACCCTCTTATACATACATATATGTATGTATATCTATATATACATATATGTTCCCTTCAACTATCCTCATAATGAGAAAACTCATGAGTTTTTCCCGTGTAGTAATTTAAATAGTTTGACTTTAATAAGTTCCTTATGGTTTCTTTTTCCTGTTTACCTTCTTATGCTTCACTTGCTTCTTGTATTTGAAAGTTAAATTTTCTGTGCAGTTCTGTTTTTTTCATCAAGCATACTTGAAAATCCTCTATTTCATTGAATGACCACATTTCCCCCTGTAGTATTATACTTAGTTTTTCTGGGTAGGTGGTTCTTGGTTTTAATCCTAGCTCCTTTGACCTCTGGAATATCATGTTCCAAGCCATTCAGTCCCTTAGTGTAGAAGCTGCTAGATCTTGTGATATCCTGATTGTGTTTCCACAATACTCAAATTATTTTCTGTTCACCTCTGTTTTTTTTTAATCAAGAATGCTTTAAAACCCTCTATTTCATTGAATGACCATATTTTATATTCCCCTGTAGCATAGTACTCAGTTTTGCTGAGCAGGTGATTATTGGTTTTAGTCCTAGCTCCTTTGTCCTCCAGAATATCATATTCCAAGTCCTGTGATCTCTTAATGTAGAAGATATTATCCTTAATGTCTTGTGTTATCCCGATTGTTTCCACAACACTCAAATTATTGACTCCAATTGTTGTTCCAACTCTGGAATTTGGTTATAATATTTCAAGAGTTTTCTTTTTGGGATCTTTTTTTTCCTTTTTTTAAAATTAAATTGATTTCTTTATTTACTTTTTGTTCACAAGATTCAGCTTCACAAACCCTTGAGTTTCAAATTTTCTCCCCTCCCTCTCTCCCCACCCCATAGTGACATGCAATCAAGTATAGGATCTTCAAATGTTTTCACATTGGACATTAGTCTGGTTGTATGGAAGGGTTGTAACCAATGGAGTGTACAATGGGAAAAAAAATGAAAACCAAACATGGAAAAGAATGATAGCATGTAGATTACTTCAGTCTCCATTTAAACTCTGGTCTTTCTAAATCTTTCTCTGAATGTAGACATCTCCTTCCATCCTGAGATTTGTAGAGTTGTCCAATAACTGTGCATTGCTGAGAGAGTCCAGTTTATCAAAGTTGGTCATCACACATACAAATTTTTCCTGGTTCTGCTCTTTTCACTTAGCATCAGTTTGTATAAGCCTCTCCAGGTAAATATGAAGTCCATCTCCTCCCTATTTCTTATAGCACAATAGTATTCCATTGCATTCATATACCACAACTTGTTTAGCCATTCCCCAATTGATGGGCATCCCCTTACTTTCCATTTTTTTGCCACCACAAAGAGAACTGCAATAAATATTTTTGTACATATGGGTCTTTCTCCCACTTCTATGATATCTTTGGGACACAACCCCAGATGTGGTATTACTGGATCAATTATTTATAGCCCTGTGGGCATAGTTCCAGATTATTCTCCAGAATGGTTGTATCAGTTTACAGACCCACGAACAATGCTTTAGTGTTACAATTTTTTTCACATCCTCTCCAGCATTTGTCCTTTTTCTGTTTTGTCATCTTAGCCAATCTGACTGTAAGATGCGGTAAGTCAAACTTGTTTTGCTTTACTTACTCAAATCAATATGGATTCAGTGCATTTTTTTCATGTTTATAGATACCTTTAATTTCTACCTCTGAGAATTCCATGGTCATATCCTTTGACCATTTATCAATTGGGGAATGACTTGTATTCTTATAGAAATAAACTATTCCTTGCTTCCCCAGATTACTTACAGTATCAGCCTTTTCCTAAATCATGCACCCATTTAGACTTTGGTGGTTGGTGTTAGGTGATGGTCTATGCCCAGGAATGCAAGGATGGTTCAATATTAGGAAAACCATCAGTCTCATTGATCATATCAACAATAAAACTAGCACAAACCATATGATTATCTCAATAGATGCAGAAAAAGCTTTTGACAAAATACAACATCCATTCCTATTAAAAACACAAGAAAGTAGAGTAATAAATGGAGTTTTCCTTTGAATAATAAGTAGCATCTGCTTAAAGCCTTTGGCAAATATTACATGTCATGGGGATAAACTAGAAGCATTTCCAATAATATCAGGCATGAAACAAGGATGTCCACCGTCACTGCTTTTATTCAATCTGGTGCTAGAAATGTTGGCAGTAGCAATTAGAAAAGAAAAATAAATCAAAGGAATCAAATTAAGCAAAGAGGAGAATAAGCTATCACTCTTTGCAGATGATATGATGACATACTTGGAGAATCCTAGAGAATCAATAAAAAACTTCTTGAAACAATAAATAAATTTGGTAAAGTTGCAGGATATAAAATAAACCTACATAATTCCTCTGCATTCCTGTATATTTCCAATGAAGTCCAACAGCAAGAGATAATAAGAGAAACCCCATTTAAAGTTACTGTAGACATTCATTATAAAATATTTGGGAATCTACCTGCCAAAACAAACCCAGAACCTTTATGAACACAGCTACAAAACACTTTTCATATAAATAAAATCAGATCTAACTAATTGAAAATATATCAATTGCTCATGCTTGGGTTGAGCCAATATAATAAAAATGACAATTTTACCTAAATTAAATTACATATTTCATGCCATAAAATTACTTTATAGAACTAGAAAAAATAGGGACAAAATTCATTTGAAAGAACTAAAGGTCCAGAATATCAAGGCAATTAATGAAAAGAAATGCTAGCAAAGGTGCCCTAGCTGAACCAGATTTTAATCTGTATTATAAAGCAGTAGTCATCAAACCTGCTTGGTACTGGCTAAGGAATAGAATAATGGATTAATGGAATAGATTGAGTATAAAAGACTCAGTAGTCAACAATTATAGTAATATACTGTTTGATAAGCCCAAAGACTCCAGTTTTTGGGATAAGAATTCACTATCTGACAAAAACTACTGGGAAAATTGGAATATAGTATGGCAGAAAGTGGGCATAGATCATCACCTAATGCCATACACCCAAGTCAAGTCTAAATGGGTGCACTATCTAGGTATAAAGGCTGATACTGTAAGTAATATGGGAAAGCAAGAAATAGTTTACCTGTCAGATTTATGGAGTAGGGAAGACTTTATGACCAAAGAAGAGTTGAGACCATTATGAACTGCAATATGGATAATCTTGATTACATTAAATTGAAAAGTTTCTGTACAAAAAAAGCCAATGTAACCAAGATTAAGAGGGAAGTGGGAAATTGGGAAAGAATTTTTTACAACCATTGTCTCTGATAAAGGCCTCATTTGTAAAATATACAGGGAATTATGTAAAATCTATAAGAATACAAGGCATTCCCCAATTGATAAATGGTCAAAGGATATGAACAGGCAATTTTCGGAGGAAGAAATTGAAGATATCTAAAAGCATATGGAAAAATGCTGTAAATTACTACTGATTTGAGTTCCAGGGGCAGAGGGAAGATGGCTGTGTAGAGGCAGCAACATCCCACAGCTCCCACACAGCCACCCTAAACACCCATAAAAATATGATGCTGGACAAATTCTAGGACTCTCAAACTCAAAAAATACAGAAAACACATCTCTCCTGGAAGGCATCTCGGCAGCAGGGCATCATTGCAGCAGGACTCAAGCAGAGTCTGGCCCAGCTTGAAACCGCAACCACGGCTAGGTCCTGAGGCGGAAGGAAGGAGCCAAGCTGAACTGCAGCCAGTATACAAGAGAGAAGAGTTACAGCCTCCAGCAACTCCACATCTACCAAGGTGTGAAAATAGGGATTAAAGAAAGGTGTGAAAAATAGGGATTAGAGAAAGGCAGCTGGCAGGAGGGGCTCATCCCAGGCCTGAGCTGAGACCAGCCCAGCCTGGAAACACCATATGGCCAGGCTCCAAGGTGGCCGGGAGGAGCTGAGCCTCCCAAGCTACAGCATGAGTACACTTCAGAGAAGATCTAAAGCACCTAGAGCAATCTGCATAAACCAGGATTAAAGGTCAATGAAAGTGAGTGAGTGAAGCTTTCAAGCTAAATGGGCCAATCTACCCCCAGGCAAGGAAGCAGTGGGGGAAGGGCAGAAACTGCTGTAACCTGGTGGATTCCCCCACTGGGCTGCTTCAGAGGCCCTGGCCTGTGGATCCCGCAGGGGGGCTGAGTCGATTGATCAGGGCCAAGTGCTTTTGTGTTGAGCGGCCTGGATCCAGATCGTGGTCTTGGGTGGTGGTCCTGGGGAGTGCTTTCAGCAATCCAAAGCTAGGGAAGGCTGCAACACCCCCCTAATAGCTCCATCAGCTGGGAAAACCCCAGCAATTTGGAATAGAGCTTTCCCTCCTGGAAGCAGAGTTTCACAAAGCTAAAATAAAACAAAAAACAAAAAACAACCAATTAATTGACTGGCCAACATGAGGAAAAGGAAGCAAAATAAGAACTGCAATAAAACTCTAGAATCCTTTTTTGTGGACAAAAAGGATCAAAG
>CM053597.1:225342716-225412607 GCA_028646575.1 Pseudocheirus occidentalis
TTTTTCAGTTGATGTATAGTTTCTAGGCATTCTTCAATTGTCTTGGAAGCATTTGGTGTGGGAGTTCTGAGTTCTGGGCTCTCTTCCTCCCGTTCCATGCTTTGACCCTTTTTATCCATAAAAAAGGATTCTAGAGTCTGATTGGTATTTTTATTTTGCTTCCTCTTTCTCATGTTGGCTGGTCAAGTAATTGGTTGGTTTTTTTAGGTCTGTGAAACTCTGCTTCCAAGGGGGGAAGCTCTATTCCAAATTGCTAGGGTTTTCCCAACTGCCGGAGCTATTGGGGGGTGCTTCAAGTCCCCCCAGCTTTGGCTTGCTGAAAGTGCACCCCAGGACCACCACCCAAGACCACGATCTGGATCCAGGCCGCTCAGCACAAGAGCACTTGGCCCTGATAAATAGATTCAACCCCCCTGTGGAGTCCGCAGGCCAGGGGCTATGAAGCAACATGGTGGGGGCCGCTGCCGGTTCCAGCATTTCCCTTCCCTCCCTGCTTCCTTGCCCCGGGGGCAGATTGACCGAACTGCTTTACCACCCCCAAATTAATTTTCAACGTTTCACTTTCACTAACAGTCTCTGAGGATTTTAAGATCCCCTTAGGCAGGTGCTTTAGATTTTCTTTGAAGTTGACTCAAGATGTGGTTTGGGAGACTCAGCTCCTCCAGGCCACCCTGTGGCCTAGCCTGGCCGGCTGTGGTTTTGGGCTGGCCATTCTCTTCTCCGCTCATGTGCGAGCTGCCCCTCTCCCGTCCCGTTCCTCATGCCTTGGCAGATGTGGAGATGCTGGAGTCTGTAGAACCACTGCTGACTGACTGTGGTGCCCGCTCACCTCAGCTCAGCCCGGCTCCTTCCCACCATCCCAGGCCTGGCCGCCATCTCAGCTTCAGGCTGTTCCAGCCTCTGTTCTGGCTGCCGCGATGAGCCCCTGCTGCCGAGCTGCCTTCAGCAAGAGATGTGTTCTCTGTATTTTTGTGAGTCTGAGAGTCCTAGGCTTTCTCTGGGCTCATAATTTTATGGGTGTTTAGGTTGGCGGTGTGGAAGCTGCAGGACTTTGCTGCTTCTACGCTGCCATCTTGGCTCCGCCCCCCATGTTGTTGACTTCAAGTTTGTCTATTTTTAAGCTGTTATTTTCTTCAGTGTATTTTTAGGTCTGAGTAATATTTATTATATAATTTCTTCTCCTCACTGGCTTTCTGGGCCTCTTTTGCCATTTGATTTCATCTATTTTTTAAAGTGTTGTTTTCTTCAGTCAGGTTTTTTACTCTCTTTTCCTGATTTTCTTTCATCATTCTCATTTCTCTTCCCAATTTTTCTCTACTTCTCTTACTTGATTTTCAAAATTTTTCTTGAGCTCCTCCATGGCCTGTAACCAATTCATATTTTTCTTGGAGGCTTTTGATACAGGAGTTCTGATTTCATTGTCTTCCTCCTGCTCCATGCCTTCATCCTTTTTGTCCCCAGAAAAGGATTCTATGTTCTGATTGTGCTTCCTCTACTTACTCATCTTACTTGCCAATTACTTGACTTTTGACCTCTGGAAAGAGTTATGTCCTAGATCACTGGGGTTTTCACAAATGTTGTCAGAGCTATGAGGAGGGAGCTCCCTACAGACACCCCAAAGTCTGGCACAGTGGCCACACACCCCAGGATCACAACCCAAGACCATGATCCAGATCAAAGCAGGTCAAAGTAAGAGTAATTCCCTTCTGAATGGTTCCCTACCATCTGCAGGCCAGGAGGTCCAGAGGCAGCCACACAGCATCAGGTACAGCCACTGAGCCTTGCCACCTCTCACTTCTGGAGAAGGAGTCTGACCATGCTCTTCTGCCTCCCAGTTCCAACAGAGCTCCCCACTGACCTTTTCCTTTCTCTTTGGCTCTTATGTGTTGAGAAGTCTGGAAACCACTACACCCGCTTGTGATTCACTCTCATGAAGTCTTCTCTGGCCAGTCTGGGCCACAGGTTAGGGTTGCCCTGGGCTCAGTGCAGCCCATGGGAGACTGTGCTTGGCTCCCAGTCTGGTGCAATAGACCCTTCCTGTTGGCCTGCCAGGCTATATTCAGTGGGAAATTTGCTTCTCTCTGTCACTTTGTGGTTTCTGTAGCTCTAAAATTTGTTTAAAGTCATATTTTATAGATATTGGAGGTGGCTGGAGCAGGAGCTTCCCCCAAGTTCATGCCTCTACTTCTCCATCTTGTCTCCCATCTGAGTTTCCTCTTGAGGGCATTGAACACAAAGGCCTTTCCTGCTCTTTTGGGCTATGAATCTAGGACCCCACAACTACACACAGAAATTATATAATAAATATTACTCTTAATTGAATTATCCTCTGAGTTAGATTATGGGGGGAAAGGCCCTTGTCTCTGTGTGACTGCTTATCAGCCTCTTGGTTCCAGCCCTGCTGAGGTGTGTGGGTTTGAAAGATGAGGTTTCCATGTCCCTCCCTTTGGCAATTGTCTTTTTTCCTCACCTTAGCTTAGCAAACCTGCTTTGGCCCTCTTGTATCCCTCAATTCTACTTAGCCAATCTGCCTCTCTTCTCTTAGGATCCCCTTCTTGGTTTAAATGAAGGATGGGGAACCTGTGGCCTCAAGGCCTCACGTGGCCTTCTAGGTCCTCAGGTGCAGCTGTATGACTGAATCCAAACCTCACAGAACAAATCCCCTCAATAAAAGGGATTGTTCTGTAAAACCTGGACTCAGTCAAAAGGCTATGCCAAAGGACCTAGAAGGCTACATATGGCTTTGAAGCTGCAGCTTCCCCACTCCTGGTTTAGATCATATGTCTCTCTATATGCAGAAATAATTTACTGTATGTGTGTTATATACACATGTGGATATATGTATGTGTTTACATACAGGCATGTGTTTACATACAGGCATATGTATATATGTATAACATACATATATACAGGCATAGGATTTTTACATCATTTCTTTATTCTATATAAATGTATGCATTTAAATATCCAGTCACATATATGTGTATAAATAGGTTTCTACGTATATGTATGTGCACATGCTCACACACCCACTCACATACATTCACCGTGCCCCCTGGGCTTCCAGTGTGAGCTGACCAAACCTTCCTGTGACTCTTGGGGAGTCTGGCTACTTCCCTCCATCCTCCTGTTCTACCATTTGCTAAGTCTGCTTCCCCCCCATGTCCTCATCTCATTCCTTACACCCCAAACTGGGAACCTGATTGGTCCTCCTGGTGCCTCTATACTCAAGGCCTTGTCTCTGGCACTCTGAACTGGGCTCTTCAGGGAGAGTCTGAGGCCCTGTTCTGCATCCATGGGCTGGGTCCATTTTTCACAGGAATCTTTCCCTGAATCCATGACCACAGAATCCTAGAACCTCAATGACTGATGTAAGCTCAAAGGCCTCTAGTCTAACTCATCCCCCATTCAGAGGTCCCTTTGTTACCCTTACAAATGGTCTCCCAGGCTGTGCCCAAAGACCTCCAGTAAGTGACGGGGGGGCTCCCTATCTCCAGGGCTGGTCCTTTCCACTCCACCTCCATCAGAATGATGTTCCTCAGACTAAGACTGAGCTCACCTTTCTGTCATTTCTGGCCTTTCATCTTTCCTTTTATCCAGGGTGAATATATGTATATACGTGCATATCTATACATACATATAAATGTATGTATGTGTGTGTATGTGTGTTTCTTTTTTATTCAGATGTTTGATTGCATTGATCTGGGGCATTTCCAATAAGGAAACCCTCCTCCCTCATGCAGACCAATGTATAATCTTCAGAGTTGCATGGGGCCCTGAAAGGTAAGTCCCTGACTTGCCAGCCAGTATGGATCAGAAGCTGGACTTGGGGCCAGGGCTCCTGCCTCTCTGTGCCATGTCAAGCACCCCCCAGCCCTCCCCACCACAACAGTTGGCCAACTACTGCCTAACCTTTTTCAGAGTTCATGATAGAGGTAGAAACATTCCTTATTCCCTACCCTCAAAGAGCTCTTTTTTTTTGTTTAGGCCAGGTTCTTGATACAGTTTTCCTTGGGCTTCCAAAGTGCCACTTTCTTTTTTAAACCCTGTTGGATGTTTATTGGCTGTTTCTCCCAAGAGAAGGGGAGCTCCTTGGGCAGGGAGGTCTCATCTTTGCTCTGCATCCTTGGGGTCAAGCATGGACACTTTATGCCCTGTTGAACTACAAGAGAGTTATCTATATTTGGTGCTGAAGCCCAGGGAAATTATGTAGAAAAGGCATACATACAATGAGCCTCAAGAAAGCTGGGTGTGACTATTGGAGAGACCTACCTGCACGGGAAGACAAAGTGACAGGTGGATCCAGTGAGGACTAATGAGCTCCTGATTACCAGCTGAGAACCCATTTCAGAAACAAGGTAATTAAGTGGCCTGTCTTGTTGAATTAACTGTGACAACAGAAAGCCTTGGGTGGGGCTGAGTGCCACAGCCTGCTTCATGCCAGGCTCTCCTACCCTCCCTCACTGCCTTTCCCTCCAAGGACATTAGCTGCAGCACTTTATGAAATCTCCTTCATAAGCCTCCAAATGGCTCTGCTGTGGGAGCCTGGGTTTCTTTGAAATTGAAGAAGTTATATGACTTTCTCAATGTCACTCATCAACTCCAAGGCCAGCTGGGAACAGATACCAAGGCTCCTGACAGTAACTTGGGCTCTAGGACACCACTTCAGGGAACATGGGCTGTGACCAGCCTATGGCAAGCTGGGCTTTGGCCAGAGGTAGCAGTAAGGAGTGTGTGTGTGTGTGTGTGTGTGTGTGTGTGTGTGTGTGTGTGCGTGTGCTAGTGTGTGATGAATCTCCTTCCTGTGCGATCCCTGCCATCCTGCCCCCAGGCTTTAGCCCTACACTCACCTGCTATTTTCTTTTTTAGAGTTTACTGATTTATTCATCTATTGATCAACTTATCGATGCATTTATTTGGTCATAATTAATTTATTAATAAATTTTCTTACTGTATACAATCGTTGATGGCCAACTTCTTCCTCTCCCATACATATGGAGGGACCTTTCATTTATCTACCTCTGCTGGCTTAAGCCTTCCTTAAGTGTGGTTACCATCTTTCATCTCCCAAGGCAGAGGTTCAATTTTCAAAAGGAAAATATAGCCTCCCCCCTCCAGAGCCAGTGAGGGACTCCCCCTCCAGAACTGGCCTTCCCCCTTCAGGATCCGCAGGTGCCTCACAGGTGGCTTGGGCCACCTCTCATATCTTCCAGAGGATGAAACAGAGACTTGAAGAGATGAAGAAGTGACTTGTCCAAGGTCATGCCTGTGGGTCAGCACTCAGATACTCTGGCCCCAAAGACGTTCCCTTTTCCAGGTTACTGCCTCATTTCTCTGGGGAGCTTGGGCACAGAGCAGAGGTCCCTCCACAGGGATGGAGCCAACATTGGCTGGCAGAGTCCTCCTGGGATTTCCACCCAGTGAGCCTTCCTGCCCAGGGCTGTGCCAGGTGTCTGCTCAGGGCCAGCACTTTTGTTCCAGAAAGTTTATTGTTAAAGTTTTAGGATGAACGTTTACACCATAGAAATTGGCAAAGGGCTTGATTTATTATTTTGTTGATTGTCTAGATTTGTGTGGGGAACCTTCAGACATGAGTCCACACATGGCCCTCTAGGTCCTCAAGAGTGGCTTTTTCACTGAATCTAAACTTTACAGAACAAATCCTTGGGGAACCCATGTTCTTGAGTCTGATGGTTCTCCACCCCTGATCAAGGGCATGATGATCACTAGGTGTAGCTAAGCTTGGGGGAAGAAAGGGCTATTTATGGCAAGTGAGGGAGCTGGGAGGGTGGGGGGTTTGAGAAAGTGTTTACATGTATGCCAAAGTCCTATAATACCAGGGCAGGAATTAGGGAGGAGAGAGACTCTGTGACCCAAGTGTTGGAGCATCAAGGAAATGTCCTTGAGATCAAGTGTTTCTTATAAGGATGTATAGGCAGAACTCAAACCCAGGGCTTCTGGCTATTAGCTCAGTGCACTCTCCTATGTGCTACTCCCTCCACTGTCCAAGGTGCTGAGCTCTTTGAGCACAGCGTTGGCACTTCATCTTGCTCTGCCTGGGTCTCCTCATCCATAGTCTGAGTCATTAGATTTGATCTTGGAGGCCTTTCCAGTTTCAGTGCTATCTAACTGTGTAATACCTCTGGAGTAGAATGACCCACAGTGAGTTCTGACTGACAGTTAATGATGTCTAATTTTGAAATTTCTCAGAAAGCTCTAGAGTGACATTTCACTGGTACATGAGAAAATGAGGTTTTGTTTCTTTTAAAGCTGTAATAACAATTAGATTTCCAAGTAAGATTTAAGACTATTTCTTATTTCCCTTGGAAATTCATCCTGGGTAGGAACAAATGGAGAGTCCTCTGGTGAAATCCTTGTCAGATGCTCATGGAAGTGGGTGGTGAGTTTAGGGAAAGATGGAGTACAGGGAAACAAGGTGGCAAAGGGGACTCAAGGGAGGGCCCAGGCAGCCTGTTGTGACATCAGGTAAGGACCTGGAGCTCCGGCTGGTGCCAAGGTGGGGAGTGATTCCAGTCAAGATGCTGGGAAATACCATTTGGCATTTTTGGACAGAGATATTGCCTGCTCCTAGATAAATAGACAGAAAGGTGAATAGATAGATAATGCCTGAATACTGATTAACTTACTAGAACACGGTGAGGTCAGGATTTTTATTCGTGGAATAAAAAGACCATTAAAATGATGAATCCTTGAGATATTAAAGAAAGGAGTAGAGCAAAAAGATGCTTAGAACATAACCAGTGTTAGAACTTTACAGGACAGTAGAACTTAGAATAACAGAGCTGGAAGGGGCCTTAGAACAGGGAGTGTCAGGGCTGGGAGGGGCTTTAACAGGGGATGTCAGAGCTGGAAGGGAGTTTAGAACAGGGAATGTCAGGGCTGGGAGGGGCCTGGGAACAGGGGATGTCTGAGCTTAAATGAAACCTTGAGATTATTATTCCAATTTCCTCCTTTGACAGTGGAAGGAAACTGATGCCACAATAAGTCAATTTGTTAGTCAGCATGCATTAATTAAGGGCACGCTTTGTGTCAGGTACTATGCTTATTCTGGTTCTTGCTTTCAGGGAGAATCCCATTCTAATTGGGTAGAAAGCATGTAAATACATGACCATGTACACACATGATATACAGACTGGTTGTCAGTGGAAGTTGTTTGCTGGATATCACACAGTGGTAAAGGCGGCCTTGAACACAAATCTTGACTCCTCAGCTGGTGCTCATCATGATCCTGTACTTAAGGGAATGTGGAATGAAATGGAGACACCAAAGCAGTCCTTTGAGCATGAAATGGCCATAAAGGGAATTACAAGCACCATTCTTTCCAAGAGGATGGGCAGCTCAGTGGGTAGAACGCTGGGCATGGTGTCATGAAGATCTGAGTTCTAATCCATCCTCAGAAATTTAATAGTTTTGTGACCCTGGGCAAGTCACTTCACTTCTGTTTATCTTAGTTCTCTCATCTGTAAAATGGGGATAACAGCAGCACCTCCCTCCCAGGGTTGTTGTAAGGATTAGAGAGATCATATTTGTACTGTGTTTATCTCAGTGCCTGGCACATAGTAGGTGCTACATAAATGTTAGTGATGATGATGATGACGATGATGATGATGATGATGATGATGATGATGACAATGATGATGACGATGGGGGCAGAGGGAGAACATGGTTTGTCAGTTGGGGGTACATGTCGGTCTTAGGAAGAAGAACAATAAGAGATTGGGAAGAAGAGGGCTCTGGGAATCCCCATAGCTTTGAGATGGCAGGGGCATGGGCAGGGCAGGAGGGAACACTGTAGCCTGTGAGACCAGGGGCTCTTCCTGTCTCTCTTTCTAACAGCTTGAGCAAACTGTTGGTCATCTCCAGGTAGGCTTTATTATCTTCATCTCTAAAATTGATCTAGTCATACCTGAACATTGATTCTTTGGATCATAGAATTTCAGGTTTTGACCTAGAAAGGGGCCACAGAGATCATCTTGGCCAGCCTTCTTATTATACAGGTGAGGAAACTGAAGACAAGGAAAATTTTTATTCCATATTCACATAGTAGTACAAAAAAGAAGAAGGATTTGAACTCAGGCCCTCTGACTTAAGCCAACACTGAAACTAATCCAAAAAACTCTACTTCAATTTACTCCAGGGTCACCTTCTCAGGGCTGTTTTAAGGACCATACACTCTGTTCATACATTACTTAGTTCAACTCTTCATTTTACATATGAAGAAACCAAGGCCCAGAGTGGAGGAAGGCAATTTGTTCAAACACAGAGCTAGGAAATAGCAGGATGGTGAATTGAACAGCAGACATCAAACTCCAAGCGCACATGGCCTTGGCAAATTTTGAAATGTTTTGAAAAATAAGAGAGTCGCTTTTTTTACAAGGCTTTTTTGTGACTCAAAACCATTCCCCCTTTTCAAGTGGTCAGGGAGGAACGTCCTTGGGCTTGGTGTCAGAAGATGTACACTTGGACCCAAGCCCTCCAGTCTATAGACTTCTGGTGTGACCCCATGCAACTCACCTATAGTCCCGCTGGGCCCTTCTGTGTTTGAATTCCCCCACTATTCATTCCTCTCTCTTCTCTATAGCATAGTACTGAACACTGTGAATAGGAAGGCAGAAGTGAAATTGACTCTGACCTCTGCTCTTGAGGGGATATGGTGCATACACCAGAATGTAAATACAAGGTGATTTAAGAGACAGAAGTGTGACCATTTCTGAGGGCGATGGCACAGCTGGGGGAAAGGAAGCATATACTTATTTTCCCCCTAAATAGATAAAAAGTAAGTAACCACCTCTAGTATGAGACTCTTCCTATCACTGGCAACTGGACTAATCAGAGGCTGAAGGGCAGCCTTGGGTGATATTCAGTGGCCTACAAATTTTCTGCCCCAGGGATCCTGTCCTGCATCATTCCCACTTGGGGAGATGAGGAGAGGCTTTCTGTAGGAGTGGAGTCTTGATGGGAACTAACATTTCTGTGAGGTGGAATCAAGGAGGGAAAGCATTTTAGGCAGGGAGAATGGGTGCCACCTGTCCAAGTACACAAATCCAAGAGATTGGAGGTTGAGTTCAAAGAATATGGAGCTGTCCAGTTCAGCTAGTGCTAGAAAATAGAGTAGAAGAAGCAGTGTAATACAAATAGGTGTGGCATTTCCTTTCACCTTTATGATATGGTGAAGAGGATAAGGGAAGTATGATGATAATGCCAATAGATAACATTTCTCTTTCCCTTACAACTTTACAGAGCATTTAACTTATTATTAGAGAAGACAGGTGCAGCTTTCACAGGGAAGAACATCTTCACCATCCCCTTCTTGCCTCCAAGCCAGCCCTCATCAGAGTGCTCAGTTCTCTGAGGGTTCTAGGTAAGTTTTACCTCCTCTTTCATGTTTAGGATGCTGAGACCTAGAAAGCCAGAAACAGTCCTAAGGTTTTCTTTCATGGGTCCAGGAGATGTTCTAAGGGTTCTCCTGAAGAGATAGCTGAATGCCATGGATTGGTCCTCTATAAGCTATGCCCAGGATCCCCTTGGGTCACCTGGGAGCTTCTCCTTTTGACAGTGGCCCAGAATCTACCTTTTTAAGTTCACAGGTAGGGTCACTCAGGAGGCTTTGACACTCTGACATTGTGTCTTTGAGTAGGGTGGTATATGCTGTGGAGCAAGGCAAGTGAGAGGTAGCAAAAATACCTGTAACCCAGGACTTGCAGCCAGATTTTAGGTAGAGACCTTTAAGACAGACTTCCTTGGATGCAGGTGAGAAGGTTTTAGGTGACTATGGTGATGGTGATGATGATGGTGTTTTCATGTACTCTGAGGAATATGTGGTGTGATTTAGAGGAGCAAGCATTAGGCTCAATAAAGTAAGTAAACTGACCCTTGAATCCAGTGCCATATATAGAGAGGTCCCAACACTGCTCTCCCAACACTGGATAAAGCATAGCACAGAATCAAGAAACCAGGTTCTTGGCTCACTTGTGCTGCCAGTCACTGTGTGATCTTCACAAAGTCCTATCACACAGCTGGTCCTCAGGGCCTCATCTTGCATTACCATGGCATTGTGGAAAGACCTTGATTTGTGATCAGATTTGGTTATATCATCTCTAGAGCCTTCCCTGATAAAACTGGTTGGAAAAAAATGGACCCAATTAGTCAATCTATCTATAACAATCTTGTGATTATGAATTCCAAAGGAACAATCAAATTTGGACTCTCTGACTTCAATCCCAGATGTGTGGCACAAAGCATTAGAAATGGTACTTAGAAAAATGACCACAGGAAGAATTAGGCTACACCATGTCCACATGGAGGAAATCAAAATGGTGGCCAGACTTGAAAGGATTGAGTTTTATGAGATATCACAGGAAATGGAAAATACCAACTCTACTCCCCTAAGTAGATTATTGAAAGAACACCAACAACCACCAGCCCATCTATCTGTCATTTCATCTTTATAAAATTTTTGTAGAAATTATCACTACATCATCAGGGAATTCATAATTGGAATATGGGAGGAAATCAGTAGACAAGCTTTCTGACCACATGTGGTAGAGTGGAATCTGGTTTAATAATCCTCAAATTGGCTGAAAGGTGCAAAGAACACATGATCTCAGTGAATTCACTGTTCATTGACTGTAACAATGCATTTAATCTGACATGGAAAAATGTTGCCTCAGAGACTCCTTTGCAACAAAGGACATTTTGTGTAAACAGCATCCAGAATTCCTTGGCAGATACAACCAAAGTGGTGAATATACTTAATGACCCTGAATATTCACATAAGTCCAGGTCTAGTCCAGGAAGTCTTTTTCTGACTAGTATTGTTTGCCCTAGTCATGTTAGATGTATTCTATAGGATCCCAATATAAGAAGGCTCCTTATTGGTAGATGGTAAGGTGCTTCAGAAACGCATGGTTTTTTTTTATTACATCATATGGAAACTATAGATTCTCCTCGATGTGACTATTGATTACTCTGAAGGTTCTGGATTAACAAACCATATAGAAAAAACAAAATGAGTGCACATATTTGGGACCTGTATAATAGATTGAGAGGAAGCCTGATATAGAACATAAAGGGCTGAACTTTGAATCAGGAAGACCTGGGCTCAAATCTACCTCAGACTTTTACTAGTTGTGTGACCTTGGTCCATTCACACTACGCTTTCTCGATCACAGTGTCTTCAGTCATAAAATGAATGAGTGAGCCTTAATGGCCTCCAAGGTCTTTTCAAGTACTAAATCTTTGATTCTTTCATCAATGATGGTCCCAAATTAAATGGGAAGAAAAGAATAACCGAGATTGCATTTGGCAAGTTGTACATGATTAGCAACACTAATCTTGTTCTCTAGTATGCTCAAAGTATCTTTTCAACACCATTCTTCATGTGATATTGTATGTTGTGCATGTTATAATGAATCTTAGAATTTTCTCTGAGGTGTGGAGCTCCTTAAAGGGTTGGTGGAGACTTAAGATTAGTATAAGTAGCATGAGACAATATTTGTAAAACAGTACACTTGGGCTGGCACATAGTAGGTGCCTAATAAATGCTTGTTCTCTTCTCTCTTCCCTTCCTTTCAGCCTATTTTCAAGTCTGACCATTATCTAAGGAGGCGAGTCATACAGTGATTTTGGAAGCATGTACTATGTGCCAATCACTGTTGTAACCTCTGTGGACAGAAACATAAGCAAAGATAAAGACAGTCCCTGCCCTCAAGGAGCTTATATCTTATTGGGGCAAAGAAACCCACAAAAGGGAGTTGGAAAGTGGGAGCAGTGAGGGATGTAACAGAGGGGGGACCCATGTCAAAAACCAGGGAATTAGAAGTAGAGACACTAAAGGAATGGTATAGATGTGGTTCAAAGACATCAGACCAGAAGTATATACCAGAGATGAGAAGCTCCAGCCATATAGGAAGTGTAAGGGGTGGCTGAGGTATGCCTGTCGAGCATTGCTATCCATGGAATTAAGATGGTAGAGAAAGTCTTCTAGCACATTGGAGAGGCTCTCTGTTGAGGACCCACAAGAAGGTAAGGTCCGAGAATCACCCACGACATGACATGGAAATGTTGTGACATGTTCTGGCAGGGGTCTGGTGAGCCCATGATGGGTCTCTTTAAGTTACTGGATTTCTCTAAAGCTAAGTCAGTAGAGGTCAAGCCCCTTGGGAAACCTGGGCCTGAAAATCTACTTTTTGTGTCAGAGAAAGATTAGCTTAGCTAAGGATAGAGAGTTTTATTCTATATCTGGGGGGTGTAATCTCCAGCCCTTTCATAACGATGTTTCCAAGCCAACCATGCACCATTTCAAAACCTTGCCCCAGCAGACACTAACCTAACAACATGATGAATCACTGTTCCCTTTGGATGAGTGCTTGGTGTCTCAGTCATTAGAAACTTTCCTGAGGGCAGAGATTTTTTTCTTTCTATTTGTGAGTACTTAGCCCTGGGCCTGGAACAAAGGGGAACCTGAGACACTTGCTGATTGATTAATTGATTGATTGAGTAGTCTGGGAAGAGTCCCTTAGAGAGGGCAGTAATGGTCTCTGATAGGTAGAAATTAGTTAGATCCCTCGGTGGGGAAGAACCTTAGTGGAAGACTGGCCTAACCTGGTAGAGAGCTGTCTCCCGATCTCATCCTGACCTTTCTTTGTGCCTTTGTGGAAGTTTTATGAGGTCTGGATCTTCCTCATTTCCATTTGCTCATGTATTTCAAAATTCAAGCCAGGAACTAAGTCATCCATTGATCAACCAACAAAGCTTTATTGTCTGCTCTGTTTTACTAACTGTGTCTACTCCATTAGTGACTACAGCCATGGGGCAGTCCCTGCTCTCATGGAACTTAGCTTCTATAGGAAATGCCTTCTCAACTCCCTCTGGGTATCCTCTCCCTCCTCACATTTTGCATCAGACTCGGGGTGACTTTGCTATGAGCCATGGCAGTACTCCCTGTGGCATATGGAAAAGTAGGGAACTTTCTGGTTTCATTTGTATAACACTCTCTGTCTGTTTATAGCCTGCCTAGCCTAGATTAGGAGTTGAAAGGGCTAGTAAATATTGGTTGATTTAGATTTGACAAAATTTGAAGGCAGTGGAGGCAAGGAGCAAAGCCTAAGGACCCTGGGGTGTGCACAGTTTCTTAATTGAACGACAGGCTGTCTACTCCCTGCCTGCTTAGAAAGTCTGGATTTCCATCCATAAGCAGATAAAGCCACAGCAGCAAAGTCTAAAGGGAGAAAGAGCAAAGAAGAGCACAGTATTAATTAGTTTTCCAGTCTCTAATAGGATCAGGCTGGGAGTGACAACATTTCTGCTGGAGTGACCACATACAGAGGATACTAAAGGAAAGGCCCCACCCCCCTGTCCCCTCAGAAAAGAGAGATTAGTCTGGGGGTCAGACAACACAGGGAACAGAAAATTGCGAGGAAAGTATGTATGTATGTATGTATGTATGTATGACATATGCATGTATGTATGTGGATATGTCTCTATAGGGCAGCTAGATGGCTCAGTGGATAGAACAATGGGCCTGGAGTCCAGAAGATCTGAGTTCAAATCCAACCTCAGATACCTACTAGCTGTGTGACCTTGGGCAAGTCATATAACACTGTTTGTCTCAATTTCCTCATCTGTAAAATGAGCTGAAGAAGGAAATGGCGAACCAGTCCAGTATTTTTGCTAAGAAAACCTTAAATGGGGTTTTGGACATGATGGAGAAAAGATTGAAAAAACAATATGTATGTATATGTGCATATACACACATGCATAAATACACACACATATAAATGTGTATGTGTGTTTGTATTCTACAACCTTGGATAGGTTAGCATAACCATTCTAGCACATAGATATGTATTATATACATGTACATGTATATATAAATACACATAAACACTGCCAGTCTGATATTCCTTGTCCTAAAGCCCTTCCCAGTCCTGACATTCCCTATTCTAAAACTCCTCCCAGCTCTGACATTGCCTGTTGTATGGCCTCTCCTAGCACTATACTCAGCACTGAGAATACTTGATTGAGGGGATTGTCTGAGGTTTTTAAGGAAGCACCAGGTCTAGAGGGCATGCCATGCAGTACATGCCATCCTTCCCCAATGTAGAAATGAAAACGTTACAGGGGTAGGGAACATGTGGCCTTCTAGGTCCTTAGGTGCAGCCTTTTGACTGAGTCCCAAGTTTCACATAACAAATCCTTTTATTAAGGGGATTTATTCTGTGAAGTTTGGATTCACTCAAAAGGTCAGTGTTGAGGACCTAGAAGGCCACATGTGGTCTTGAGGCCATAGGTTCCCCACCCCTAGCTATCATTTCACAAGAATTAGTAAAAACCATAAGGACCCAGTATGGGCTTCTCTTGAAATCCTCCTCCTTCTCTCCCTCTCCCTCATTCCCTACAATACACATACTCATCTCATGCCAAAGAAAGAGTTGTACTCTATAGCATGGTACCTAACCAAACTCCACTTGGGGCAGTTATAAAAATGTGCCCATCTTATAAGTGTGTGTATATATGGTAAATTTATATATTATGTACACATATGTGTATACCCTTTATATAAAGATACACATTTACATATATGTGTATATATATTTACATTTGTATATCTACACACAGATACAGACACAAACACAAACAGTAAATTTTTACTACTATGTGTCAGACACAGGTCTTTCTGACTTAGTGGTTATGTCAAGAGTTGTGGTAGTTGTGATGGTTCATCCCATAATCCTCATCTCTCTGCAGGGTCCTCCTCACTATCCTCACCTCCATCATCATCACCATTATCATTATAATTCTCAGGATCACTATGTTTAAGTTGTTGTGACACCTCTACAAATGTCTACAGATATCCCATCATGTCATGGGAAGTGGAACATTCAGATGATGGTTTTACATCTTTCATCAGTCATGGTTCACTATGACTTCCTACCAAAGGGAGGCAGGACATGAGATGGAGGAAGAGCCCCAACTAAAAATGTACAGAGGGTGAGCAACATCACCATTATCCCCATTTTACAGATAAGGAAATGGAAATTTCAAGAATTTAAGTAATTTGTTCAGCTATCATCCCCTTTCTTTTCCTCCTTTCCCCCTCTCCCTCCTTGTCTCTCTTCTTCTCTTCCTCTCCCTCTCCTCCCTCCTCTAATCCTTCTATTTCTTCCCTCAGACTTTCCTCTCCTCTTTCCTCACCCTCTCTTCCCTCCTCTCCTAAAGCTTTTTTGACATTATCAGCTAAATGAATGAATGAATAAAGCATCTTGCTTTATCTAGTTTTCTCTTTGACTGTTTGATCAAAGTAACTAAAATGATTAATTGCAAAATCTATTGATTCCATTGTCTTGTAAAACTTAAACAGTATTGATGTCAGATAACCTTCAACAGCCATCACCTCCCTAAACTTTGCTCTGATTACTCCTAAACTCCACAACTTCCTTTCAGTACCAACTAATGACCTACTTCTTACAGGAAGATTTCTCCAACTCCTTTTCATTTTAGTGATTTTTTCTGTTAATTATTTTCTATTTATCCTGTACATAGCTTGCTTTGTATATATTTGTTTGCACGTTGTCTTTTCCATTAGATTTCAAACTCCTTGAGGGCAGAGGTTGTATTTTGCCTGTTTTTTGTATCCCCCATACCTAGCACACTGCCTGGTACACAAATGTTTATGGATTATTCATTGATTAAAGATGAGTCTTTTTCCTCATTTCTCAACTATATATGGAACTGAGACAAATTTATAAAAATAAAAGCCATTCACCAGTTGCTAAAAGGTCAAAGCATAAACATAGGCTATTTTTGGAAGAAAAATCAAAACTATCAAAAATCACATGAAAGAAATGCTCTAAATCACTACTGTTTAGAGAAATGCAAATTAAAACAACTCTGAGGTACCACTATTGATAGGCATAAACCTATTAAATTGGCTAATATAGCAGAAAAGAAAAGGGATAAATGCTGGAAAGGATGTGAAGGGATTGTTGTGCTAATGCAATCTTGGTGGGATTTTGTACTAGTCCAACTATTTTGGAGAATAATTTGGAACTATACACAAAGGACTATAAAACTGTGCATACCCTTGAACCCAGTATTATCATTACCAGGTCTTTATGCAAAAATGATCAAGGGAAACTGAAAAAGACCTATTTGCACAAAAAATATTTATAACAGCTCTTTTTGTGGAAAAGAACTGGAGATTGAAAGAATGTTCATCAATTGGGGAATGGTTAAAAAGTCATGATATATTCTGATGGAATACTATTGTTTCATAAGAAATGATGAGTGGGATGCTTTCAGAGAAACCTCAGAAGACTTTATGATCTGATGCAGAGAGAAATGAGCAGAACCAGGAGAACAATATACACAGTAACAGCAATATTGTAGCAATGTTCCACTGTGAAAGACCTAGCTACTCTGATCAAAACAAGTGACCCAAGAGAGTTCTAAAGGACTAGTGATGAAAAATTCTATTCACCTTCAGAGAGGGAACTGGTAAACTCTAAGTACAGATTAAAGGATACTTTTCTTGCAATCTGTTTTATTGTTATATTTTGTTTGTATTTTCTTTTGCAACATGCATAGTATAAAAATATCTTGCGTGACTTCATATGTATAATCAATATAAAATTGTATAAACTCTCAAGGAGGGAGGAGAGAAGGGAGAGAATTAAGCATTCTAACTTAAAAAAATGAATATTGAAATATTTTTACATGAAATTGGGAAATATTTAATGAAATAAATTTTAAAAAATTAGGAAGATGAATCTCTTGGCCAGACATGGTAGGCTCTGTGCCTATAAACCAAGTAGATCTGCCATTTTGCTAAAACAAATAAACAAAAAAAACCAACCCAACCCAAAACAAAAAAAACCCAAATCCCTGACATTTTATGTTTTTGGTGCCAGCATTAATTTTTATAATCAAGCTGCTTGGCATTTATCTGGTTCCATCTTATTGAGACTTGTTACCCACTAAAATGCTAGGGTACCTACCTTACAGGTAGAGATTACAGTTTTCATGTTTATGGGATGCAACTTTTGGAATCATCTAGTCCAACTCCCTAATTTTCTGAATGACTTACCTTAGGTGGCACTGCCTTTGAGTAGTAAGTTGACTTGGGCCTCCAATCTGAGTCATTTGACTCTGGTTGCTTTTTTACCACACTAATCCAAGGGGTTCTTACAGTAGACATCTCTAGTACTGATTTCAGGAACATTAGTGGCTATCAAGAGAAGAGTAGGGCTACTGGGGGACAATGTGAAGTCAAATTCATGAGAGAAGGGATTGGTGCTCAGAACTCTGCCTAGCAAGTACTGTCCCAGCAAAGGCTTGAATATTGATCTCTGTGTTTTCTAAGCACTGCCCTGTGGTGCCATATTTGTGGACTGGGGTCATTTGGAGTGCTGCCCTTATAGGGACATTCTCAGAAAACAGGCTCCCTCAATCAAAGCAGGCAGATTCTCTTCCTGAGTCACCTGGTTGATGGTACAGAGAGTCACACTCTGCCCTAGGCTAGAACTGAAGAGTTGGGGGAGAAATGAATAAAAATCCGTTTTCTACTGTGTCTAACCCACTGGGATTAGAATCCTTCTCATTTGGCTACATTTATCCATCCTACCCAATATGTGTGGCCTAGGAAGAGGGCCTTTGATGTCCCACAAATGCTAATAAGGAAAATGCATGTAGAATCAGAGCAAAGAGAGGCCACTGAATTCAACTTTTACTTTTGTGTAGAAGGAAGTGGAGGTCCAGGGTGATGAAGCAACAAGGTCATATAGATAAGAAGCAGAACAGAGATTGAAAGCCAGGTTTTATGGTTTAAAAAATTTCAGTGCTTTTTCCACAATCCCATACTATGTATCTGAAACGTTCCCTACCAGCATTCCAAATTATCAGAGGGTGGCTAAATCTCTGAGGTAGAAGGGACCACAGAGGGTAGCTGTTCTCTGTCTGTATCACTCCTCCCTTCTATGAGTTCCTTTGAGTGTCCTGGTCCACACCAGAGACTCCATATGGCTTAAAGGACAGGGAGGGCTAGAGCTAAGAAGGATTGCTTGAACATGAGTGCCTTGCTCAGGTCACACTTCCTAGCTGAGACATCCTTGGGTCTCACTTATTCCTCTTAGCATTCATTGATTTCTTTGGAGCTCATCTCAAGCTGAGTTCCAAAGCAACTTTAGTAACCACTACTAGGGACTACTCTTGACCCTCTCCCCCTAGTTCCACCCCCTGAAATTATGTTGTATTCACTTTTTGTATATTTTGCATTTCCTTTCCTAGACATGTGCTATTTTTCCTGAGAGAATGTAAGCTTCTTGAGAAGAGAGACAGTTTCACTTTTGTCTTTATATTCCTAGGACCTGGCATAATAACTGACACACAGTAGGCACTTAATAGATGCACATCAATCAATTGAAATATACATTTCTTCATTGTTTTGAGTGAAATAAGCAATCTGAAGGGGGAAATGCAGAATCCACAAGGAAAGAAGGTGGTTTTGAATCAGTTTTGGGAAATGTGCTCAAAGGATTTCAAACCATCAGGAGGACAGAGCAGTGTGGCAATATGGCAAAGGGGTTGAAGCTGAAGCATTTGCTAGGATAGAAAGAGGAACCAGATTTCAACCTAATACTTTGTAAGAGGGGAAAAATACTGCCTAACATCTGTAGTGAATATACTAGGTTTGTGTTTAATCCAGTATTAATTAACACTGAGTATTTAGAAAAAGCAAGGCCAGCTCCTTACTAAAGGAGAAAGTGTATTAAATGCTGGATGATTAAATTCTTAATTCTCCAGGTTATCAGGGATAAGGAAGTACTTCTGGAAAGGATGAAAGGAGTGCTTCAAAGAGAACACAAAGAAGAAAAAAAACTCTGAAGCAGAATCCCAGCTTGTACTGAGAGATTGGGAGGCAGACAAATGTGACCCACAAAAGAAAGAGAAGAATAAGGAGCACTAAAAACATGACACTTAAAAAACAAGCTTAGATGAAGAGACTTTTTCCCAAGAAAAGGGAACTGGACACTGAAGAAATGGGGCAGTCCAAGGAGGAAGCAGTTAATTCTCTTCCAAAGAACAATAATGTTAAATTCTGGCAATGTCATGGCAAAGGTGACCCAGCATGGCTTAGGGTCCTCATCCATTTTAGAAGGGTGTTTGAGCAGTTGATATTTAAGGTCAAATGGTGTCAAGACTCTATTAGAAAATCTCTAGGTATTAGAGATGTACCACCTGCAGAGGCCACTCTGTACCACTTTGGAGGAATGCCAATTGTAAGGCAGTTTTTCCTGACATCAGGCCTAAAGCAGACTCTATGGACTCTACCCTTGGCTCCTAGTTAGACCCGCTAGGACAAACAGATAGGTGGAATCTTTCCCCTTCCTGACATAGCAAATCTTCAGTGTAGCCAAGAGGTATAGAAATAGCATTCACATACTCATAATAAGCAAGAGGATCTTGCTTTTTCAAGAGTCCAGAGAAAGAGGACTTTTATAGGGCCTGGTGCCAGAAAGGGCTGTACCTCCAACAGGGTGGGAGTTGCCAAGAGACAGATTTCAATATAATACTTTATAAGAGGGGAAAAAACCCCGCCTAACATCTCCCACAAATGATTTTCCACCTCCATTTGAACTCTTTAATTGATGGGGAGCTGATTGTGTCTTGAGGCTCAAACAGTAAATGTGATTTTGAACTTTTGTGCATGTTACTAGGACAGCCTCCTTTGTTGCTCTGATCAGCAAATGTGTGGACAGCTCCAGATGACCCCAAGCAAATGTGTGGACAGCTCCAGATGACCCCCAAGCATTTGTGTGGACAGCTCCAGATGACCCCAAGCATTTGTGTGGACAGCTCCAGATGACCCCCAAGCATTTGTGTGGACAGCTCTAGATGACCACAAAGTATTTGTGTGGACAGCTCTAGATGACCACCAAGCATTTTCTCAGCTTTGCCTGCAGCAGAAGTGGTGGGCAGATTTTCCAGTCTGGATTCTCCTGAAACGTAAAACTCAATGTAACATAGCCCCACAAGGAGATGATACAGTCTGTGGTTGTTTGCTACGTGGGAAATAATTGCCTAATCCTTGTTTAAATCAGATATGGGGAGTCAGGTGGGGAAATGGATCAGAGCAGCTCCTTTACATGCAAGGATGGGAACACAGTTACAGCTCACATGAACTCAGGTTAATTGGAAGTAACGAATGAACTCCCTATGGAATGTCTGCGTCTCTCAGAGCACATCAGTCATCAGGACCAAAAAGACTCACATGTGGATCATTTTTCCTGTTTTTCAAACTATATTCATTACCAATGGCACATTTGCCTTTCTCTGGTGCAGACAGCCTTGGACACTGTAGCTTCCCAGTAACTACATTGTAAATGATGATAGACAGCTGGAGTCAGAGCAGGAAGGGACCTTGGGGATTATCTAGTCTAACTCTATTTTGTTAGATGAGAGATCTGAGTCCTTGGAAAGAGAAGGGACATGTCCAAGGTCATGTAGAGAGCCAATTGTATAGTTGGATTCTAGCTGTGACTCAGTAATCAGAGTCTCCATGGCTGTTTATGGAAGAAAGGGAAGAAAGAATAAGGAAAGGAACAGGGGAGCAAGGGAAAGAAGGGAGAGAATAGGGAAGGAAGGAAAGAAGGAGGGAATGAGGGGAGGAAGAAAAGGAAGGAAGGAATAAGGGAGGTCAGAACAGAGAAAGGGAGGGGAAATGGGCCCCATATTCTAAGGCTGAATTTTGTTACAATGCATATTTCTATTTTTTTTTAACTTGCTCTCTCTCAACAGTTCTCACTATGACCTTGCTGAAAACTAAGCTTTCTACTTTCCAGACTAAGTGATTCCTTCAATATCACAGGTGGCATATTGTCTCCCAAATACACCATTTCCAGTTCCCCAAATGCTCTCCATTTTATCTATACGTTCTTCTGTAAGGTCTGGGATTCTCTTGGCTGGGGAACCTTGTACCTCCCCCGTAACCATGGGCTGTTCTTTTGGTACCAAAGGAAGAGGCCACAGAGCTCTAGGTAGCAATTTAATAAATCATTTTGAATAATTACAAATTCAGGCAATCTTCAATCCGGGGCAGCAGCCAGCCAGTTCTGTGAATCCCTGCCCCAGGACCCCCAAAATCCTCATGGTGATTATAGAACACAAAGACAGTGCATCACTACTGATTGGTGGATGATATTTGTGATTTTCTGCTTAGGAATGAGCTTGGGAGTTAAGCTAATGTTATACTCAAACCTAAGTTTGTGTATGGATCATGTACTGGTCCCGTATGGGCCACAATATACTTCTTATGATTTAATATCATAATATACATAACATAACATATCATAATAGGTCATATTATCTTAAGTTTTGACTCAGTAATGCAAATATAATTTTGAAGCTAAATTAGAATTGTCATCAGGTCACCATGTTCAGGCTTCTACCTCATAGGGTTTAAATTTTTATGACTAGTCACTTATTACTGTATGTTAGGGCTTTTTTCCCCCAAAATGAACCCTACACCTTCCTAAAATGTACTGCCCAGAACTGAGTACCACCCTTCAGGTGTGATCTGATAAGAATAGAGGGTGGTCACATTGTCATTCCCTTGAATTAGACAGGTGGCCTCTCATGAGAGCCTAGGAACGCATTTGATTCTGTGTGAATTATGCTGTTGTTGACTTATAGTAACCTCATAATCTGTAAACCTGATAATTTATATAGTGTATAGATACATACTCATAAAATATATACACAGACACACATATATACACACATACATGTATGGTTATTTATAATTTTATATAGTTCCATATATGTATATGTGTGTATAGTTTGTATGATGTGTAATCTAGACACACATATACATGTATAACTACATGAAACTATGTATCTAACACTCTATGTGTCTATATAGTTACATATAACTATAGGGAGTTATCTATAGTTAGGGTCAGCTGGTAACAGTAGATAGAGCACTGGGTTTGGAGATAAGAAGACTCGAGTAGTGTGTAGTAGATGCTATATAAATGTGAGTTATTACTACTACCACTATTATTAGATATGCATATAGTTCTCTATGTATATACATGCATACATACACACATATGCATCTCTCATTTCTTCTTCCTTCCTTCATCCCAAACTGTATTTCACTAACATGTTATTAACAGGGGCTTTCTATGATACCTTTGGGTTGTCAAAGTGCAGCACAAAACCTGTCACGTTGGACCTGCTCTCTCCCACTCAAGCCTCTTCAGTACCTTTGCTGACTTTGCATGCAGTGTCTCTAATGGATACCTCACTCCTTCTCTGCAGCTGCAGATCACCTTGCTTTCTTTGTCCACATACAGCTCGGATGATTGGCATTGTCCCTGATGCCTTCCCCATCCCTCCAGGTGGCAATTTTCTCTCTCCTCAATTGGCTTAGTCCTGTCTTTTTGCCCTGACTGTGCTTTATGGGATTTCTTGTGCATGGGGTTCATAGGCTAACCTACTCTCTCATTCCCATACTCACTGGAAACTCCTTGAAGGCAGGACTCCTTTGAGTCCTCACCCCAGGCTAGGCTGAGTACATGAATACTTATTTATTTGATTAAAATCTCCTGGGCTAGGAGGTAAGCTCTTTAATTGCTGTGAGTGTGTGCGGGTATTTGGGGGGGGGATGTCATGCATTTAAATCAGCATATGCTGGGTCCTAGTCCTGACTCTTTGTCAGTGAAACACTATCATATAGAATTAGACAGGGTTAGAACTGGAAGGCAGTCTGGCTGTCTCACCCCCTAACTTTACAGACAAGGAAATAGAGATCTCAAGATCAAATGATTTTACCCAAGGTCACCTAGACCTAACCTTCAAAGGTGAGATTTGAACATCTGTCTTCAGATCTCAGACCCATCCCGAGGTCACACATTTCCTTCCTTGGTCAACTCATTATTTCTCAGTTGCTTAGTTTCCTTTTAAAAATAAAGGTTTTATGGAGGATGATCACTAAATTTCCTTCCAGGTCTGATGGTCTGTGAGTGTGGGAGGATGACTTCTTCATTCACCTTTAGGTTCCTCCTAGCCTTTGTCTCTGCACAGTAGGACATCAGTAAATGTTAACTGAGGAAATGAAACCTGCTCTAGTTCAGTGACATTTCCAGTTTAGAAGTTTAGAATGCCATGTTCAGGTCAATTTTAATGTGAAGAAATGTGTGATGCAAGCTTATAAAAGAAAGAAAGCCAGGTAGAGTTTCCAAGGGATCTCAATTCTCTTTGTCTGCAATGACAAAGGTCCTGGGTTGGAGACAGGGAACCTGGGACCAAAAGATGTATCTGGTACTCCCAAGCTTGGAGATGATAGGAAAAATCACTTATTTTCTCAGATTCTCAATTTCCTCAACTATAAAATATATTATCATTCCTCTCTGATCTGGCTACTAGGATCATCTTTGTCTCATAAAAGTGTGGAATGTCATGTTCTTTCTCAATCATTAATAATCAGCCAATGAATAATCATTTATTAAGTGCCTACTTGATTGTGGGTATTTGTCAAAATACCAGGAAGAAAAAGAAAAAAGGAAGGAAAGTAAACATTTCCCCACCTTTCCTCCTCTCCCCCCCCCAAGGTAGTAGGTAGAGTAAAATGGATGGACTGAACTGAGCTTGTCAGAGAGTAGGGCCTCTGATACAAACCTCATATGTGATCCTGGACTGGTCACAAGCCCTTAGTGCATCAGGCAATATCCTAGGTCTAGAAGCTGCAGGAAGGCATTTTGCATTGGAGAGGGAGCTTCCTTAGTCTGAATGCAGTTTGGACTTCTCAGCAAATACCCATTCCACAATGAGCAGACATGGTGAGTAGCAAAGACACTCATTTTCTCAAAGAAATAGTACAAAAGAAATGAGAAAATTCATATATATATTATGTATGATTTTGTAATACATTCCAGAGAAGGGGGTGAAATAGACAGACAGACATGAAAATGGAGAGGCCGAAAGAGATAGAGACAGACACACAGAGAGCCTGAGATCCTACCCAGAAGGCAAATTTCTACAAGTCTTTAGATTAGTAAATTGGGGACTTGGTGGAAACTGCCAGTTCTCCCGTTATCTTCCTCTAAAGTCTTATTCTCCCTTCAGCAGCCTGAAGTGAGGTTGGCACTGTTCATCTTCTCTCTCAAAGGTGGAAACCAGAAGTGTCTGAAGCAACCTCAGAGACCCCAAAGAGGCCCCAGACTAAAGAGACCTCAAACTCTCTCTTCTTCATTTCTCTTCTACTTCATGGCTCCCCACCAAAGAAGAGAGTCCTGTGTCAATGATCTGTGGCACTTGCATTACATATTTTTATTGTGTTTCTATTGTTTGGAGGATTTGAAAGTCAGATTTTCTCATCAGCTTTGGTTTATTTTGGAAGAATTCCTTAGATGACTTTTACTGAAGACAATCTACTTAATGAACCAAAGTTGTTTATTTTGTCAATCTTATTTATTTCTTCATCAGGAGTTTAATTTTCACCATAGTTTCCACCCTAATTTCCTCTTTAACTTTATACCATTCCAAAATAATTCCCTGGGGAATCTGGACACTTTCTATTCTTTTTATTTATTGATTTTGCTTGACATTCCTTGAAATAGTGAGTCTTTGTGTTGTGACCTTTTCTACAATGCTTGTTATTATATTTTCCCTCTTTCTTCCTTAAGAATCTCACTGCTGATTTATCTGCTTAGGAGTTAGGCTTAGACCCAGCTTTTCTCCTTTGGCCTTTTGGTCTCGAAGTCTTTTATCTTCTACTCCTGATTTTTTTCTTCAGTTTCCCTCCTCAATTTTTTGTCTTTACTTTTTAACATTGGTTGGGTGAGAATGTTTATTCCTGCCCTGAACTCTGGGACTGCACAACTTCAGGTCCCAAAATGTAAGGGACTCTGAGGGTACCCCCCCCTTGTTTTCTGGTCTGTGCCATCCCTCCTGGCAGAGCACTGGCCAAGCTGGTTGGGAAGGACTCTGCCCTTCAGCCTGAGGATTGAGGCTCTTCATCTTTTTTGTGCCCCCGATGCCTTTGGGAGTTTGGTACAGCTGAGGAAACCCTTCTCAGAATTATGCTTTAAGGGCACAAAATTGAATACATAGAGTTTTAATGGAAATCAATTATATTGAAATACTCATAAAAATTAAGTTCATAGATAACTGGTTAAGATCCTGTGCTCAAGTGAGATCTGTCCATCTTATTTTTTGTGTATGCACACACAAACACACACACATGGGCACAGCACACCTGCTTGCACAGCACACCTGCAGGCACAGCACACCTGCACACACACAGCACACTCTTGCAGGCACATATAAACACAAATGCGTGCACACACATGCACACACTCTCATACTCCTTTCCTTTCCTGTCTGGGCAGCAGGGTGGTGCAATGGACAGTTTGTTGGCCTTGGAATCAAGAAGATTCAAGTCCACACCTAACCTTAGCCACCTCTTAGCTCCAGGGAAGGGAAAAGAAGGGAATAAGCAGTGTTAAAGCACCTACTGTGTGCTGGGGACTGAGTCAAGTGTTTTTTCAAATGTTATCTCACTTGATCCTCACAACAAGCCCTCAAAGTAGGCACTATTATTATGCCCATTATGATCCTTAATGTATAGTTGAGGAAACTAAGTCAGACAGAGGTAAAATGACCTGCCCAGGGTCACACAACCAGAAAGTATCTGTAGCTGAATTTGAACTCAGTTCTTTATGAATCTAACTTTGTTTACTGTGCAACCCATTGTCTCAATTTGCTAATCTATATAGAGAATAGATTTTTATGGCTTCTGGCTCCCTTTCATCTCCTAATTTGTGACCCTATGTTTGAGCAGAATTGATGTTTTCTGTCTAATATAAAGGATGGAAGGGGCAGCTAGGTAGTGGAGCCCACTTGGAGTCAAGAAGACCTGAATTCAAATTTGGTCTCAGATACTTACCAGTTGTGTGACCCTGGGCAAGTCACTGTTTGCCTCACTTTCCTCATATGTAAGATGAGCTAGATAAGGAAATGGCAAACCACATCTGTATCTTTGTTAAGAAAATCCCAAATGGGGTCAAGAAGCGTCTGATATGACTGAACATAACCAACAAAAATAGGAGACGGAGTGTTCATACTGAAGCACTGTCAGGTGGTGATGAGGGGAGAAGGTGGTTGGGGCCTTGGGGCCTTGGGGCCTTTGTCCCTCCATTGTTATTTCTGAAGGTTTACAAATACCATTTCCTTCTTGAGGAGGCTTTACTTGGGGCAATTCTTGCCCTTGCTGGACTTGTGAGTAAAGGGTGAGAACACGTAGGCATCCATCTTTCTGAGCACACCCCTGCCAGGCAAAAGTTCACCAGTAACATGACGGAGGCCAGAGATGACTTTGGCATCATTGAGAAGGATGGGGGCAATAAGAGATGCAGACAGATCATTCCATTCTAAGGGAGGGTGGGAGGAAAGTAGCAAGAAGGGAACAAATAGGTCTCCTAAGAGGTCCAAGGACACAGACTTCTTGAAGACAAATATGGAAGTCAGATTTGCATGAATCACAGACAGAATAATTTCCCAGAGCTATGTACCTGGTTATGTCACAGTATTGATTTTTTTGGAGGGGAAGTTCAAGCTACACAGTTTAGAGCTATGTGGGACCAGGTTTGAGCCCTACCAAGCCCAAGGCCTTCCTTCACCAGAAATACTGGCTTTCTGCCTTTGAATTTCACAAAACCAAAAATTATTTTTCTTTTCATTTTCTAGCGGGTTGTAATTTACCTTTTTTGCCTGGCAAAATCAAACTGTCATGCATATCAAGCAGGCTTAACTGCCTGGTTATGAAGTTGGGAGGAGAGGGGATTTATTCCTTCCATGCTGGGCTGACCAATCACAGGGAAGAGACATGTCTTTCTGTTCTAAGTCAAAGGCAGAGTAATGAGAGCTCAATTGTCTCCATTCCTCAGGGGTTCAAAAGTACTTTCATTGCATCAGGTCCTTGGGGTGCCTCTTCCCATTTATAGAGGTAGGAAGAGAAGCCCACACAAAGGAAGGGGATTGCCCAGATAGCTCAAGACCAGTGTGCTTTCACCATGCTGGCCTTGCAGGTGGATGCAGGTGGGGGTGAGAAACAGTCTGTACCTCCAAGCAGAAACATAGCAGCTCTAGCCTAGGTCTGCTTGCTCTTCAGCTGAGTCTCTGAACCTTGGGTCCATTGATCTGATTTTGTTTTTGTTTTGCATTTTGATAATTGAATTTCCAGGTAATTTATTTCCTTCCTTGTTCTATGTATTCTATTTATGCATTTAAAAACATGATTTTGAGGGGTCTAACAACTCACCTCATCTATCTATCTATCTGTCTGTCTGTCTGTCTGTCTGTCTATCTATCTGTCTATCTATCTATAAATGTGTGTATAACATGCATATATACATAAAATATTTATAAATTTTTAAGACTATATAGCAACATAATTAGTTTCCATTATAATCACCTGTCTTTAATTTTAGGCATTTAAAATGATTACTCTAAGAAGGGGGCTAGAAGTTTCACTACGTTTGCCCAATGGGTCCAGGACACAAAAAAGTTCCAAGCCCTTACCCTAGGAGAAGAGAAAGATTTTCCTCACTCTTTTGGACTTTCTTTTTGTTCTGGGCATCTGGGAGGATTTGCCCTTCCATCATGGAACACTAATTCCTCAAGTCTAGATGACTGACATTAGAATCCTTATGTATTTGGAATCCTTAGACTTGAGTCCAGCAGTCTAGAACATAGAAAAGGTAATGTCTGAGCTGAGAGGATGTTGATCATTCTTTGTTTGGACAAAGCAGAATATTGCTGGAATTCAATTGAATTCAAAGAGTGTTAATTAAATGCCTCCTACATGTGTGCCCTATGCTAGCTGAGTGTCCAAGGTCACCTGGTGAATCAGTGGCAGGACCATGACTGGAATTCAGATTTCCTGCCTCCTAACTGATAAGTCTTCTCACCTCACTTCCTGGTGGAGGGATCATAAGGGCTTGGGTAGCCTGATCAGTCAAAGCTTCTGACAAACCAGCTCTTTATGAATATGGAAGGAGTTTTCTCTGAGTTAATCAATGTGTCAACCTCTAGGGCATGAAGCTGATTGCTCCATTGTAAGAGACTCAATGACAGTAATGAAATGTGCTCCTTTTGGTGGTGGGTGCATGACCCCTGCCTCCTGTAAAGTTCTTTCTCATTAAAGAGCCAATGACATTTCATAGATGTCCCATGTTAGGCACAAACTGGTAGCTCAATGGCTGCAGCTGTGGTGGAAGGAATCTAGATCAAACATCCCAAGGCTTAGGTTTAATCCTAGTGCTTCCAGTTACTGGCAGTGTTACATTTAGCAAACTATTTCCCTTCTATGGGCCTCAGTTTCTCTCTCTGAGGATGACAGTGGAGTGTCTTTTCATTTCTGTAACAGATCAGAGCACACAGTGTTTCCTACACTTGATTATTAACTTCAGGGATCTTTGAAGCATTTCATGGGTGTGGGTGTTCCCTCCAAGGATGTGGTGCTCATCTCCACAATGTGGTGGATTTCCTTAAGGGTTCATTTGAATGTGCCTTAAGATGTCTGAGGTCTTCCCTTGGAACTCCAGTTACTAGTGGTCTTTTAATCACCAAATCTGGTGACTTTTTCCCAATTGTCCTTCTCCTTGACCTCTCTGCAGCCTTTGACACTGTTGATCATTCTCTCCTGTTGATATTATCTTCTCTCAAGTTTTCCTTCTGGTTCTCCTCCTACCTATATGATCACTCCTTCTCTGCCTCCTTTGCTCCACTAGATCATGACCTCTAAACGGGTGTCCTACAGGGTTCTGTCCCAGACACTCTTCTCTTTTCCTTTTATAAGACTTCAGTTGGCGATCTCAGCTCCAGAAATTGAATTACCATCTCTGGACTCATGCTACTCACCTCATAATTGCTGAGTTGATCAAAGAGGAGAATACAAAATATCCAGAAGAGAAAAGTAGATATAATTCTGTTTACTTTGAAAGGAACCACACTCTCCCCTCCTTTGGGGGAGGCATTGCATGTATAGGAAGAGCATCTTTGGATCATAGTAGATTCTGTTCTTCTTGGACATGACTTTTCTTGTCTCAGTTGTTGCTAATTGCTCTACCACATTAGGAAGTCAATTTCTGGCTATGACACATTACACTTTGTTCTGAACACCCCATAAGCCCTGCCCTAATTTGGTAGCTAATGGAGCCAAATCATGTGATGCTACAACTTTATTTGGCTGTTGAGAAAATGCCACATAGACAAACATTACTGTTTCTAATTGTCAGCTGGTCTGTCCTTAGAACAACCCAGCCAGGATTGTCAATTTCTACTTTAAGACTTTCCAGCTTGGAGTCAAGATCTGAATTCAGGTCCTGTTCCTGATACATACTGTCTGTCTCTCAATAGGCCATTCATTTCACCTCTTCTCAGTACAGCAGGGAATGCTCTCATGGCATAAGCTGCTGAACAAGTACCTATCAGCATGAGAGGAAGGCATTCCTTCACTAGGAACCACCTATAGCAGTGAAATCATAGGTTTTTACAAGAAGAGATGGGAATGGGAAGGGGAGGAAGAATTGGAAGGGGAAGGGGAAGAGGAGGGAAGAGCTAATACGTACCTACTGTGAGCAAAGATTCATTCTTTATTAGTATTACATCTCCAACTGTTTACTGGACTCCTCAAACTGGATATCTCATAGACAACTCAACATGGCCCCAACTGAGTTCATCATCATCTTTCTCCCATCCCAAACTATCCTCTTCTAATCTCATCATCATTATTGAGACAAGCACTATATCCTTCCAGTCACACATGGCCCATATCCAATCAATTCCCAAGTCTTGTTGTTTCTATCTTTGTAGCATGTCACTGTCTCCTCTGACACCACCATCACCTTGATGCAGGCCCTCATCTCTTCATGCCTGGACTATTGCAAAGGCCTGATGAATGGTCTCCCTCCCTCAAATCTTTTCCCACTTCAGTCCACCATCCACTCAATTGTCAAATGGATCTTTCTAAAGCCCAGGTCTGACAATGTTACCTCCACGTTCAGTAAATTTCAGCACTTTCTCTGTTAACTGCAGGATCAAATACAAAATTTTCTGTTTGGCTTTTAAAGCTCTTCCCAATCTCCTTCCTTCTTACTTATGCCTTGCTGCTCTCCTCATCCAGTGACACTCTCCTCCTTGCTCTTACTTACAAGACACTCCCATCTTCTCACATTGCTACCTGTCCTCATGGAACTTAGAGAGTAATAGGAGGACAGAAATCCCTCGTGGACAACCATTTCATACAATATAATCCAATTTCATTCAGTCTTAGATTATAAAGGCATTGACGATGGGGATAGGGTCTTTTAAAAAAAAATATCACCAGCACAAAGCATCACAATTAATGAATCCTGAATAAGTCTCTAGGGATTGTGATTAAACTGAAAGAGTGTACATCCTATGCCATGTCCTAGAAAGGAAAGATCATTTCTGATCACAAAGTGAAGGAAGGCTTCATGGAAGGGGTGGTAATTTTGAAACAAGATATGGGCCAACCATTCAGGGTCACACTTGGAACCCAACCAGCATGTTTTCTTGTGTTTGAATGTTTGCATTGGTAGTAGAGCTCAGAGAATTCACTTGCCCACTGCACCTTTCCTGTTCTGAGTTCATCAGCAAGAAGCTTAGATGAAAAAAAAGATTATAAATAACAGATGAATAGGTTTGATTATCAAGCTGAATTTATTCTTTGCACTTGGGTGAAGAATACAAATTATGCAAATACTTATAATAATGACTAAGAATTATCAAAGTACAATTTCTTTTCTCAAGGCCCAAAATAAACTTTTGACTGACTGAAAGAGCAGCTGTTTTGTTCTGTTAAATGGTGGCCATGGGAATAGTGTTCAGTTACACTGTCTCTTCCCAGTCCAGACATTCTTTATACTAGGGTTCTAAAGCCCTCAGAAATTGACTTTAGAACCAGAAGGGACTTCAGCAGCCATCTAATCCTATCTACTTATTTCAGAAATGAGAAATCTGGGATCTGGGGAGGATGTTACTTATAAAGTCACACTGGTAGCAAACATCACAGGTGGGATTTGAACCCATGTGCCTTGACTCCAGAGCCAGTGGTCTCTCTGCTTTCCCATAATGATCTCTTCTAATCCTGATATTCTTTGTTTGAATGACCCTACCATCTCTGCTGTTCCATGTTCTGAGGTCCCTCCCACCTCTGATATTCCATGTCTTAAGGTCTTGCTCAGTTCTGGCATTCTTTGTTGTAAAGTCACTGATTGTACTAATAGCCAATGTTCTCTGGTCTTTTCTAGCTCTCATATGTTCTGGATAAGTTCTATGTTTTAAGGCTCCTTCTAGCTCTGATGTTCTCTGCTATATGTCCCCTTTGAGTTCTTATCTTTTCAATCCAGAATTCTATGTGATTATACCACATTCTTGTCTTTGTCTATGGATATTTCCTACTACATCAAGTATCTAACAGTTTTGACCTGAAGAAATCTCAAAGGCAATAATAATTGAGAAGAAAGTATTTCAGGGACTATATGATGACACATAGGAGATTTTCTTGCAGCTTAAAGGACAAAAACCATTCCACAATGGTGAATGGACAAATGATAAAGTTGAACATTACTCAAAATAATTACAAACTATTAACAACTGCAGGAGTGAAAGTTTCAAATCACCAGTAAATACAGAAATGTAAATCCAAACAACTCTGAAGTTTCGCTTCCTATCCAGCAGATTGGCAAAGATGATGAACAATGGAAATTGTCAGTATTGAAAAGGTTATGGAAAAATGGGCAAACTAGTGCACTATTGGTGGAATTGTGAGTTGGTCAGTCCATTCCAGAAAACAATTCAATACTACATGGAAAAGTGACAAATATATATACATTTTGATCTAAATATTCCACTGCTAGAGATATGCTTTAAGGAGACCAACTACAAAAATCATCCTCCTCCCCAATATTTGTATTAGTACTTTCTCTAGGAACAAAGTTCTGGAAACAAAGTAAACAAATATTGATATATAAACATAGTGGAATATTACTATGATGTATTAAATGATTAATATAGTAAAAATGAGAAGAATTCTATGAACTGATTAAAAATGAGGGAAGCAGAACTACACATATGTGTACAGGTGTACTTATATGTATATACCCACACATACATGTATGTGTGTATATATAGAATAATAGTGGAGGTGAAAACAACAGTGACCAAAACCATCAGAATGATCTGCTGTTAAAAATGTCTTCATCCCTTTCCAGGATTCACTGCTGCCTCATCTCCACAGAACTTTCTTTGCCACACCCAGTACACTCTCCCTCCACTCCCACATGCTTTCTGGTTCCGTTTTTTCCCCATTTCATGCATTTTCTTCTCCCACTAAAATGAAAACTTGAGGACCAGTCCTGCCTTTCTATTTGTATTTCTACTCCTGGTACTTAGCACTGTGCCTGGGACGTAACTTCATGACTGATTGACCAAAATGACAGTGAACAGACTTGGCCCCAAAGAAACAGTATGAGAAGGCATCTCCCTGTGATTTTTGGAAAGGTGCACCATTCTGGATGTGTAACACTCTATGTAATGTCAGACTTTTTCAGTATTTTGGTTAGTTTTATTGGACTGCTCTTTCTGTGTGGGCTGTTAATAGGCAGCAATACACCCACAATGGCAACTTTCCCAAAAGAAGCCATGCAGGCTACCACGTCAATATATGTGACCAGCAATTAAAGAATGTTTGTTTTGTAGGGAGCCAGAAGGCACTTGAATGAGCAGCTTGTGAGATTCAATGGGGTCCATGACATACTCAAAGGCTCAGGCTTGCCTCTAGGAAACTAGGAGCCCCATGGAAGTTAGGTTGTCCCGATGGATAAAAATTCCATGTTATGAGAAAGCAGGGAGAATTAGTGTCTCTCTTATGCCCTGTAGCTGAATGTGATCCCTGTGATTACAGGGAATATGGCTTTTTACTTTGCATTCACAGTGCCCAGTCCAGCTTCATGCACATAGTGGAAACTTAGTAGCTTTATACTGAACTGATTTGAATTGTATTATAACATGGACCATCGATATAGAAGAATCCATTGAAGTCTAGAAGGATCTGCCATAGATTTTATATTTCATCCTTGTTCAAAGTTTACATTAAATTTAAATCCTGCTCATTATTCAAGGCCTAGTTTTAAGTCCTACCTTGTCCATGAAGACTTCCCTGACAACCTCAATTTGCCTAATTTTTCCCTTCTCTGACCTCCCAGATATTATACCCATTTTTTATTCCCAGAAATATGGTCTCTCAAAACCAGGTAGAATCTCATAGGGCACCAAGTGCTCCTTGTAAGTAACCAAAAATCTCCTTTCCAGAATTCCAAGAGTGTCCATTTAGTCTCTGACTTCAGACCTCCAGCAACAGGGAACTCATCACTTCCTAAGGTAGTCCATTCCACTTCTGCATAGCTCTCACTGGTAGGAAATGCATCCTTATGCACCCAAATGGATCTGGGAGCTCATTGCTGTGATGTGTTTCCTCCCATGATTCAGACCATAATCAGTCCCTGCCCACCTATCCCTGTGTTACTCTGGTCCATGGTCCTTTATGCAGTTTTCATGCTCTAGGCTTTCTTCAGTTTCTCCTGATATCATGAAGATACCAGTAGAACACACAGGTCACCCATTGTTTGTTCCTCAGTCTTGCCCTATGACCTGTGCCCTTTTTTAAAGCCATCCACATTGTGTACCTAATTCCTCATTCCCTCTGTGTGACACATATTTAATGTTTCGGAGACTCTTGTGTCCTTTGATTTACAGCTACATCTCCCTCTCTATAACTCCCTTCCCCTCACCCCCTGCTATTGCTCCTAGTTTTATCCTTTGGGGCCAAGCAGAATAGGTGTCACATCTCTTCCATGGGATAGAGCTTCAGGTATTTCAAGACAGTGATGGCTCCCATTGTATGCTGAAGGGACAGCAGAGAACACACTATCCAATGTATACATGAGCAGTGGAGCATTGGGAACATTTCTGACAAACAGGTAGTTTTCACTTGTAGATCCCCAGTGATAGGGAATTCATGAGGTATGTCACTCCACTGTTGGATGATGACTTGAAAAATGGGAAGATGGGTTTGGTTCTGTGGGCTTTTCCCCTTACATTATGCCAAATCCTTTGTGCACTCTAGGGCCAAGTAAAACAAGACTAACCTTCTTCCTCATGACAGATCTTCTACATCAGAAGTAATGATCATGTTCCCCCTGAGTCTTCTCCAGGCCACTCACTCATTATCACTGCTTTCCATTCATCTTCATGCCATCCCATTTTGAGTGCCCTCCACATTCATGTCATCTTTATCTGGACACAGTTGAACATGTTAGTATCCCTCCTTAAGTGTGAATCCCCTGATTCAACACAACAATCCCATCTGATATTCTGGTTCAAGGCTCTCACTCAAACACTAATTCCTGAGCTGTTTCCTTTTCTCTCCTTCAGTTCTTCATTTATAAAAAAGGAATTGCTGTGAGGAATCCACAGTTAAAGAGAAAATGGTGTGGGCCTGGGACAGAATTTTTTCTGACTTAGTCCTATTATTCAGATCTTTAAAGAGGAAATCTTTAATGAGGAAATTGCTCTGTAGACTAATATTAAAATATTTTTAAAATATAAGTTTATTATTATTGGTCATAATCCTACCAATTCTGATATGTGCTAGCCAGGTAAGTCACATAACCACTTTGAGTCAGTTTCCTTATCTGTAAAGGCAGGAATATAATGCCTCTAGTAACTACCCCACAGAGTTTATTACCTATATCAAGGAAACAATGCATGTAAAATATTTTGTGGATTAATTTAAGTGTTATTTGTGTTTATTGCAATTATTGTCACTATCATTATTTTTATTACTGTTGTCATTGTTGTTAATGATGATGACAATCATGACGATGAAGATGATGGTGATGAGTGAATCCTTCCACAGGAAAGAGATTCCCTGAACATCTGCTAAGATCATTTTCCTCTTGCTGTAGTTGGCAGACCCATTGGTTAGTAAGGAGAGTGCCCAGGACAAGAATTCAACTCTGGGCTGTTATGTGCTCCAAACTCCCTTTGAAAAATCCTGTCCCTGACAGAAGAGAGCTGCTGTTCTCTTTTTGATGGTGCATCCTATTTTTAGAGATTTAGCCAAGTTAGAGCCCCCCCCCTCAAAGTACCCTCACCGACTACCTGAATTTTTTCCCCGGAGAGCAATTCTATTCTGCCAACCTTCCCACCTGTACCTGATAACATTCTCAGGAGCTCTTTGATAGAACATGCTGTCCTTGCCGATCATCAGTTCAGCTAATTACCACTTCGCTACTCATAGCATTGACAGGGACACAGTTACTGCCCATTGTGAAGATGAACTTTGCTTCATGCCTGGGCTAGAGCTCTGGCTTTTTATAGCACGATGCAGGAATGGGCATCTCATGGACAAGCTCAGGAATACACCATTTATCCAGCAGAGCTGTGGATGGATGTTGATGTTTGACTATTACAATTAACTGAACGGTAATTCATTTAGTCATTCATTTATTATCAAACACTTGTTAGGTGCCAACTATGGGGAAACCCCTGTTCTTGGTATTTATTTAGGTAAATCAGACATAATTTCTAAGGTCAAAGCATTGTTGTATTTATCACTATTATTGTTTTGTCATTGTTTAAAGCTTCTTCTACTTTCCTAACCACAGTTTAGGAACATGATGAAAAAGCTAACAGCCATAGGATGGATACAGGATGATGAGAGGACTGGGTACCATGCCTTAGGAGGATTCCTTGCATTCATTAAGGATATTTCTCTTGGAGTAGAGGATACATGGGTTGAGGTACGTGATAACTGCCTTCAGGTGAAGGGTTGTTATGTGGGAGAGGAATTTTTTGCTTGGCACCAGATGATAGAATCAGGAGCCATGGGAGGATATTGAAGAGAAGCATATATGAATCTATGCATACAAAAATATCCCAGCATTTTCAGCAATTTGACAAGAATGTGGACTACCTTGTGGTATAGTGAGTTCCTCATCACTGAAGATAATCCAGTAGATTTTATATGCCCACTATAGGGACGCTGTGGACTGGGATCATGACTTGGAGCAGATGACCTCAATGGTTCCATGAAATCATTACTGACCAAGAGAATTACATATGGTGTACTAAATGGTCTAAATAGTTTGATATAAAGCCAGTGAAAAAGGTATCATGATTTCGGTCTTGTTGAAATTTCCCTGCCTTGAATAGTGGGATTGGGGTAGAATCAATGGGAAATATGGGATCTCCTTGCATAGATGGGTGTTAAAATTGCATTGTGACAACCAGGAATCAGACTGGCAGGTAATTGTTCTGAAAAGAGCCAGAGGGAAGAGACGTATCAGGGACTGAGGCAGATCCGAGTTAGCAATGCCTAACAAGGTCCTGAGTGTGGGATTCATGGTTAAGAAGGTTTGTGATTCAGTCAACAGGAGATCAGCATCTAGGACAGTGGTTCTCAACCTTCCTAATGCTGTGACCCTTTAACATTCATATGTGGGTATATTTGGCCGTTATCTGCATGTGGGCGGACCCACCTGGAGACATATAGAGGAGTGGTGTCTTGGTTCCTAAGTCCATCAGAAATATGTGTTTTCTGATGGTCTTAGGTGACCCCTGTGAAAGGGCCATTCGACCCCCAAAGGGGTAGTGACTCACAGGTTGAGAACCACTGATCTAGGAGATCATTTTCTTGCATCCAAATGCCACTTCTTTTAAGCCCAAGCAGATACTCATTTGACCCACTATCCCAGCTCATCCAACCTCTCTGAGCTGGAGTGGCGGCTTTCCATGCCGTTACTGTCTTCATTAACATCTGAAGACTCTATGGGTGGGAGTTTCAATCACCTCTGTCAGGCAAATGTTCCTTATGTAGCTACAATTAATGATGCAGGGAAGTTCATCAACTGTGGTGAATAAACTTTATAAGGGCACCAATCTCCCTTACAATGCTGATTTTGAGGAGTTTATAAAATCTGTATTAACGCAGGCAATTGGTCTTTCTTAAATTAGCCACCACAGTACAAATCCAATACTGTTATTGGGAGGGAAATTAGGTGATCTAGGGAAGATCTTGTGACTGGAAGGGATGAGTCGAGTGAGTTTGGTTAGCTGAAAGACTCTGTGTGGGTATGTATGTGTGTGTGTGTGTGTGTGTGTGTATGCTTGTGAGCGTGTGTGTGTGCGCGTGTGTGTGTATGCTTGTGAGTGAGTGTTTGTATGTGTGTATGCTTGTGAGTGTGTGTATGCTTGTGAGTGTGTGTATGTATGCTTGTGAGTGTGTGTGTATGTGTGAGTGTATGTGTGTATGAGAGTGTGTGTGCTTTCATTGTGTTATGTTGAACATTACCTGTTAATTGGGCTATTCTGCAAATTACCTGAAGTCTTCAGAACAGAGGACATGAAAAGCTTAGATAATGAAAATATCAGGTCACAAATGACATCTACATTCTTAATTATTTAGGATTCTCACAGGCAAACCTGTGACCAAGGGCATAGAACAATAATAGCCAACATTTATATTTTGCCTACTATGCGCCATGTACCACAGTAAGTGCTTTACAGATATTATCTCATTTAATCTTCACAACCCTGGGCAGTATGTACTATTATTATCCCCATTTTACAGTTAAGGAAACTGAGATGAATAGGGGTTAAATGACTTGTCCAAGGTCACAACTTACAAGTATCCAAAGCCAAATTTGAACTCAGGTCTAACACCAAGCCCTGTGCATTTCTTCTATCCTTTCCACAGTCATAATCAAACATCATGGGATTGTGAAAGTAGCAGAGGATTTAGAATCAAGATCTTATGACCTAACCCCTGCTTTGCTATTTGTTATCTATGTGAACTTGGGTAAATCACTTTACTCACTTTTTTTCCTTTTACATTTTATTTTTATAATTAATATTTAAAAAAAATTGAGTTCCAAATCCTTTCCTTTCCCCCAAGTCCTTCCGCATCTATTGAGAAAGCAAGCAGTACGATTCCAATTAAATGTGTCACTTCTTCCTTTCTGGTTTTGCTTTTCTCATGGACAAAATGAGAAGGGTGGACTAGAATCCCATAAGATCCAGGGATTTGGGGTGGGGGTGTGGTAGGAGAAGAGCCAATGACAACATGATCACTATGTCCAGGCCACTACTTGCCACCTACTTATGGGGAAAATTCCCAACAAAATTGAAACAGCAGAATGAATTGACACTGAGACCTTGAAACCTGGACCACTACTGCCAGACAGATTCAGTGGCAAACCACAGAGGATTCATACAGATGATTCCCCATCAGAATCCCCACTATGAGTCATTGCCTGAAGCCGTGCACAGAAATCAGTGAGACCTCTCTACAGATCCCCTGTGGACACAACATCCAGATGCCAGTTTCCAAGGAATCAGACTTTGATTAATCAGGCTGATCACTCAAAGGACACAAGGTCTCAGAGGCTTTCCTTGTTATCAACATCACTTCTCATTGTATCTTGTAGCCATGGCAGCCACTGAATATGAGGCAGCATCTCTCCTGACACAGTGATATATCCTAGGAGTTGCTTTGAAAATAACTTTCAACTTGCTTGTTTATAATAGGTGCAAATTGTGCCAGGGGTGACACACATGAACTAAGGCTCAGAATCTATAGCCTGAGACTTAATTGTTTTTTTGTTTGTTTGTTTTTTGTTTTTGTTTTTTGGAGGGGGGGAGGTAGGGCGATTGGGGTTAAGTGACTCACCCAAGGTCACACGGCTAGTCTTTTGTGTTAAACATCTGAGGCTAGATTTGAACTCAGGTCCTCCTGACTCCAGGGAGGCCCTCTATTCACTGCATTACCTAGCCACCCCAAGGCTTAATTGTTTGGGAGCTAAGAGTTTATAGCATGTGCTGAGGCTCTTTGGTAGAACCAGACTGTCCCACACCAAACAAGGGCTCTCCCAAATTTGTGATGAAATTAAGAACTGAAATCAATTTCAGAAAGACAATGAATTTTGTGCCTGAATAAAGCAAGTATAGCTTTGGCAGTGTTTGAAGATGAGCTCTATGTATGTGCCTGTGTGGGTTGTGTGGACATTTTCACTAAGTCAATCCCATCTTAAGAATTAACCAGTTCCATGAGTCAGCTGTCTCAATATGAGTCAGTTATGTGTTGTGGCAGGCACAAAATTTCCCATGATCCTTGGCAGCACAAAGAGAGTACAGTCTCCAGGAATAGGAAGGTGATAGAGTCTGTGAACTTTCCCTTCTCCAATATAGTGGTCAAATGGTCATCTAACATTGGTTTGACTATCTCTAATGACAGAGAATGTACTTCTTTATGGAGCACCTTTGGACATTACACATTGCTAAGAAGTCCCCTATCCCCCAGTCAAACCTAATTTGATCCCCCACAAAAAAATTTTTTAACACGCTTTCTAATTCTTTCTCCTGGAGATGAAAAAAGTAGAAAACAGGAACAATTCTCCAACTCATCTGTAGCTTCCATTTCCATAGCGATTTGTTCTGAAAGTCAGATGCAGCATGGTTTAGTGAATAGAAACCTGTCCTCAGAGTCGGGGAGATCTGGGTTCATGTCCTATCTCTGCTGAGTGCTGGCTACATGACCCTGAGAAAGAATCTTGACTTCTAGAGGTAGGAAGGTGTCCATATCAATGCTAGGAGAGTTCTTCAAGATTACCTCTTAGAATGGAATCCAAGCTCCAGCTCCAGCTTTAAAGGCTCCATGTTGCTTTATGTACACAATCTCATCCAATGTTCAAAATAATCTGTGAGCCAGAGCCTGGTATCACTACTGTTCTATAGAAGAGGCTGATGTTCTTTGTTCTTCATTCTCAAAGAAGACAATTACATCAGGGACGTGATGCCATGACAGGCAAGGGACTGGATTGAAGTGAGGGAGGACTTCTAGAAGTGGAAAAGCAGGCTTAAAATGGTCATTGTCTTCAGTCACAGCTCATAAAGATTCCTTTCTTCCTTGGCTGCAGTTCATCATGTAATCCACTCCATTCTAGGGCATCTCTAATGCATAATATGAAACTTCATATGATAAGGATATTAGAGAGATTCAAAATCCTAAATGAATATGTGTGAGGAGAGAAGAGCTAGAGTTTGGTATGATGACTTCTATTCAGTGGAAACTGTAGTTCTCCCTGAGGTAGCACAAATAACCTTGGGTTTGTAGTTATGGAGACTGGAATCTCATCCTAGTTCTGCCACTAGCTTACTGTGTGACCTTGGGTAAGTCTAATACCCTTTCTGAGCCTTAACTTCTTCATGTTTTAGTTGAAAGTATTACATGAGATGCTATGGGGGAAAATATGGTCATTCAATGAAATAGAGGAGTTTCAAACATTTCTGATGAAAAAAAATAAGAGCTGAACAGAAATTTTGACTTTCAAATACAGGAAACATGAGAATGTAAATAGGAAAAAAAATCATAACGAACTATTTACATTCCTACATGGAAAAACAATAACTGTAACTCATAAGACTTTTCTCAGTATTAGGATAGTTGAAGGGAATATATATGTATGTGTGTGTATGTGTGTGTGTGTGTATATATATATACATACACACATACATATATATGTGTATATATACATATACACACATATATGTGTGTGTTTGTGTGTGTATATACATACATATATATGTATGGATAGGAGGGTGTATATGTATATAAATATAAATGTGAATGTGGGCAGATGTATGTTCATGTATATATAGAGAGAGGGCACAGAATGAGTTGAATATGAAGGGATGATACTTAAAAAATAAAATTAAGAGGGAGAGAGGAATTTATTGGGAGAAGGAGAAAGGGAGAGATAGCATAGGGTAAATTATCTCATATAAAAGAGGCAAGAAAAAACTGTTACAATGGAGAGGAAGAGCAGCAAGGTGAAAGGGAATGGGACAACCTTATCCTCATTGAATTTGGCTTAAGGAGGCAATAACAAATACACTCAATTGGGTATCTTACCCTATAGGAAAATAGGTTGGTGGGGAATAAGAGGGGTGATGATAGAAGGGAGGGCAGATTAGGGGATGGCATAGTTAGAAGCAAACATTTTTGAAAAGGGACAGGGTCAAAGAAGAAAATAGAATAAGTGGGAGGTGGGATAGTATGGAAGGAAATATAGTTAGTCTTTCATAACATAACAACTATGGAAATAATTTGGATAACTACATATGTACAACCTATATTGAATTGCTTATCTTCCCAGCGGGGGTGGGTGAGGAAGGAAGAAAGGAAAAAATCTGAAACTCAAAGTTTTAAAAACAAATGTTTAAATAAAAAAAAAGAAAAAGTAAACTTTATTGTAGGAATTGTGAGAAAATCGTGCATTGTTTGAACCTAGAACTTCCCAGCTCTACATGACTTGGAAGCTGGACCACCTGTACTTGTTGCTTAGAGATCCTTAACTAAGGGCCTAGGTTATGCAGACTAGAAATCCAATCATATTTAAAGATTGATGCAAGGACTTTTCTCATAATTATGTATCTCAAACAGCCCATACATCTTATCCTAAAACTGGCCCCACACTGACCAGATTGACCAGTCAATCCTTCTACATTTCTTTGATTGTTTATGGACACTTGGTGGGGGGGGCACTTCTTTCTCTGATTTTAGGGAATTGTGTCACCTGGCCCATGAGCCATTGTAATGATACTGGGATCTGAAGATCTTCCATTCCCCTTGAACTTGCTGACATAGCAGGAAGGGGTGGAGCAAGAGAAAGCTGGAACCAAGCTAGCTGCGTGCTGTGGTGACTGGAAGCCCCAACTGTGGCTGCGGTTGTGGTTCTGGTTGCAGTTGCGGTTCTGGTTGTGGTTGTGTCGCAAACTCCTTTTTCTTTGAGCCTCACTGAATCTCTGCTAAGAACTCCTGCTGAGGACTTCTAGGGACGGGAACTGTAGGGGGCCGGGGCGGGGGGGGGGTGGAGAGCTGCTGGGAACAAGCAGCCTGGACACTAAGCAGTTGTCGTGAGTGAGGAGAGGAGGATCTTTGCCTTAAGTAGCCTGTCCTGTTTTGAAGGATTGAGAATGTGGGTGTTTACTACTTTAACTACATGTGCCAACTTCATAACTACTGTGTTGGTTTTGACTTTCTGGTTTTGGGACTCAGTTTTCTGGTGTTTAAATAAATGTTGTAGCTATATTTCTCATGCAGAGAGCCTGTTACATTTTATGATTACTAACCATATCAGCATACTTATAGTTACTGTAGGCATTGTAAATACTGCATTGTTGGTACAGCCATATTTGACCCACAATACTTCTGAATATGAGGGAAATAGACTGGGGATATGACTGGGGACACAACTGAGAAATATTTAACCTAAGAAAATGAAAAACAGTATAACAAAATAATGTTAACTTGTGGTTTTCTAAGTCAATGTATACCTGCAGAAATTCCTTTCTATTTGAGTGTGACAACTGTTTTAGAGTCATTCCACTTTTGGATAACTGCAATTACTCTGAAGTTTTTCCTTAAGGTTAAGCTAAAAAAAATACTGCCCCCCTTTTCCCAAATTGTTTGTAGTTCTGTCCTATGAGACCAAACTAAACAAGGCTAACCCCCCTTCCTTCAGACTCTTGAAGACAGGTATCCTGAGCCCCTCAAGTTTTCTTTTCTCCAGGCTCGCCATCCCAAGCTTCTCACGTGGTTGATTCTCACATGGCTGAATCTCCAGTCACCTCACCACTTTCTTCTCAAAATACTTTGGTGTATTCTTATCCTTCCTGCAAGATAGCACACAAACCTGACCACCATGTTGGTGTTGGAACAACGCCTCATTCAGGGCACTGTACTCTCATTAACTCATCCTATCATCCCCCGCTTACAAAGGAGAACCAGGGGAGCCTGCCACCCCAATTTTTAGGAAGTGGTAGGTCCTTGTACAGATTCAATTTTTTTTGTAAGTTGGATGCCAACTCATACATTCAAAGGATGATTTGATTTATAAAAGTTCAATCGAAGAGGCACCTTTTCTTGAGACATCTATTGTGAAAAGTGAGGTATCTGACATTTTGTGCAAAGATCAATATGTCTGGGGACAGCTTTGAGTTAAGTGAGGATAAGTAATGTCTCCGTTGAAGTGATTTTCAGATACCGTCTCTGCTCTTTGGATCAGTCCTGGAGTGGAGGCCAGTGTCCATTAGACAATATTAGGTCAATGGAGGAAAATGTATCAATAATTGGCAAGGGGCTGATCAAGTCATTTTCAGGAAGTCTCTACATGCATATTTACAGAATTATGTCTTTTCCCTTGGTAAACTTTTTTTTTCTAAATCAGATTTCTGGTTGAGTTTCTCTGAATGTAGTTAGGAGCAATCCCCTGAGTTACATAAACAAATAATAGAGGTAGGGAGGTGGACTCAGGAAAATGGTAGGTTTAATTGACATTGTTGTAATACAATTCAGCATTCACTATTCAGAACATCGAAGCCATGGAGTGTTGTGGTTAATTGACTGGTTAAATTGACCTGGCTAAATGAAAACTGTCCACAAGATCCAGGGTGGAGAGATGGAGGAAAACTGCAGAAAGATAAATTCAGGCTCAAGAAACAGAACCTTTCCTTTAGCAGAATATAACAGGAAAGTTGATATGGGTCACCTGGGAGTGACTTGGCTCCCCACATTGGATGTATCCAAGTAAAGTTTGGACGATTCTTTGTCAGGGATAGGGAAAAAGGGAATCTTGTGCAGGTATGCTTTGGATATTCATTCCACTATTATATTATAAAATACATCCTTGTGTTCTGTGATTCTGAGATCTTAGAATGTAGTACACCACTCATGATCTCCTGTGCCAGCCAGGATTCTCTGGACATCTCCATTTGGTGGAGCTCTTCCCTTCTTTCATACACCAATTCAGTAGTCCCTTTATTCACAGAGCATTCCCTAAAGCCCAGAGTCAACCTTGACACACAGATGGCACAATGGATAGAGTGCATGGCCTGGAATAAAACAAAAGATCTGAGTTCAAATGTAATTTCAGACACGTATTAACTGAGTGACCTTGAGCAAGTCACTTAGCTTCTGTCTGCATCAGTTTATTTAATCATAAAATAAGGCTAATAATCTCACCTTTCTCTCAGGTTTATTGTCAGGATGATATGAGATAATATTTGTAAAGTACCTTGTGCAGTACTGGGCACATACTAGGCACTTAAATGTCATATCATCTCTCAAATTTGGAGCATTTTGCCTGGGAATTTGTGACATCTCTTTTCCTTTTATAGCTTCCTTATCGTTGTATTCCCCTCCTCCCCTTTCCCACTAGATCATTAGATTGCCTATTTCTTGAGAGTAGGGTCAGTGTTATTTTTTCAAATCCTTTTATATTCAGGGTCAAGCATAGGACTTTGCATACTCTGTATGTTTAATAAATGTTTAATTAGCAAGTAGATGTAGTGGGGTCCTGAACTGCAGCCACGTTACAGCACAGCTGGTGAATAAATCCAAAGATCTAAGAGATGGCAGCTGTAAAGAGCTCGGCCAGCTACACAGGCCTGCTCCTCATCCACAACTATTACCCTTAGACAGGGCCAAGCTAAGAGAGCAGAGTGACAACAATGCAAAGTATTTGTGAGCTCTTGTGGGAGTACATGGTAAATAGCAATGTGAGGCATCAGCAAGGAATGGATAGACTAGAAGGAGCTTATTTTACGGGTGGCTCCCATTGCAAGAATGACAGGCAATAGCCTGATGGGCTGGCTATGGGATTGGAGCATCTGAGACCATAGATGGCTGGCCAAGAAGCCCAGACTTAGTGAGCCGAGCCAGAGTGGCCCAGCTGTTTGGATAGAGATGGGAGATCACAGGCTCTGGGCTTCAGTGGATTTCTTCTCACAGAGTGACCGGTGACTTTCTATCCTAACATATGGAAGGCTTCCTGACTTTCTGGTTAAGAAGAAATGCATTTTAGCTTCAGTTCTTGTTGAAAAGCATTTCTAAGATGCCTGGTCACTCATTAATGAGCTACGCAAGGTCTAGTGAATAGAATCAGATCTTTCCTCCCAATAAAGTTTAACAGAAAGGAAGCTAGACTTGAATTCAGGAAGGTGGGTTGATGTTTCACCTCTGAAACCCACTGCCTCAGTAACCTGATCAAGGCCCTTAAGCTCAGAGCTTTGGGCCATTACTGAAGACCATAAGTTGTAGAGAAGATGGGAATTTGGTCATTTATTTCAGTTTGTTTCACTGTCTTATTGATCGTCTTTGATTTTTATATCAGTATAATTTCTCTATATTCTTTCTCTGTCCCCATAGACTCCAACTTTGTAACAAAGAACATAAACAAACCATGGTGATCATGTTGAATAGTGTATTCAACATTTTTCATACTTGGATCCTACCACGTCTTTGTTGGGAAGCACATATCATTCATTTGATATCTCCCATACCACTTAACACGGAGTCCTGTATGGCTTAAAAAAAAGTCACTGAAGGGATGAACTTCTTATTCGTTCCTTCATGCATTGCCCAAATTCATTCGTTCATTCACACACCCCACAGAACAATCGTAGAATCATAGAGTATCATTGTTACCATGGACAAGAGAGGTCATCTATTCCAACCTGTATCCATCATCACCTGTGTGTGCCATTGGAGAAGGCAGAAGCTGGAGGAGATATTCCCCTTACAACAGACTTTAATGCAAGTAATAGTTACTATTTACGTAAGGCCTGAGAGTTTACAAAGTATTTTACATCCGTGACCTCATTGCATTCTCAGAAACACCATATACAGTAGGCTCTACAGGTATTACAATGACCATTTTACAGATTAACATAAACTAAGTGTATAGCTATGAAGCAATAATGATCTTGTCAGTGTCCATTGGGGCTACGTTGTGAAAGGCACTGGAATGCCAGGCTAAAGACTCATCCTTGAGGCAGAGGATCTCAGAGCAAGAACACGCCCCCAGAGGGCATTTAGTTTCATGGCTGGGAGACATTCTCCTAAATTGGACATCCAACAATATTCTTCTTGTGGTCTGAGTATATCAAGTTACAGTGAGCTTGCCACCTCCCAGGCACTGGGTACTATTCTTGCCTCACTGCAGCTCAGACTTCCTCATTTTTTAAATTATCATACCCCTCTGTTTACTCATATTGAGTTTTCAGTCCACTAAGCACCACCCCAGTCAATCCAGATCTGTATAAAAAATGCTGCCCATGACCTCTCTGGAACATTCTTTAGCATGAATCGTCTGGGATCATTGTGTCAATCAGAACTCCTGTCTAGCAAAATCAATAGTCTTTACAATGTTGTTGTTATAGTATAAATTGTTCTCATTCTGCTCTGTTTACTCTGCATCAGTTCCTACAGATCTTCAAATAGTATATAATGATGGAATGTGATGCAACCACATTTCTTCTCTATTTTATACATGTGAAGTGGATTTTTAAAAATACAAGTATATATCCGCATTTCCCCCTATGTAATATTATCTCCTTAGGTTCAACCCAACATTCTATTCTTTTGGATCCTTTATTTGTTATCTCTATGGGAGCTATCCCTCTTGCCTTCTTATTGTCTTCAAATTTGATAATTACTTCATCTATGACTTTACCTAAGTCACTAATTAAAATGCAAAATAGCTCAAGATAAAAGACAGATATAGGAGTCTTCTGTGGACAACCTTTCAAATTGCTATTGAACTTTTCATGACTAAGTTTGGGGTCTGATCATCCAACTCATTTGAAACGTGCCTAATTATACTCTTACTTAACCCACGTGGCTCTGTATTTTCTACAAGTACCACATTTTCTGAACACATTGCTTAAATCCAGGTACTCTTATATCTTTAGCATTCCTCTGAGCTATCAGATTTGCAACATCATCAAAATCAGAAATGAGACAAGTCTAACATTATCTGTTCTTGATGGAGACATACATGTAATCACTGCTTCATTTTCAAGATGTTTGCTAACCATCTCTTTAACAACACATTTTAGGCTTTTGTCAGGAATCCAAGTCAAGTTCATTGGCATACATTTTCGGTCTCTACTCTTACTGCTTTTTTCTTCTGAATAACAAAAACTTTTCTCTTTTCAAACCTGAAGCATGTCTTCCATTCTCTATGGTCTTACAGAGATCATTGATATGTCAAACAGAAATCATATCTCTCAGTTCTCTAGCTCCTTTGGGATGTAGTTCAATGGGTCCTGTATGACTCAGTAGAGGGGGAGTTATATATCTTCTTACTATGTCCCTACTTAGCTTGGTTATCATCTCCTATTTAGCTATTTTTCCCCTACCTTCTCCAGTCTAAAGATCTTTCTGCTTGACGGTGAAAGCAGAATCAAACTAGAATCTAGCACCTCTGCTTTCAATCACTCAGTCAGGCAACAAACGTTTATCACTCTGTTATCACCATCCAATTCGCTATAAACATCAAACTGAAAAGATTCTCCCATTTCGTCCCATTCCTTTTGTAGCCAGAAGAACAACGCATGACATGTGTTTGCTGTCTTTGACCTTCTTCATCAGCTATAGCTCTTTTCCAGATCTTCTGTTTGCAGACTACACCATCTTTCCTCATATATCCTGTGACCTGTGCTTCCATCTTCTGTAATGACTCCAGAAGATCTGCATTGTTCAATTAGTTTTCTGTGCTGCCACACCTTTGTCTTTAGACATGTTCTTTTCATATTTATCAAAATTCATGCTCTTTATGTTGTTAGATTTTTTATTCTTGGAATAATATCACCTATAGAAATTTAGTATAAGAGATCTTATCTATCTTTCCTTTGAATGCTCAAAGGTTCAAGCTAGACATTGCCTGACATTTTTCTCTTTCCCTATCATAAGTGCTAAAATGGGATGACCAATTCCACAAGGTCTTCCCTCATTTCTCCACTAGCTGTAGGGATGTTGGTAAAAGGAGTTATTGTAGGTAGGGAATGGGTGAAAGATGGGATTCCTTAAGGAGAAGGTCCTAGTGAAAAGGCTAAGTGCTTTTTAGTTAAAGGGCCAGGTCAAATTTCTGTTTCACACTAGAAAAAAGTAGCAAGTGTCTAGAGTTTTCATTTCTATCTTCTGCAAACTGGAAATCATAGCATGTATATACCCTTCCTCATAATTGTTGTGAGAAAAACCCTTCATAAATCCAAATTCCTCTCTCCCCATATGAGTTATCATTTATGTTTCCTCAGAGCATCAGTGACTGGGGTTCCAGCAATGCAATTTTAAAGTGATGTCTCCCCTAGCATCATAACCCATTCAAAAATGTGGATGGTGGAAAAGCAATTATGCCCCGGGACAACTTCAAAGATTTGTGTTTTAAACTTTCGATTTATCTACACTTCAATTTGAGTCTATTTTCCACAATGGCTGACACAAAGAAAGAGAAAGAAACTCTCAATGGAAACAGATGGTGAACACTGGACAGGAACGACCTACATTTGTTCCATCCAATTGTTCCTGACGATGGCAAAAAGTCATTAAAAACACACTTAAGAATATAGCTTAATATTGATCAATGATGGGGTTAGATGAGACATCGGACCTTGAAGGAACTAGAGCTGTAAGTTGAACCAAAATGATTTTTTCCTCTGATGGATTATTAGAAAAAGCACTGTCATAATATAATTTTCCAGACAGCTGGATCAATGATGTCAACTGATTACCCAGAGTTTTGAATGATGACCAAGGTCTGGGAGGCCAGGATTTATGGAGGAAAGAAAAAGCCAATGAGTTCCCTCTAATAGGTTATATTGGAAACACCAAAAGTGACCTGCAGGAAATGATTTACTCTCTATTTCCTGAAGAAGAGAGTAGGATTCCTATTTTCATGACTTATCTAACTTGTTTAAGTGCCAGAAGAGGATCAAAAATATAGTTGAGACAAAGAAAGCACATTTTAATTAGGTCATTAAAAATACATTTCTGTCCAGAGAGATGTCAACGATGGAACATTCCTTTTGAAAGGGAAGGGGAGTCCATACATCAAACTCTATAACCTAATGGCAATAGAGTTTCTAGAATGCTTAAGTCTCTGTGACCATAATGTTCCCCATGACATTCAACTGGGAAATGAGGGAGAATTGTATATTGGATTGGTCCTCATGATTGTAAACCGAGCTCAAAGAAAAGTGTTGCATCCATACTCAGCATGCCCTGGGCTTTTTCTACATCCACACCTTTGTTCAGATTTTTCTTTCTGCTGAGAAACATGTACCTGATACTTTATTTTGGTGATCTACCCCTTTGACACGCTGATGAAGCCTGTGGCCCTCTTCTCAGAATAATACTCTAACTATATAAAATATATAGTATTAAAAAAGGAAATCAATTACATGGAAAAAGGTATCAACATTCATTTTTAAAAGTTCATAGACCCTAGGTTAAGAACTTCTTAATGTTTTCTGTCTCTCTTTATAATGCTTGTATTCTTATTTTCAGTGTTACCCCCTCTGTGAAGCTCTTCCTGTTGACCATGGCAGTACTAAGTTGCCTCTTCAGGTATCACAGAGCTTGTATGTGGATCTCTCTGAAGCACTTATCATATAATACTATGTATTGTATCAGAGATGAGGTTTACCTTGAATTGACACCTTGAGTCAACATGTTGTATGGGTCATCATTTATTAAAAGGCAAACATTAAACCTCCACCAGAACTTCCCTGTGTCAGGTCATTTCAGATGCTTCATAAATTCAGTCAAAGGCAGTTATTTAATGATGGCATTGAACCTCTCTCTCTCTCTCTCTCTCTCTCTCTCTCTCTCTCTCTCTTTCTCTCTCTCCCTTTCTCCTTCTATCAGTCTTCTAGACAGAACTTTTGTCTATTGCAACTCCTATCTCCCCATCTTTTGTGGAGTCTTTTATGGGGACTTTTAAATGTCCCCATTAGCCTCATTCCTCCTAACCAATAAATGATCTTTCTATACTTTGGCTTTCAAACAAAATTCCTCTGGGAAATGTAGTACTGATATTTCTACCATTAAATGGAGTTCTCTCAACTCCAAGTATTATGAGAACTCAAGAGTATGCCCATGTAGTGTGGTATACTCATCTACTTTAGGGCTCTTGTTCATAGGTGAATAATAAGATTCTATCTGGAGCTTTCTATTTCTCTTTTTTTAACCTCTATTTTGGATAGATCATTTGGACTATGGATGTCTGTGGTGATGCATTTGGCACACAATTCCTTCCTGTGTTTACTAAATTTCTCACTCTTAGAGGTGGTAACTTCTGCTGGCCATTCTTTAGTGTTCAGGAGTCCTTTTGATAGTCATTTACACTGCTCCATGGGCACAGTTCACAGCCACACTCATGCACTGAGAACATGCTGACTCAATGCAGAAGTTCTCCTTCTAATAATCCTTTCATTCCTGGGGCACTGGCAAGTCAGCAAAGTTGATTTTCTCTTGACCTACTCTTGAGATGGAGAATTCCATGCGTGCTCCATTTCTCTGAAAGCTTCTGTACAGGAAGCATGGATTTCCAGTCCTTATCCAACTATCTATAAGGCTCTTATGACTCTAAGCAATGTAGGTAATTCATTGTAAATGTCCTAAAATGGTTCAGAATCCCAGAGATATAAAGCAGGGATATGGGCAGGTATGAGAATGTTCATCATTGAGGAGAGAGCTGTACTCCTCAGAGATGCTGGAGATCAGACTGGAGGCAAGTACATCATGAGATGGAAGGGATATGATTAAATGGTCAGATCAGAGATGCCACTTCATGACTCTTCTCTGAAGGGTGGATATTAGGTAGGAAAGAGGACAGGAGGAGATGGAAGGCCTGACATTAAAGAGTAAGTTGTTCTTCTTTGCATTGGAGGTTTTCCTCACCACAGTTGGGACATTGGGCTGGCAGCAGGAAATGGAAGTGGCCTTGTGCTGATACAGATGGAGGTCAATGCTTTGGGGGTATATGGAAGATGCCTTGTCTCTTGACATTTTTTAGAGGACAGAAGGAGATGGTACGTGTGAGGCATTTGATCAGAGGAATGTTTGGCTCTTCTCATCTGAGGAATCTGGAGATTAGATAGAAACAGGTGAAATGATTTCTCCAAGCAGTTATTGCTAGTTGTTAGCAGCGAACCCACAACATAAGGTTCCCTAACCTAAGCTTTGACCACGGGGTGAATCCCACATTTCTCAGAGAATCAGCATTTTGGACTAGCTTTGGAAAAGATTCTTTCTGAAGAAGAGAGGAGAGAAGGACTTGCATAAGGCCTTCACATCTCAATTATTCTTGTCTCGTAGATGTAGCTCTGCTGGGTTGCCATGTTGTGGGGAGATGTCACAGAGTTGTGATCAGCTTCTCACTCTTTCATTGTTTAGCTAATTTCATTTAGGAAAATGTGTGATAGAGATGGCAGGGACTAATTTACAGTTAATTTTTCAAACACTCAGGGTTCTCAGAGAAGAACATGCATCACCATTAGAGAGTATTTAGTATTTTTAAAACAATACTTTCATTTCCATTTATAGAAGCTCATGATCTCAGAGGATGAGCTCACGGGATCAGAGATGACAGCCAGAAGGATAGAAGAGGCCTCAAAGGCTGTCTAGGCTTAATCTTTTCATGAGGAACAAAGAGGTTAAGTATCTTATGCAGGATCACATCAGCTCATAAATGTTGGAGGTGAGAATAAAGTCCAATGCTTCCTGACCCCATGGCCCATGATCCAACTCACCAGTGACCCAAAAGGCAATGGAAAAACACATGGCCAGTGCTGTAGATGTTTCTAAGTATTTCAGGCCTGCAAGCAATGCCTTAGCATCCAGGAATCACTGCAGAAACCAGAGGAAGGCAATCAAGGCTTTTGCAGATGCTCTGTTAAGGACTGACAGATGTGGATGAGGCTCAGGCAGGCTGCGGGGGCAGGGTTTGAGATCTTTACCTATAGAGGTATCGCAGTCCCCTCACATTGCCTAGATCATTGATCCATCAAATTCAAATTCAAATTCCTGCCAATTTCTCACTTTATTAATAAAGAAATTAAGGACAATCAGTCATATTATCATCATATTTATTTCTAAATCTTGATAAACCAGTGATAATTAGATATTGCATTGAATTCAATTCTACAAGTATTTATAAAGTGCCCTGGAGAGGGCCCTGGAGAGGCAAACACTGAAAAGGAAAATGTTCTTTTTCCTCAACAAGCCCACATTTTACTGGGGAGAGATGTCAAGAAAATCTGAGTCGTTCTGTCCATTCCCACAGTGACCCCCTAGTTCATGCCTTCATCACCTCTCACCTGGACTATTGGAAGAGTCTCCTCTGAAGCCATCTTGCTTTAGTTTTCTCTCCACTCTAGCCAATGTTCCTCAAAGACATAAAGTCTGGTCATGTCACCAATTCTTCCCTCTCTCACCTCAATAAGCCCTAATGCCCTCATTATTGCCTCCAGGATCCAATATTAAGTTCTCTTTCATTTACAATTCTTCCAGGTACATTGCCTAGCACATAATAAGTGCTAACAGATGCTTGTTGATTGATTGATGCCAATAAAATTGTGGGGGGTCGGAAAATGTCTCTGATGGCATCTGAAGTAGGGATTTAGGAGACCAATATATGGGGCCTGAGCATAGATGCTATGACATGAAGAGGTGGGGAAGGATGGAGAACAGGACAGGCCTCCAGTCCAGCCTGTACAAGAACATGGGGGCAGGAGAAGGAATCATATCTTAGAAGGAACTTTGTACCACAGAGTAGGTAACGAGGCTTAATAGACAATAAGTCTGGAGAATCAACAAAGGGTTTAAATGCCAATGAGAAGAAGTACATGATTTGAGAGAGAGTGGAGAGCCTCTGAAACTTTCTGATCATGGGTGTAACATGGCTAGTCATGGGCTTTGGAAAGAGACCTTTGGCATCTGTGTGGAGAGGGGATTGAGAATTCCTCCTATGTCCTGCAGGAGGCAGGAAGACCAAACAATTGAAAGGCAATTGAAGATGTCTAGGCAAGAAGATATGTGAGCTCCAAGCTCCTGGGCCAATTTCAAGATTCATAATGACGTAGAAGTCTGTGTCATTTTCTACCTGGTTGACATCAGGCAAGTTCCAACACCTATCTGGGCCTCAGTTTCTTTCTTTCATAAAATAATGGGGCTTTGGCTGCTGGTAGCATTTAGAGTTTCTTCCAGATCTAGATCTTTGATCTCATGACCTTCCCTGACCTGCCCCCTGTATCTCAAATTCATCTTACAAATTTTCTCTTACAGTACTAAGGTCTCCACTTCTCCTTTGAAATTATTTGCTTAGTCTTTTAGCCCTAATCAGGTTTGCATCCAAACTATGCTAGATATCCTAAGCACTTTACTGGCCTTCAACATTCCTTCACAAGGCTGGGAGATGGAAGGCACAGTGGCACCTCTAAGGCATGTCTTGCCCAAATAAATCTTGGCACATAGTAGACATATCCATTGAATGAATTCATTTTTTTTCCATTTCTAAATCTCTGGGAGAGGGACGACATAGCCCTTATCTGATATTTTCCAATCATGGGATTCTGGTAATGAATTTCCTCCCTCTGATCTTCAATTTCTTTCTCCATAAAATGAAGATGATAATACCTGCCACACCACCCCCACCGGGTGGTTGAGAATGCTTTGTAAACCAAATAATTGAATACTTTCCAGAAAGATGGAAAATCATCTCTTTTGTTTTAGGTTCTTCGTAAAACTGTCTTGATTAATGATCATCTTTTTTAAAGTCCCAAAGCAGTTCAACTGTTGATGTCTCCATGTCTCACAAGGATTGAGTGTTCAGCTAGCCGTCCTCCTCCACTGATGGGAACAGTCAGTCATCAGCCCCCGGTGGCCTCCCCCACCAGATCTGAGCCCCTTTGCTCCAGAGGGCGGCCCTGGGCAGCTGTTCATTTCATGGTTTAAAAGATATACAGCAGCCGACCTACATTCCCTAGCTATTTTAGGTGATGAACATCACAAATGAAATACCCGCTAATTGGGTTGATAAATTTTTCATATGAAAAGAAACATTTTCCTAATGAGTCCTTGTTTGTCATTTAGCTTGTTTTAATAACAGCCTAGAAATGTAGGGAACACACCAAAAAGTTCTGCTCCAACAATGGCTATTGTTGTTCTTTTTCAGTCATGTCCGACTCTTCATGACCTCATTCAAATTTTTCTTGGCAAAAATGCTAGGGTAGTTTTCCATTTCCTTCTCCAGCTAATTTTGCAGATGAGGAAACTGAGACAAACAGGGTTAGGTGACTTGTCCAGGGTCATACAGCTGGTAAGCATCTGAGGCCAGATTTGGACTCAGGAGATGAGTCTTCCTGACTACAGGTCCTGTACTCGCTCCACTGAGTCACCTGACTTCTCTGCTCCAACAATAGAATATATTCTAAAGATGGAGTTCACCAAATACCAATGTCTTTGTTCTAGAAAATGAGATCTTCTTTGGAGAACAGCTGCAAAATCAAGGGGAGTGGGCAAAGGTGGCAAGGGGATGAGAGTGGTCACTGTAGTCAGGTTCCTTGTTATGAGATGCGTTGTTTGCAGCCACTGGTGGCAACTGTCCTCTCCCTTGGCAGGTCTGTCATCTTCAGTGGGACCGTTTGCATTTTTCTCCATGCAATGTAGTTCATAAGGGAGGTGAGAATTTGTTCCTGCAATGCCCTTTCTGAAACAGAAGTAGAAAAGCATCCCATTTGAAGAGAATTTGGAAAATGTGACAGGTTCTCAACATGTTTCCCCATGATGGTTTCAAAGTGAGTTAATTTCTCCACTCGTTCTTCCATTCAGTACATACCGAATGACAACAGTTGAATAAAGAAGATGAAACCCAACACTGCTGGAAATAAGAAACATCTAAAAAATGAGGATGTGCACAAAAGGAGTGGGAGAGGCTGGTGCTCTGTGTAAGGGAGAGAGCCATCAGAGAGGAACTTACAGTCATGTTATCAAACCCACATCAAATGAGATAAGCAGGGAAACTACATTATTCTTTGTGCCTTAGATAATGTATAAAAAGGGGGGATATAGACAGAGTGTGAATGTCTAAGCATCTCAGTTCAGAAAGGAGGGTTCACTGAGTGTCCCAAAGGCCATAGGTGATTACAGGGTCATTTTAATGTGATTCTGATAGAGAAGATAAAAAAAAAGCCAAAATGAACGCTGGGTGGGGCGGTGAGCTCCCAAAGGTTTGTGATGATTTAGGAATGAGAACACCTGGAATCTATACATATTTCTTTATGGGCCATGTTACCTATAAACACAGACCACATGGCAGGGATCAGGAGGAAGCAGAGACATTAAACACACATGCTGGATAAACCATCACCAATAAAATAATAATGGAAAGACCCAAATGTAGACTCCATAAGCACATCCTGAATAATGACACAGTAAAACAAAAGAAGTAATCATTAAAAATAATTAACAAATACATGAAAGAGAACAGGAAAATTGCATAAACAACAAACTCAAAAATGTAAAAGGGAGAGGGGTAATCCTATAAAAGTGAATGTGATGTGGTTATTATAAGAAAGTGGAGAACAAACCTAAAAGTTGGAAAGTTCCACAGAAATGATGGCTGCGAGTATTATTGTGATTGGGAGGAAGAAGAGGAGGAGGAGGAGGAGAAGGATTTATGATTTTGTATCTAATCTGTAGCAGGGCAGCTAAGTGGTACTCAGAGCATAGTGATAGGCCTACAGTCAGAGGGACTCATGTTCTTGAGTTCAAATCCAGCCTCAGATACTGCCTAGCTATATGACCCTGAGCAAGTCACTTAACGCCATTTGCCTCAGTTTCCTCATCTGTAAAATGAGCTGGAGAAGAAAATGATAATTCAGTATCTTTGCCAAGAAAGCCACAAATGCGGTCATGAAGAGTCAGACATGACTAAAAACTGGGCCAACATAAAATTTAATTGGCTGCAGTGTTCCTGAAGCAACTTCAGACCAGAATGAAGAGGCTCAATTTCTCCCTAGCTCTATAAACTTGGGAAGTTCATTTCCCCCTTTGGGCCTTTGTTTCCTTCTCTGTAAAATAAGGGATTTGAACTAGTGACCCTCTTATCTGTCTCCTCTTTCTAAATCCTATGGCTCTCCTTTCCTTCTAAATAATCCAACAAAAGGGGAACATGTGAAATTTCCTAAAAAAAATGAAAGTCAAGGCCTCTGGCAGCAGAAGGATGGGGAGATTTCATGTGCGTGCCCATTTGTGATGTGATGTCATACTATGTGCCAGGAACTGAACTGAATGCTGAGAATAAAGAAACTCAAAGTAAGCAGCTCAGATCTCAGGGTTCCCTCTCTCACAGGGGAAAAGCCTTGACCCAGTGAGTATTGAAATGCCCGAGTAAATACCAAGTGTACATGTATTTGCTTCTCTAAAGAAATTTGGAAAACAGAGTGCTAAGTGGGGCCACATCCTTCGGAGGAGTTTGGCTCTGGAAATCTGCCTCTTCCTCAGAATGAGCCTGGCTGTGTCATAAGAATTGAGGTCACCAGCATGTGACAGAGAGAACAGACAGACAGGCTGGTGCTCAAGTGCTCCTGAGAAATCCTTTTGACGGTTCATCCCTTGTGCATGCATGTGTGCATTGGGTGTCAGTGGCCTTGGGGAAGCAGGGCCCAGCAGGGAGAGGAGGATGCCTTGTCATCAAGTTGTCAGGAATGCTCAGATGAGGTCATCAGGGACATCCTGTCCTCTGGACAGGAGATTATGGAATGTTCTGATCCAGCTTTGGGGTTGCTGCTCTGCCTTGGTTGGGAATCTCTCCCCTACCTCACCACCATCAGGTCATGGGCAGTCATGGCTAGGCAGAACCCACAGCCACATGGATGCATGGGAGTGGAGAGGGATCTGGGTCTTAGAGAGCAGGTAGTGGTCTTAGAACAGGTGATAGCAGGGCTGGGAGGGGCCTGAGAACAGGGGATGTCAGGGCTGGGAGAGGCCTTTAACAAGATCACCTCTCCTAACCATACCATTTTACAGGCAGAGAGTGTGGGGCATAGGAGGGGAAGGCAGGGGAGTACAATGGATCCAGTCAGAAAGTCTGGTCTTGAATCCCAGCTTGGGTCTTCATTATTCTGTGTGACTGTGGACAAGTCACTTCTCCTTTATTCTCAATAACAGCAGAAGCTTGAACAAAGCACCTTCTTGGCATGAATCCATGCAGACCTTCTTCCTGAACTCTTGTCTTCATCTGAAAATGAGCCTGTTGGCCTGGATGACTCCCAGCTTCCTTTACACTTCTATATTTATGACTGTATAGCTCTACAACCTGGGAACATGGAATTTCAGAATGTGGAAGAAAGGGAATGAGTATCTGTTAACTACCTACTATGTGCCAGGCCCTATGCTAAGTTACAGAGATGATCTCATTTAATTCTCACAGCAACCTTGAGAAGTGGATACTATTTCCCTCATTTTACATTGAGGAAACGGGCAAACAGAGGTGATGTGATTTGTCCAGGCTCACACACGTAGTAAGTATCTTTGACTAAATTCAAATTCAATTCTTCCTGATTCCAGGTCTGGCACTCTGTCCCATGCAAATAAAAAACATTCCATTAGATTTGAAGCTTGATGGGTCCTGTTAGTCTCTACCTCAGGGGTTCTTGAACCTATTGCAGGGGGTCTTTGCATCCATGCATTCTTCAAGCATAGATGAAGAGATAGATACGTAGATGTTCTTCAGTCATTTCAGTCGTGTCTGACTTCCTGACCCTATTTGGGGCTTTCTTGGAAGATGCTGGAGTGGTTTGCCCTTTCCTTCTCTAGATTTTTTTTACAGATGAGGGAGCTGAGGCAAACTGGGTGAAGTGACTTGACCAAGGTCACACCATGAGCAAGTGTCTGAATCCAGATTTGAACTCAGGTCTTCCTGACCTGGCACTCTATTCACTATACCATCTAGTTGCCATTAGATACATAGATAATAGATGTGATAAGAAGATACACAAATGCATCTATGTATGCATGTACCTATGCATGCATGTACAAAACAGATCCAATGTGATTTTGAGTAGGGAGTATGTCTATGCATTCATGTTTGCATGTTCATGTATATATACAGGTACGCGCATGTCTTTTTTTGGTGCCTTTTGCTTTTACATCATAATGATTTCCCACCCATCCAGATATAACTCTCTCCTATGACAAAGAAAAATAAATCAAATTAAAAAATCCAATACAGAAATGGTATCTGAAAATCTATGCAATCTTCTGTCCTAGAAGGTCCTCACCTCTTTTTTTGTGAGAGAGAAAGTAGGTTGCCTTGGAAATGATCTTTCTGGCCCTGTCTATGTGGGGGTTGACTTGGGAGCTTGGCTGCTACCCAACATGAACTCAGTCAGTATTCCCCCAAGATCCAGGATCCACTTCTGACCCAGATCTTTACAATGAAGGTGCTCATGGGAAGGAGAAGGCCCTTGTGAGCAAAAGGACTAAGGGGGCGGTTGCAAGAAGATGCTGTGTTTCACATTCCTCTGTCTTTCTTTCTTATCTGATAATGTACATGTCTCCGCTATGTTGGCCTCCATCATCTTGAATCAATCATTCAACAAGTATTTGTGGAATACCTACTATATGCCAGGACTTCGGTATTCAAGTACAAAGGATGAAACTATCTCTACTCAAAATCAACTGTAATGAACCCAATGATGACATTGCTATAGGAAAGGAGCATGTCCATCAGTTCCACTTGGACTCCGTTTGCCATCCATGTGCTTATCCCAATCAGAACCTAGTTCCCTTGCGATGACCACAGGCTTTGTGCTGTCTCCTCCTTTTAGAAGGCAAGATCCTTGAAGGCAGATCTCAATTTTGTATCTGTGTCCTCAGCCCAGAGCATGGTGTCTGGCCCACAGCAAGCACTTCATCAATGGTGTTTGAGCTCAGTCATGGGGAATTCACACAGATGCCACTTTAACATTCCCAACATATCAATCTTACCTTACCCTTCTCAGACTCCTTGTCTCAAGGATGAACACACTTCACAAGCTTTCACTTAGGGATTTCCACAATCTGACTCTTACCCACCTTTCCTCTTATTTTCATGGTAATCTCCTTTATATAAGATCTTTTTAGGCCTATCTTGTCCTGCCTTCTCCAAGTCAAGTGTAAGCTCTTTGAGGGCACACTTTTGTATCTATATCCTCAGTACAGAGCACACAGCCTGACACAAAGCAAGCCTGTGATAATGCCCATCCTTCATACATTCATTATAGTCAACCTGTCTTGTTCACTATTCTCTGTTTAAGATGCCTCTTCAGCTATTTCTGTGTTTCTGTATAAATGCCCCCCCATCCCATGTTGGGAATGTATCTATTCCTCCTCATTCTTTCCTAAGAAGCTCAGGTTCTTTCAAATAATACCTCAGGTATGTCCCCCTACATGAGACCTTTCTGGATTCTCTTCCCACTACCATTTCCCACTTATTAGTAATCTCCCTCTCTTACAATTATTCTGTATCCCTTTGAATATACTTTGCATTGAGATACTTATATGTGACATATCATTTTTTAGATAAGGAGAAATCTGAGAAAGGCATATGTCTTTCTCTGGTGCTCAGAAATGCTATCAAATGCCATTTAGAAATAATTTCAAAACAGGTTATCCAAACCTTTTCAAAAATAATTCTCTGTAAATGTCTCAGATAACATAGCTACTGGCCTGACCTTAGAGGTTAGCATAAACTGTTCATGGATTGTGGTTGTGGAAAGCTAGAATCTGGACAGTGTCCTATCAACAGGGATAGTATAAAATCAATCAATCACCAAACACTGGAAGTGCCTACTATGTGCCAGATGAGGAACACATCGTACTGAGCCCTCTATTGGTTGTTACCTTATTAATTATCTAAATTTCTAGACAGGAAAAATTACTATTAATGACTAAAACATGTGTGAGAAGCATCAAATAATAAAGAAACATAAGTAATAAAAACTTTGATGACTTTGCAGCTCAAGTCACTTCACACAGGGGAAACCAGACATTGACTTCAATTCTGCTCACCAGCTGTCACCAAATTACCAGCTGTTGTTCAGCCCTGTCTTTGAACCAGTCCACTCCTGTCATATACTTGTCAGTTCAGGCACTCATCTGTCTCAACTCCCCATATTTTCAGTCTGTCTTCTCCAAACCTTGGTAGAAACCTCTTTTTCCAGAGATACTGACAACACAAAGTAGACAGAGCCCTATTCAGAGCCTGTCAGCAGTTTCAGTTTCCATAAGACTTGAACTAACAATTTTCTTCTTCTCATTGAGTTATCCAACCATAAAATGAATCACTTGTCCGACCAAGGATTCTCTCCCCTCAGGACAATCATCCCAAGTCTCAGTGACCCACTATGAGTCAAAATATCAATATACAAAGCCTTTGTGGTCCTGGCTTTCAGACATCCAGGGTTGTATTGACTCCTTTTATGGACAATATCTTTGAGAATGGTGGGCTCCCCATGGGGATCTGTCCTGGGTCCTATTGCTCTTCTCTTTTCCCTTTATATTATTTACCCCATTGATCTCAGCAGCTCAGAAGGATTCAATTGCCATCTTGATGCTGATCCTTAAAACCACTTTTCCAGCCCCAGTCACTCTGCTGAACTCTAGCCTCCCATGTCCAACTGCATGTGGACCACTCAAAGTGGATAGCCTATAGACATCTCAAACTCATGTTCAACACTGAATTCCTTATATTTCCCTCCAATACTCATAATTTATCTGTTATTTTTGAACACAGTTCTATCCTTCTGATCCTTGGTCCTCTCTCCTGACCCCCAGCCTAATCACTCCTTCCCACATCCAATCTATTGGAGATCTGACTGACTGATTCTACCTCCTGTTTATCTCTTTTATGACTGTCACTGTCACCACATTGGTGCAGGTTCTCATCATCTCATGCCTTGATTTGCAGGCAGCTAGGTGGTACAATAGAGTAGTGGATCTGGAAGACCTAACTTCAAAACTGGCTTCAGAGTGTGTGACCTTGGCAAGATTTCATCTCTTTGCCCCAGTTGCCTTCCCCAAGTCTATAAAGTATGCTTGATGATAAGACCTATTTCCCAGGGTTGGTGTGAGGATGAAATGAGATAATATATGCAAACTGTTTAACAAAGTGCCTTGCGTGTAGTAGCAATTATATAAATGTTAGTTGGCATCATCATCATCACCACCACCACCACCACCACCACCACCCCCCACCATCATCATCACCATCATCACCATCACCATCACCATCATCACCATCACCACCACCACCACCACCACCACCACCACCATCATCATCACCATTATCATCATCACCATTATCATTTCAATACCTGTTGATTGGTTTTCCTGCTTCAGATCTCTCTCTGCTATATAATCTATCTTCCATCCAGCTACCCAAGTGAATCTTCCTAAAGAATAGGTCTGATCATGTCACTGCCTCCACTCCAACTCACTAATGTCTAGCAGCTTCCTATAACTTCCAGGATCAGTTACAAAACCCTTCATTACCTGACCCTCTCCTACCTTTTCAGCCTTCTTATACCTTACTGCCCTCCATATACACTATGACCAAATCATGCTGGCGTCCTTGCTACAGGATCCTCCATATCCTGACTGAGCATTTTTCACTCCCTGTTCCCCATATCTGTGATTCCCCTCCTCCTTGTGAACATCTAGCTTCTGTGCATTCCCTCAAGTCTCACCTAAAATTCTATTTCCTGCAAGAATCCAGTTCTAGTCCCCATTGCTGATAATGCCTTCCCATGAGTTATCTCAAATTTGCATATATCTTGTTTGCTCATAGTTACTTGCATGTTGTCTCCCATATTTCCTTATGAATTCAATGAGGGCAAGGACTCTCCTAGAATTTAGCACAGTGCCTGACATACAGTAAATGCTTAATATTTGTTGATTAACTTTACTGATCCCAGACCAGAAAAAGGGTGGGGTGGAAATCCTCATAGCCCATGCAAAGACCATTTTGGTTGTAAGACTTTCTCTCTTCATCCTTTTACTGCCTCTAACTGCCCCCTCCCCACCCCAGCAGCTTCCAACAAACAGAAAAGAGGTTATCCCTGGGATCCAGCTGCCCCAGTGAGCCAGACCCCAAGGTCAAAATGACCAAAAACCCTTACAAAAAGCTAGGTTCCTTGACTAAGGGCAGACAAGAAAGCTCCAGATTAATTTTAATTCTTGTGAATTTAGTTACAAACATATGAATGGTACATGAGGATGTCTTTTCTGGTCTTAGAAACAACTCTCTGATGTGCTGTGCATCAAGATCCTATGCTAGAAAAACAAAAGAAAACATTGTTTCCTATATTGCTAACAGAACTCCATACTCATGCTGCAAACCAATGAACCTAGATCAATGCTCATGCCTGGGCTGACATCGCTGTTATAAAGAAATAAAACTATTTCATTAAAACACAATTTATATCAGAGTAAAAGATGATGCTTATAAATGGGTACCAGGCAGACACATCCACATGGTCATGGGTAAGAATCAGTCAGTTGTTACAGACTGTAATGGTAATGGTAATTTGAAGATCTTCCCTGGCCCTTAATAGGCTGGATGTAATCACATGGAACCTGTGGTTTGAGGAGTTTGCTAAAGGGTGGAGCAGAGCTGAGAGGAAGCAGAAAGTGAGCATTTAGAGCTGGGGGAGAGAGAGGACACAGGCAAGCAGACAGTTAGACTTGTGAGTGTTTGTTTATGGGAAGGCTTTGGAATGGTGTTGCTCCCTGCAGTATTATTGTGTGTCAACTGTTTTGTTGCTGTGATGAATTTGGTTTTCTGGTGTTGGGATCTGGCTTTCTGGTGTCTTAATAAATGTTTTGCTTCTGTCTTCTATATGAAAAGTCTGTTATATTTTGTGATTCAGAAATATGCTGGCATATTCATAGTAGCCATCATTGCTGTGAATATTGCTATGGTAATACACAGGCCAAGATCCATCAGAACACTCTCTACCTATCCTGCCTTCCTCTCCCTGTGGTATGGTAAGAAGAGTCACAGAAGGAGGTCACTATTCAAAAGTCCTTAGCAGATTGCCAGAGAATCTGTGTGGAATCTCTCCAGCTTCAATTCCCATTCCAACAGATACTTCCAGTTCTGAGCCTAGGCAGTATATCTCTATTTATCTTGTGTAGGACTTCTTGGTTAGTGGGACAAGTCAAAACTACAAATGTCAACATTCTTGGCAAGGGCTTAAAGTACTTCCCCCAAGGAAATCCTTAGTGTAGACTTACTGGATTTCAGGGGTCAAACAAAATAACTACTACATTCACATGAGTACATGTTATTTCCTTAAGTAGAATGTAAGCTCTCTGAGAGCATGGGCTATTTAACTCATGTCTTAGCACATCCAGTAGTTCATTGAGTAATGATCATTATTATCTATTTCTATACACCTCTCAAGCTCTCAATTTTTTCCTCATTGTAGTTCTGTGAGATGTGAGGTGCAAGCATTATTATCCCTATTTTATAGACTGAAAAATTTATGCTCTGATTTGAACAAGGGCATACACTAGTGAGTCAGGATGGGCCAGGATTTGAAGCTAGTTTTCCTAACTCTGAGCCCAAGAATTTTCCCTACTTTCCTACAAGACACTGACTACTCAGGGATATTGTTGACTCTGTCTTCATAAGAAAGCTAAAGCATTTAAGATCTGGCAGCTAAAAGAAATGGTAATACCAATTCCAGAAGTGGGATCAAGGCACCAAGTTGGAACAACTATTCACTATGTACCTTGAGGGAAACCAGCTGCTGCCAAGTAGAATGGGAAAGGATTGAGAGAAATCTGCTTCTTCCAGGTCCATGAGAGGGAAGAACCAGAATCTTTTCCAATCCCCAAACTCTAAACAAGGGTCTACATTTTGGGCCAATCCCCTGGACAGAGTCTGGAGACTTAATTGTGCATGGTGCTGAAGTGTCTGCTTCCCAACATCCCGGCTGCCTTCTTCCAAGAAAGGTTTGGGGAAGGGGATGGGCTGAGAATCTGCCAGTCTCAACTTCAAGATGAGGGAAATGTGTGATGTATTTAGCCGACATGGGGAATGGCCTCAAGTCAGTTTAGATTCTGAGCTGGAACTGGGGCAAGCTTCATTGGAATAAAGACTATTTACACTGTTCTTAAGTGTGCCAAGAGAGAATGGGCATGAAGGAGCAGAGGGATTTCATATGAATCTATGGTGGAAATGCCATCCCTGGAGACATAAGCCATGCCTGTTATCTGGGGTCTAGGTTGCTTCTGGTTTGTGGAAGTATCCAGAATGGATTTTCTTCATTTCTATGGGAAAGTTTTCAGTAATCTTTGCCTTTCTACCTTGGAGCTCAATGCCTCACAGTCAGAACTGAATAAATACTTTTTCGTTCATAATTTTTTCATTCAAGGAAAAAATGGGTGATATGGAAGGATCATGCATTGAAGGAGAGACATGCCAGGAAAGATAATGAAGCAAAATCAGAACAGCAATGAAAAATAATCTGGGTCAAGGGAAGGAGAGTGATTCAGTGGTCATGGCATCCTATCTTTAGATCTGGGAAGAGTCTTGGACATCATCTAAGAGACTTATTTTACAGAGGAAGGAATGAGAGTGAAGAGAGAAGAAAAGGCCTTCCTAGAAACAGAGCTTTGGTGGAGCGCTGGAACCCCATTCAGAAGGTTCTTCAGAGCTGATCGTTAAATTGTTAATATGAACATTTACCCCTCAGAAATCAGCCAGTGCTACAAACCAGGGCCTGATTTTTCATTTTATTGATTGTCTAGCCATAAGAAAGCGATAGAAAAAATGTTAATGATGCACATTAGACTGAAGTGTGTCCTTCAGAGATGTTTTCGCTATAGAGCTCCCTGATAAGCATTTACCAAAAACGAGCCTTCAGAGGCTGGGCTAGAGTCTGTAGCTCTTGGACGTCCAATATGGCACTGTTTCGCATTCACCCAGCCTCCCTCTCCCCTCAAAGCAGAGTCACAGAATGTGAATGTTGGAAGTGACCTCAGGTTCCAAGCAATCAAACTCAAACTGTAACCTACCTGGGAAGTGGTCAGCTGTAATCTACACAAAGATCTTGACTGGAGGGAAAGTCTCACTCTCAAGGAGCGACAAATCCTACTCAGGACCACTTCTATTGCTAAAAAAAAAGATTTCAGGATTTGGTTTTTCTAAAATCAAGACTAAATTTGCATCTTGGAAATAGCTACCCTTTATTTCTGTCTATTCCTTTAGGGACTAAGCAGAAATAGCTGAAGAGCTCCTGGAGTTGATGATCCTTCAAATACTTGCAGATAGATATCAGCTCCCATAACCCACTAGGTCTTCTCAGGTTTTTCAACCAACTCTTCTGGGAAATACATTTGAGATCCTTCACTTTCCTGGTTTTCCTGCTTTAGATACTCTAATCAATATCCTTCTAAACTCTGATGCCCCCTAATGGAACCCAATACCCAGATGGCATGGTCTGACTGGGCAAGGGAAAGGCTTAATGCCTCTTCTTTCCAAGAGACTGACTGACTCTCTTAATTTTGCCCAAGGTCACATGAGCAGTTTTGACTGACACATCACACCATTGACTCATATTGACCTGAAATTCATGAAAACCCCCAGATCTTTTACCCCCTTTCAGAAAGCTATCTAACTGCATGTCCTCAATTTTGTACTCGTAAGACTTTTGAAAACCAAACTCTAAAATTTTATGCTTTTCTCTATTCTTTTTCATCTTAGAAATTTGGCCAAGTTTCCAACCTACCAATATTGTTTGTGGTACTACCTCTGACAACCGCCGTGTTAGTTCTATATTTCCTGACTCCAGGCCTTTGGCTAAAATGTTAAATAAAATGTCTGTGCTGCTATACAAGTCAGGGACACAAAATATCAAGGGACTGAGCACAGATGCCTAGGATACTCCACTGTACACAAAGTGAGGACTAGGAATCACTAACAACTCTCAGCAGTAATGGCTATTCAGCCATTTCTCCCTGACTTTATCTGATTACACTCTCACCTCCATCTGCTGCTATCTGTGGGTTTGCTAGTGTGCATAGTTCTATGGAGCTGGTCAAACTACATGGCTGCCCAGGCTTACCCTCCTGGAAATCTATTGTATATCTGACTGACTTGTCTTTGCCCAAACTCTCACCTCTTTCTTTCTTTCTTTCTTCCTTCCTTCCTTCCTTCCTTCCTTCCTTTCTTCCTTCCTTCCTTTCTTTCTTTCTTTCTTTCTTTCTTTCTTTCTTTCTTTCTTTCTTTCTTTCTTTCTTTCTTTCTTTCTTTCTTTGTCTCTTATTGTCTTTCTCCCCTTCCTTTCTGTCTTCCTGTCTCTGTCTATCTCTCTGTCTTTCTATATGTGTCTCTTTCTCTTCCTGCACTCAATTTCTGAGCTCTGATTTTAGATTCTCTAAGACCAAATATTAGAATGAAATCTAAGGGCATTAACTAGCTATCAAGTAATCCACCATCTTCAAAATAATGAGAATAAGACAGTGCAGGACAAGGCCCTTGATAGTAGCATGTGTGTGTGTGTGTGTGTTGGGTGTCAAGGAGGCAATTCAGAGCCTATTACAATGCATAGGAGACATTCAAACATTATCCTTCACTGATACAACGCCTTGGATCATTCACTACATTATAGACATGTGAATGAAATGGACAAATTAACCTCCTTATTTTCCATCCAGTTCAGCAGTTCTTCAAACAGTCTCCATCCCCATCCCTGACATGTTATAGACTTAATTTGCTTTAGGCAGGATCTCCTCAGAAACTAGTTGGATTCCTCCAATTCTGTGGACAAGGAATGGAGAAAGTGTCAAGTACGGCAGAGTGACCAGTGCCAAGCATGCAGGCACATGGTCTGTTCTCCTAGACTTGAGGGTTCTCTCTTAGGGAGGGAGAGACCAGTGTTGGACCTTGGTAGATAAATCTTTCTTGTCTTCTTGGTGCTCCCAATATCAAAGATATGAAGAGTACCTGAGATCACCAGTGAGGAGCTTGTATGACAGGGTAGGAAAACTTGCTATTTGGGGCCAGAAGATGGCAATGAGAATCTTGGCCTGTGTCACTCACTGTGTGATGCTGGGAAGTTCAACCCCCTTCTTTGAGTTTCACTGTCCTCATGGGAAAAATGAGTGCTTGGACTGGGATAATCTTGAGGCTTTCTTCAAGTTCAGAACCTTGTAGGGGTTTTTCACAGATGTAATAAATGACAAAAGGGATAACTCTAGTTCTGTTGGGTCTAGATGAGCCTAGACTCCAATATCTTTGAAGGTGGTCTAAATCCAAATCGTCAGAGGCCACTTGGCCTCTTTCCTATCTCAAAAATCAAGTGTATGGGGCTCAGAGACAGGGCTGAACTAGACCAAAGGGCTGCTTGTAGCATCATATCTGGTCTGATAGAGTGTTTGACTCTGAAAATCAGATAAAAGACTGGGTTCTATGTTCTAAAGTTCCTTCCTGATCTAACATCCTTCTCTGTTCGGAGACTCCTCCTAGTTCTGACATTCTGTGTTCTAATACTTCTTAAATGACGTTTTGGAGACAGCTTAGGAGGGCAGTGGATAGAGTGCTGAACCCAGAGCAAAGAATACCTGAGTCAAAGCCTGTCTAGAAACATTTACTATCTTTGTGGCTCTGAACAAGTCAAAAAGAAATCTCAATCTGCCTCAGTTTCTTTCTCTGTAAAATTGGGATAATAGCCTCTGTTTCTGAGAATCATTGTAAGAGAAAAATGAGATCATAATTTTAAAGTGTCATATTATCCATAAATAATTATATAAATATTGTTTTCTATTTCAAGTTTCTTTCAGTTTTGACATTCTAGTTTACATTTTCTACAAAACCTCTGATTTTGAAATTATCTGTTTTAAATCCCTTGCTGGCCTGACATTCTATGTTTTAAAGTCCTGTCTAGACCTGAAATTCTCTGGACTGCATCTAGGGCCATCTCCAGTTGTCCTGATCTACATATTTCTACTGAACCTAGATGCCTTCAGAGGAGAAAGTGAGGCTGGTGACATTGCACAGCCCTCCCTCACTCAAATCCAATTCAATCGCAAGTCATGGCATCACCTCCCTGCTGGTCATCTTGTAGAATGAAGGATAAAAAACAAAAAACAAAATACCAACCCTTCTCTGACAGTCTCTGAGTCCATGATTCAGTGTCCTCAGGCAGTGTGGTGACTTACTATGCTTTTGTCTAGGTGTGAGCAAGCCCTAGACCTCCCCTTCAATCTCATGTATTTCCATATGTGCCTCTATGTTCCACTGAAAATTGTCTGAGGATTTATGGACACAGCAACTGGCTTCCACTGGAAAACCCCAGCCTCCCTAAGCCTCTCTTCCCAATAAGGGATGTACCTGAACGTCTTTTGATGAAATACTCTGTATAATGCTTCCTCCTGCTCTGAACTGTGTTATTCATGGGCTGGCTGACTGACAGGACCCAGCCCTTCCACTGGAGACTTTGCAGGCTAGAGTAATTGCACTCTAAAAGAGGCAGGTAAGTTACAAATGCTGTGTCTGTTACATTGATGGGAACTAACTCCTCCCTGCCTGAATAAACTGCTTACCAACAATAGAAGAGAAAGAGCATAGATTCAGTGTTCAGTGTGCAACAAGGACTTTGCTGATCTGTTTTCTTATTTGACTCTTAAAGTACTCTTGGGAAGGAGGCAAGGTGCTGATTCTAACCCCCAATTTATAAGTGACAGAGCTGAGGGTAAGGTTGGGGAGTAGGAAGGCTGTCAGTCTTGGGCTGAGAAGATGTTTAGTCAAACTCTCTTGCTACATATACTTTCTGAGACAGTTTTCTCTTGTGTAAAACTGATACAGTAATACACTAATCTGGGCTGCTAGGGGAAGCCACAATGCAGAGTGAAAGACCTGGAGTCTGGAAGATTCCTTTTCCTGAGTTCAAATCCAACCTCAGATACTTACTAGCTGTGTGATCCTGGGAAAGTCACTGCATCCTGACTGCCTCTATAAAGTGCCTTCTTGAAAATGAGCTGGAAAAGTAAATGGCAAATCACTCCAGTATCTTTGCAAAGAAAACCCCAAATGAGGTCACAAAGGGTCAGACAAAACCAAAGCAACTGAATAAAAACAAAAATTACCCAAATAACTCCCTGGAAAGGTAGGTATGAGAAGATTTCTGTCTAACTCTTTAAGGGCCATGAGAATGAACATCATTAAGTGGTTTAGCGAGGGTTGTGATAATAACATCAACATTCCCAATTCTGTTGTCCTTTATGAATGATCATTTTGTCATGAAACTACCATGAAGTAATTGGTGCAAATATTATTATAACAATTCTGTAAACTGGGAAAGTGACACTCAAGAGAGATAAGTGAAGTTGGCCAGGGTCACACATAAGGAGGCAAACATAAGCCATTTATTTCTAAGACCAATGATCTTTCTTATGCTTTAAATAAATAAAAGGTTAGGGAAATGATGATGATGGTGGTGGTGGTGATGATGTTGATGATGGTGATGATGATGGTGATGGTGATGGTGGTGGTGATGATGTTGATGATGATGGTGATGATGGTGGTGGTGATGATGTTGATGATGATGTTGATGATGGTGGTGGTGATGATGTTGATGATGATGGTGATGATGTTGATGATGATGGTGGTGGTGATGATGGTGATGATGATGGTGATGATGTTGATGATGATGGTGGTGGTGATGATGTTGATGATGATGGTGATGATGGTGGTGGTGATGATGTTGATGATGATGGTGATGATGGTGGTGGTGATGATGTTGATGATGATGGTGGTGGTGATGATGTTGATGATGATGGTGGTGATGATGATGTTGATGATGATGGTGATGATGGTGGTGGTGATGATG
>CM053597.1:225413107-225443600 GCA_028646575.1 Pseudocheirus occidentalis
ATGATGTTGATGATGATGGTGATGATGGTGGTGATGATGATGTTGATGATGATGGTGATGATGGTGGTGGTGATGATGTTGATGATGATGGTGGTGGTGATGATGTTGATGATGATGGTGGTGATGATGATGTTGATGATGATGGTGATGATGGTGGTGGTGATGATGTTGATGATGATGGTGGTGGTGATGATGTTGATGATGATGGTGGTGATGATGATGTTGATGATGATGGTGATGATGGTGGTGGTGATGATGTTGGTGATGATGGTGGTGGTGATGATGTTGATGATGATGGTGATGATGACGGTGGTGGCGGTGAATGATGATGATGAGGATAGCATTGATGCAACACTTCTAGGTTTGCAAACTACTTCACAAATACAATCTCATTTGATCCTGACAACAGCCCTAGAAGGTATGTGCTATTATTATCTCCATTCTACTGATAAAGAGACTGTGGCCAGGGTTCAGAAATAGCTGTTGCAGGATTGCATTCAGGTCTTCCTGGCTCTAAGTCCTGTGCTGTATGTACAATGTTCCACCTAGCTGGTTCCCAAAGACGGTCTGATTCTCAATTCTGGAAATGTTTCTCAAAAAGAATAATCACTCTGACTTTTAAGGCCTTAAACCAGCATGATTCAAATACAAGCTTGTTTAGAAGTAGCTGAATTGACCTCATGAGATCTCCAGGCCCTTTCTTATAATAGAATTGAAAGATTGTTAAGTTTCAGCTCTCTCTCCTCTGCCTTAGACTCAAGAAGACAAACAGAAGTCAGCCCATGTTCTCCAGGAGTTCCTTTTCTATAGGGGAGATGACACATATGGAAATTTGCATCTGCCAGTTATATGGAAAGCTCCCATAGTACTTGGAGTGGGGGGGGACACCCATGGAGGGTATAATAATGCTCCTTCTTTAACATGCCCCTTTTAAATGTCCCTTCACTAATGAAATCAAATGGGGTTTTGATATTGAATCATTTGACAATTTCAGACTTTTTGTTGGCAAAGATTTTCTTGCTTAGCTCTTCAGTACTTGTGCCTCTAGCCCTTGTAAGAGTGGTAACCAGGCTGTGTCTCCACAGTGGTTGCTTTCCAGGATGATGGCTGAGTACCTTGGACTGGAAGCATTGCTCTTTCTTCTAAGAGATATTGGGTTCAGGGTCATAAGTCATCTCCACCAAGGTCTAAGAGATAATATTAGTCAAAATGATATTAGATATTATGGTGAAGGTGGTTTGGCTTGCCCAGTGCATGTTGTCTTCTGTCTCTCACTCAGGGTGACTTGATGCTAAGAAGTCCACTAATCATGGGCCCCTAGATTTCAGAGGTAGAAGAAACCTTAAAGTTCACTTATTCACACCCTATCATTTTGCAGATAAGGAAATGGCCTAAACAAGCACTATAAAGTGATTGGTTCAAGGTCATACAGTTATTAATTGGAAAATTTAGGATTCAAACTCAGGTTCTCTGAATGCATATCCAGAGCTTTTCTGTGAATTCCCACAGCATTTATACATTGACCCCCAGTTTCCAACCGTCATTACTCTGTCCTAATTATTTCATGTGGATCAGTCTCACCTTGTCAGCTTCTGCCCTAACTCAACATAATCCAGCATGTAGAATGGTACCTTGGACAGAGCAATAATCCAAAGTCATTGAAGCTGGGTTCAGTTCCCATTCCTATCCCATACTATGTTTGTTTATTGTATCAGCAACACGATATTCACGGCTCCCATGGTGGATATGAATATGCTGGTATAGTTGTGAATCACAAAATGTAACAGGCTCTCCACATGGAAGGCAGAACCAAAGCATTTGTTCAGACACCAGAAAACCAAGTCCCAGGACCATAAAGTCCAAATCATTATGATAACCACGAAGTTGGTATACATAGTTAATGCAGCAAATACCTGTGTTCCCAAGCCTTCAAAACAAAACAGGCTGCCTCAAGCAAGGATCCTCCTCTTTCACTCACTTTCTCAAGCAAGGATCCTACTCTCCTCACTCATGGTAGCTCCTTAGCTTCCATGCTGCTGGCTGCCAGCAGTTCCAGCTCCCAGCAGTTCTCATTCCCAGCAGCTCTGGCTGGCTCTCAGAAGTTCTCAGCAGCTCTCTGAAGAAGGTCTGGCTCTCTAGCTTGGACTTTTCCTTATTTACGGTATTGACTCCTCCCTGTTATGCCCTTTCCTATTACATCAGCAAATTCATCCAAGTGGGATTCTCAAGTTCTGGATCTTAATACTTGACACAACCACGAACTTGAAACAAGGTGCTAAGTACCTGTTTCCTTGCCAATACAAGGGGCATGGAAGATCTTCAAATCCCATTACCATTACATTTATGAACACCCTATTCTCCTGGGGTGTTAATGTCCTTGTCTATAAAATGACAAGTTTTTGCTTGATGGCCTCATAGAGAGTTTCAAACACAAATTAGTTATGTGACCATGGGCCAATCTCCTGGCCTCTGTGAGAACTGGCCTCCTCAGCTGTATAAACAGGATTCTAACACTCCTTACTGGTGGGCAGGGGACATAACGGATATAGCAGTAGACCTGGAGTCAGGAAGACTCCTCTTTATGAGTTCGGATCTGGCCTCAAACACTTATTAGCTGTATGACCTGGGCAAGTCACTTCACCCTGTTTGCCTCAGTTTCCTCATCTCTAAAAATAAACTGGAGAAGGAAATGTAAAACCAGTGTAGTATTTTTACAAAGAAAAACCCAGAAGGAGTCATGAAGTATTGGACACAATTGCAAAAAGGACCTAATGACAATCAGTTGGTGATTAGGGTCAGATGAACAATGCCTCTAACTTAGAGGCAGGGAAGACTTCCAGAACGCCATTGTGAGTATTGGGACCTGGCCAGATAGATCAGGCCAGAACTGCTTTCTAAGGAGTCTGATTTTCCCATCTAGAAAATAAAAGTGGTTGGTCCAGATGAACTCCAAGGCCCCTTCTAGCTCTTTATCTATGATCTATGACAAGTAATCTGAATGTTACACATATTTCCTTGTTTGATTCCTGTTTGGGTTGTAAGCTTTGTTATTTTCAGGGTTGTGGTCTGAGCTAGGAAGTTCAAGAAACTGCTATTGTTATTTTTTCCTCGGAGTTCTTTTTGCCCTTAAGTCAAGTGGAATTAAGAGCATTCAGCTATAATCCTGCCCCCCCCCCCAGGTAAACTCTGCCCTAAATAGACTGATAATAATAACTTTGATTGCTAATAACAATGATGGTGAAAGCCAGACCTTTGCAGCACATAGTTGTCTGATATTGTGTAGTCCTCATAGCAGCTCAGTGAGATTATTAAGGAATGATTTTTCCTTTTTCTGTTATACTTGAGGACCTATCTAGTTATAAGGCATGTGGGCAGTGTGACTCAGTGGAAATACTGCTGGATTTAGAGTTAGTGGATCTGATTCAAATCCTGGTTTTGTCTCTGTAACCACTTCACCTTTCTTTATAACCTTTCCTTATCTGTAGAATGAAAACATTGAACTCAGTTGCCTGGAAGACTCCTTCCAGCTCTAAAAAGCCACAAAATAAAACCAAAAATTTCTTCTGATTTTTTAACTCAAGACCTTTAGACTACAATCCAGCATTTTCATTGCACAGGTTATTAGATGGGATTACTGGCAAAAGTTGATGAGATTAACAAATCACTTATAATGCACCCTGAGTACTTTTTCGAAGTAACATCTTATGCAAATCCAGTAGTAGGATATTATCATTATTATCCACTTTAATTACACGAATGTGAAAGCAAACTTGGAATGTCACTATAATGATACCATAATTACTAATGCCTTTGGTAGATAAAGCAACAGAAATGATGTTGCCCTGGGGAGGCTGCTGTCTTTGGGAACCAGAAACAAGTGAGAACATAAGCTTTGTTTCATTCTGAGATTGTTCCTCCTCCCCTGTCCTAGAAAATCTGCAGAAAAATTGTGATTCTCCTGTTGAAAGATGTTGTTTAAGGGTGAGGGTGAAGTTGCTGTTGCTGTTATCTCTTTCTCATCTTGGTCAAAGGAATTCAGCTAGAAATAGTTCAAGAACAAGCTATTATTCTTCATATATTTAATTCTTTATACAGATGGATATAAATTGTAAAAATTAAACTGAAGTTTTAAGATATAATCTTGTCTTCTGGAAGCTTCCCTGAAATATATTTAGAATGATACTTAAACACATAAGATGATGTGGATGATCTGTAGTTAATCTATTCCCATGTGGACTTGTTTATGGGGTCTTTTTGATTTGGCCAGCTTTCTAGAGTTTCCAAGATTTTCATGTTACTTTACATGTAATTTGGAGGGGAAGAAGAAGTCATGATTTTTTAAACTAGAGGTTGTATTTTTATACATGTAGGGAAGTTTCAGTGAGAACTCTCTGTTGCTGCAGGCACCTGAAATACAGCATATAGTCTTACAGAATTTTCTAGGGGCTTTGAGAGGTTAAGTTATTTTCACAGGGTTGTGAAGGTGCTACGCATCAAAGGTGGAACTTGACCTCAGGTTTTCCTTTTTCTGAAGACAGCTGTCTATGCACTGCAGCACAGGTGTCCATCACCATTCTCATTGACATTGTCATTACTGTTGTCATCTTCTAATGTTTATCTATAGGCTTGAAGTGTGGAAATATGTTCTTCCAATTTTTCAAGAAAAAAATATCTTAGAGTGAAATGAGTTCTTTCTTTTAAAAAAATTTTTTTTGAAATGAGTTCTTTTAAGGGGTAGAGAGTTTCTCATCACCAGAGGTCTCCAAACAAATAACAAGTGTTCACTTGTTGGGTACATTACAGAGAGAACACTCATTCTGGTATGAATTTTAATTAAATGGTCTCAACCTACATTGTAAGTTAATGATCTGTTCTTTGTCACTTTTTCCATTTATTCCCTTTTCTTTTGTCTCAGTGCCGTTGATGAGCTTTTTGACTCTTGGAATCTTCACCTCTTTGAGTTATCTTGAAAAGTGATCAGTGAATATCTTTAAAATTGTGATTTCCTGCTGAGGTAATTTCTGGGCTCTGTTGACCTCCTTAGTGTCATAAGTGTTTGATATCACTTCATTTTTTTTTCTTCTGAGAAGGAGTGATCATCAAAGTCAATGTTTTTACTTTTATCCATTTCCCATTTTTCAGTCAACAGCTTGCTTGAAAATGTTAAAATGGAGTTGTAAGTCCTTTGCCTTTTTTTCATCTTGATTCTTCCTTTTAACTTGATATCATTTTGACCTTTTCTCTAGTAAAACTTCTCCTCTGACAGCACATTGAAGAATGGAGATGACTCTGAGCTCCTGAAAAATCATTCTAACAGAGATGAAATTCATTTTGGAAGATTCTGCTAAGCCCCCAAAACTTCAAATACAGTGGTGGTAACAGACAATATCTGTTGGGAAGAGACCTGCATGGATAAAATGAAGGAGAGCCACAAACATGATGAGACATCAACCCGGAAAAAGGTCAACAAAGAGCACTCTGTCTTATGTGTTCTACCTCCTTTTCCAAAAAATGATTGTATGCAAGAGTCCAATGAGGAGAGGGAGGGTTCTAAGAACCACTCAGTCAGCCAACAGACATTTATGAAATTCCTACTATATGTTAGGCATTGTGCTAAGTTATGAGAATGCAAACAAAGGAAAAAGACAGCCCCTGCCCTCAAGGAGCTCACAGTCTAATGGGGGAGATGAAACACAAACAACTATGTACAAGTAATGTATAGAGAGGATAAAATAGGGATAATAAATTTTTTGACACTAGAATTTTTGAACCATTTAAAAACATGAATTTAATTATTGTTACTCTAGAGGAAACGTAGTATAAATTATAGAGTCCTGAACTTGGAATCAGGAAAATGGGGGTAAAAATTCATTTCTGAAGCTCTCTGGACCTTTACCATTGAGTTGGTGACTTTCCCATATCAGTGCTGCTAGAAGAGAAGTTTCCCAGGACTTCTCCACTATGTCATACATAGATGGATTGCTTCAGTGGAGGAAGCCCATGCATGACAGGTGCTTCTCTCTGCTGATTCAATCACAGCTCTTTTGCATGCTCATTTATTTTCTTTCTTTAGTGACTAATGAACTGTTGCAATGTTGCAAGAACTGAGTCACATAAATATTAACAAAATAATCAGCAAGAATTTATGAAGGGCCTACTATGTGTCTTAGATGCTGTGAGGTGGGCACTGTAGATTTACAAAGACTTAGAAAATTTTGACTCATAGTAAGGTTATGTTCTAATAGACAAGACAGAAAGGTACATATAAAAATATGTACAACATAAATTCAGAAATAATCCACATATGTATGCATATGCATGTAATCATATACGTATTGTGTATTTTAGCATAGATATATGCAGATATCTCTATCTGTCTAGAGACAGAGAGATTGAGTGATAGGTGTTTCAGTGATAGAATACTGAACCTGGTTGCAGGAAGGGAAGAGAATAATAATTCCTATAAAACCTACTATGTTCCAAGAACTGTGCTAAGTGCATTGGCAAACATTATCCTACATGATCCTCTCAGCCACCTGGAGTGGTAGGTGCTATTATTATCCCCTTTTATCACAATTAGGAAACAGAGACAAACAGAGGATAAGTGATTTGACCAGGATTACCCAATTAGTGTTTGAGGTCAGATTTGAACTCAGGTTCTCCAGCCTCCAGGCCCAGCACTCTCTCTATCCATTATACCACCAGCAGCCTCAAGGAAGACCTGAGTTCAAAAACTGCCTCAGACATCTACTAGCTGTGGAAACTTGGTCAAGTAACAATCTCACTCTGCCTCGGTTTCCTCAACTGCTAAATGGGGATAAAAAGAGCATCTATGTGCCAAAGTTATTGTGAGGATAAAATGGAATAATACTTTTAATGTGCTTTATAATCTTTAAAATGTTACATAAATACTAGTTTGTTGTGTACACCTCCAAAATACTAAGTTTGGGAGGGAGAACACCAACAGTTGGGAGGGATAAGGTGAAGTTTCCTCCATTAGATGCACCTAGGATATATCTTTGTGAGGGTGAGAGAGAGGGATATTTTAGTACAGCTGTGGCAGAATGTCCAGTTTAAATCAGAGAGAAAGGAGATAGAGTTGTCCCAGGTAAGGAAGGAATAGAGAGGAGAGTTTGGCTAGGTTAGAGAGTGAGGGATAAGGTAGAATAATGTCCAACAAAATGGAAAAGATAGGTTAGAACCAGGTTGTATAGGACTTTAAAACCTATACAGAATTTTCTATTTCACCTTAGACGCAATAGGAGGTCACTGGAATTGGTTGAATAGGGGAGTCATGTGCAAAGAGCTTCGAGTGAGGGAAAGTGCTTTGGCAATAGCACTTTGAATGGACTAGAATGGGGACTTCAAAATTAGAAGGATGCTACAATAATCCAGGTGAGAGATGAGGAGAATTTAAGGTTGTGTATGGCTGTATAGAAGGGGTCAGATACAAGAGAGGTGATGGAGGTAGAAGAAACAAGATTTGGCAACTATTAGATGAGTGCATTGGGGAAGGATGAGGAGTTCTGAGAGACTAGATGGAAAGTGAGGCTTTCTCTAAAGACAAAGAAGCTTTGGATGAAGGGTTTGGGGAAAGGTAATGAGCTCAGTTTGGGGCATGTTGAATTTAAGATGTTTGGGGGACATCCAATTTGAAATGTACAATGAGCAATTGGTAGTCTGGGATTGAAGTTTTAGGGAGAATGGTGCTGGGTATTTAGCTATGCGAGCCATCAGTATAGAGATGGTAGTTAGACCTATGGGTCTTCAAAAAGAAAGCGTAGAAGGCCCAGGTCAGGACCTTGGAGAACACCCACAGTTGGGAAATTGATGCAGAGACTAAGAAGGACTGGACAGATAAGTAAGATGCAAAACAAGTGAGCAAAATGTCACAGATACACACACACAAGAAGAGAGTATTCAGGGAGAGACGGTAGTCAACAACATCAAATGCAGCTTATTGGTCAAGAAAGATTAGGGAATTAGTTTTGGCAACTAAGATACGACTGGTAGCTGTCAAAAGAACAGTTTTAGCTAAGTGATAGAGTCAGAAGCCACATAGCAAAGGGTTGAGGAGAGCTATGGCTCAGTGTAGCTCTGGTCCCACTTGGACTTAGGTTTCTTTCTTAGAGGCTAATGAATGACTCAGAATCCCCTGTGGCTCATACATTATTCCTTATATAAAAGACATTTCTCTGTCCCTTTGGGAATCTCTGAATTCAGCTTACTTCTAGGGTATTCAAAGCAGCCTATTCTCTCTCCACCGATAGACCCAGGCATAAATGGATTTAGACTTGAATCCATTAGCTAGGACAAGGTCAGTAGAGAAGGCCTCACAATGTGGGTGGATTAGGAGCTTTTTAAGGGGAAGACAGGGATATTCCCTCCTTGGAATTTTAACCTTCCCAACCCCACTGATGCTTCTGCTCCTTGTACTTTATACAGTTCTTTGTCTGCAAGACCCAGCCAAGTTGTCATAGCTCCCACCAATGATATTTTGCTCAGGAAGCCTCAGACACTAGCCCCGAAGCTGAAATCATGACAGTTGCCATTACAAATATACTATTCACCATTTCCGTACAGATGCTTCATTATCCCCATACACTATCTTCCTTCTTTATCAGGCTTTTCACTTTCCTCCAATCACTACTGACAATGCGCTAAGCAGATGGCCACAAGATCAAGAAATACCCCCCTTTTTCTCCAAACAATACCTCTGTTCTTGGCCCACTGACTCAATGGAAATAGAATTTTTTATATTGGACAAGCTTGCTGTAAGATTCCCTCTTTAAATGAAGCTAAAATGCATAAAGAAGTTGCAGACAAAGAAAGGATGACCCTTAGGATCTTGTTGTTGGATCCAATGAAGGAATTGAAGGAAATATTTTCATTTACATGCAAGGCAACCCTTGTTCCCCCAGAACAACAACGTAATTACACAACTTCAAGAGACATTTGGTGATCCTGCCTTTCATTGCCCAGGTTGAATGTAAGCAAAGAATTAGCCAAACCCAAAGTCAGGAGAGCCATTTTAACATATGTATCACCATCTATCTCAATAAATGGAATACAGGTAATATTTGGAGGAGTTGTCAAGATTCTTTAAATAATCAATATTTGTTACATGCCTAACGCTACAGGAGGGTGATAAAATGAGGCAAAAGACAGTACCTGGTCTCAAAGAACTCACAATCTAATGCAGGAGACAACATGCAAACAAATGTATATAAAACAGGCTTAACAAAGGGAAGTCACTAGATTTGAGAACAGTTGGGAAAGACTTCTGGTAAAACATGGAATTTTAGTTGAGACTTAAAGGAAAGAAAAAATTTACAGTACTCTAATATTCATTGATTTCAATGAAAAAAAAGCATGGAGAAGGGACTGAAAAATATGGGGGAAATTGTGGTATGGGATTAAAAAATGAAGCACAAGCCATGCAAAGTATACAAAAGTCAGGCATATATGCATATATATGGAGCATTTATCTACACACACACTTGTAATATATGACATATATAACTTCTTCACAAAGTGAAAATATGAATATTCATCAAAGCAACCTTATCTGATATAGTAGACAGAAGATAGAAAGCTCAGCAGATTGTACAAAAGAAAAGCAGTCATTGTTATTATTTTATCATAGTTAATAACCACATTCTTTTAAAACAAATTTACAAGCAGTTCAGAGTTTGTGGTTTAGTTCATGTTTTCATTTTTGTTTATTTAAATCTTTGTTGACGATTACTTAGCATTCAATAAAAGAAAATATTTTAAGGGGAAAAAGCCAGAACCAGTGGCTTGGTGCCAGGGGATCTCTTCTAGAGCTGATTTTTCCAGTACCCAACTCTGTCCCTTTGTGGGTAATGTGGGCCCTGTCTCTATGCCTGTTTCTTTATCTTCCCAGTGAGTGGGTTGTGCTGGTTGGGCTCTTGTCTTTTGTCTTTGGATCACTAGTATGTAGCATAGTACTTTGCACTTAATGAATGAAGGATGAATTGAATTGAAATGAATAGCATTACAGGGGAGTACAGTGGAAACCAGACTAGGAGATGAGTTCAAATTCTAGTTCTGGTGTTTACTGTGTGTCCTTGGTTAAGTCCCTTGACTCCTCTGAGCCTCATTGTCCTTATCCATAAAAGGAGAGTTTTCCAGCTCTAGATGGATGATTCCATGTGCCCATCGATTCAACTGAACAAAAAAAAATGTGCAGTATTAAGTTCAGGTCAGTTCTTAGCTGATAGAACTCATGAAGGGGAAATCACAAATGGCATGAGGCCAAGAGAATTTGAAGCCAAATCTTGGCCCTGCTCATTAGCACCTGTGTGAACTCAAGAGTGTAATTTCCTTTCTCTAGGGCCTCAGTTTCCTCATGTGTGAAAATAGAAGAGGAGTTGTATTAGATAAAGGCTAAAGACCCCTACAGCTCTGAGTCCTGTGACATGATGATATTATGCAAGTCTTATTTGATGGGGACCTTAGCACCTCCCTGGTTCAATCCTTTCATTTCACAGAGAGGAAAAATGAGGCTAAGAGAGAAGAAGGGGCTTCTCCATGGTTACATAGGGGATATGCTGATGAGATAGAGAACACAAGTCTCCTAAGTCCCAGCCCTTTTCCTATGACCCAGAACTCTGAGGGGTTAAGTGACCATCCCAGATTTTACCTCCTGATTCTGAGGATGCCCATGGAAAGTTGTCATTACCAGACCGGTGAGGGAAGCTAAAAAAATCAAATCAAATCAAGTCAAAGAACCAAGAGGCAGCCTCTACAGAGACAGGCCTGACAAATATCCAGGGCTGAAACACAGCAAAATGGAATTCAGGAGATGGCAGTTTTTCTTACAGTCAGAAAATTGGCATTTCAGTGTAAACTTAGATTTTACTATAAAAAAGACTTTTTCTGCCTGCAGAGAAAATTAATAGCTATTAAAAATTTTACCCAGAGTAAGTAATGTTGTTATTTTCTCCACAAAAGGCCAAGTTGCACTAGAAACGATAAATTCTTCCCTGAGGGAGTGGTCCAGTGTTGGGGCATGTAGAAAGGAGGGCAGCATCTGGTCAGTGACACATTAAGCATCCCCCTCCACACATATACACTCCAAACCCCATGCCTGTTGGAAGCCTCCTCCCCTGGGCAACAGGTCCCCTATGGGACTGGCCAGTGCTCTGTGAATATGGCTACTTGGTCCTGAGGGACCTTGTGAAGCAGCTGCAACATCCCACAAAGTTCCTCTTGGTATTTGGAAACAATGATCTCAAATCGAAGACTCAAACAGAGTCTTTCCAACAAATGGGCCACCAATCTTTTCACTTTGGATTTGGATTTGGATTTGGATGATGATGATGATGATAATGAAAGACAATATTGTGAAGTGAATAAAGAGTTTACTGTCTATCCCCAAAACCTGGCTTTAAGCTCCTCCTTTGACAAATTCTCCTGTATAATCTTGGTCAAATCTCTTAACTTTTCAGTGATCTTGTCAATTCACGAAGTTTCAGTTGTAGATCAGGTTCTGATCTGAATTAGTAGATGGAGTTTCTTCCCTGGAAGTTTCACACACCAGCAAAATTGTAAGTCCAACAGAAAGTAATAATAAATAATAAATAATAATAATAATAGCAATTACTGTTATGCTACTATTTAAAACCAAGAATGTATGTAAATTGCATAGTTGATTCAGGCAGTCAGAACCCTATGTTTTCTGTATTTCCTTTGAAATTCAGGGTGCTGACTTTTCCCCTGAACTAGTGGATGTAATTAAAAAAAAACATTTTTGACCCCTTGAACAGATAGCTTTCCTAGTAAAGCAGATCTAAGAACCTGTGCTAGCAGCCATCCTGGGAATGCCACTGTGGTTGTCTCTCCAATGCCTTCTCAGATGCTTCCCTAGAATTCAACAGGATCCTCTGGCATCACCCAACTGTGCAGCCCAGTGTAAGTTCTGACAAACTCTCCTAAGTGGCAAAGACTTTAAGAACAATCCCCCTGATGGCCTGGGTTGTTGCTCCATGCTCTTGACTGGCAAAGAATTATTCCTGTGGATGAATGGATTGAAAAAAGATCCACTTCGAGCTGACTCTTTGCTCCCCAACAACCATCTCCAATTTCTTGAGAGGCAAAGAGGTGAAGTGGAAAGAATTTAACCTTCTAAGTCAGACAACTTGTATCTAGATCCTGGTTCTGCCACTTCATCCTGTGTGACCTTAGGTAAGTCTATTCATTCCTTAGCATTCATTTTCTTCATGTGTATAATGAGTAGATAAATGACCTGAAAGATCCCTCTCAATCCTAAACCTATGACTCTATAACACTTTAAAGTGTATGAAACTCTTCTTTCTCCATAACACAATGAGGTCATTAGTATGAGGATTATTTTCATTTTATAGATGAGGAAATTGAGAATCAGAGATGTGAAAAGACTTTCCCAAGGGCCTAGACTTTGAAAATATCAGAGGGAGGGAACAAACCCCAGGTCTCTTTTGACTCCAGGAGTATTCCTCTCCTCTACTCCCCTAACCTGCCTTGAATGTGGTTACTTGATCCTGAGGGACCTTGTGAGGCAGCTGCAACATCCCACAAGGTGCCTTTTGGTGTTGGGAGACAATGATCCCAAATTGAAGACTCAGTAGAGTCTTAAGGAATGATGGTACATTGAGGATGGAGCTAATTGAGTACAAAGTAGGAAAGGACATTGAGCTTAAACATTGGGTTGAAATAGGGTAAAGATGAATTCAGAACAGATTTGTGACCACTGTTCCCATACTATCTGTGGGTGTGGTGGGAAGGAGAGCAGACTACAGTATTGAGAGCTTGCTTGGATTGGGAAACAAAAAGCATAACTGATAAATGCGTTGGAGTTGAATCTGAGAAAATCAACCTAGTAGACCATGGCCCTAACCTTCCAGAAGGGAGACCTAGGGTGTATCTCCAATTTCTGCCACTTATTAGCTCCAGTATTAGCAGAACAGCCAATGGGGGTCCTAAATGAGAGGCTCTCCCATGCTTCCTCTTGACTGTCACCCTAATCTCTGGAAGGTTCTGCTTATGAATCCCAATGTGTAACAAGCCCTACCAAGCTGAGAAGGCTGTTGGATGTCTATGAGATTGATTGATTAACTAACTGATTGATTCATTTATTTGTTTGGAGAGGAGGAGAAGCATATAGCAATTCATGGACACAAAGTGGCTATGGAATCAGAGGATCTAGGGCAGTTTCTGCTACTTGCTCTCTTTTGGCTTGGAGCAATCCCTCCAGGGTTAATCCTTCCAGGATTCAGTTTCCTTATTTGCAAAACAAGGGCATTGGATAAGATGACTTTATAGTCAGCTTCTGGATCAGAGTTCTAGGACTCAGAAGCTATAATATAATAAAGCCATGGTTCCCATTTATTGAGTTGTTGAACCACTTTTGGATTTGAGACAATTGGCTCAAGGAGTTGAGGTAAATATTCTCTCAGGTCACATTAATCAGCAAATAATTACCCAATTGTATTAATGTGTTTTTTTCATCTGTGTTAACAAGCATATACACGTTTGAAGCATTACAGATTTATTTATTTGGTGACTAAAACTTTTATGGTTATGCTCACAAGGATTTTGCTGTCCATGTATTAGTTACATCAGACTCTGACCACTTCTGACAAATTGCAATTTGTTCCTGCAGTTTCTCGACTTGTAATCAAACTGTTTCTAAAGCTCCGCAGGGCTTTTGATATTCTACTGCAAACTGATTCTCACTAGATGTTCAGACACACGTGCAAACCCTTTTCTGCATTTTGTTCACTGAACCAGTCATTCCCTCATTCCCCTTGTTAGCATGGAATCTTACATCACCAGCTGTGTAATCAGATGATCAAGAGGTTGTAATATGTGCTTTCTTATAGTCAAATTTCAGGCTGTTTGTAAACCATGATCACTAGCGTACACATTACCATTCATTTTGAAACCATCCCAGACCATCACAAATGTTCTGCATAAACAAACATTGTATGTGTAGTTTGAAGGCTGTTTTATGATTTAAACTTTTCCTTCATTTACGTTGATATTCATCTATTTGGTGGATTTTTAAATTACGTAATTAGCAACCATGGTTAGTCATTCAAAAGAGTTCCTCTGAAATTGTTGGCATGCCACTGGAAGACCAGAACAAAGTCATGTCTGACCATGTCCTTTTCTTACAAAGGCAATTTAAAAAATATATAAACTTTGTGAAAAATGAAGCAATATATGTAGTTATATTTTGAAATGTGTTATTTGTTTAATAAATTGCTTGTCCCCAGACAGCACAAAACTAAGTACTTTATACCACAACTAACTATTCATTTTTGTCACTTAGTTAGATTTAATAAAAAAACCCATCTCTTAGCAAGAGAGCTTGTAAAATTTTCTTACTATTCTCCACAACATATTTGAGTGAGCAAGCATTTTCAGTTTATTCTTGTTTTAAATTAAAATACTGAAATAAACTTGATGAAGAACCAGATTGATGAATATTTGGTGCTAAAGCAAACGTTGTAAATTCATCTTCAAGTAGAAAAGTAAACAACAAAATTAATTTTACATGTGACTGTTAAATTATGTTAAAGGCTTTTGAAGTTATAACTTAATGATATTTGTATCCAATATAATTTTTAAAATAAAGAAATTTAATATAAAATCTTGCAGAAAATGCAAGCATATGAGGGTTACTGGATTATTTTTTTTAATTAGCACAGAATGTCCCACATAAAACTTTCATATTAATTTTCTAATTAGTTTTAAAAATTTATATTTAGATTTTTCATAATTATAGGCAGAATATAATTTATATTAGATAATTTCATTTTCATATTGTCAAATTTAATTTATATCTTTTGGGGGGCAAAAGTTATTGTAATTATTGTAAGCATTTAATGAATAAATCTAAAAGAATATTATGATTAGTATATTAAATTACCCTAGAGTGCTCATGACACATTTTTCCTTTTGGTTGGTGGTGATGAAAGGAATTGCAGGAACAAAAAAAGAATAAAGGTATGAAAAGGGTTTAGATCTATTTTCTTTAGACCTAGATGTCTCTTAACAAATATTTACTAATCAACTAATGCTCTCCCTCCTTAACTACCTCATATTTTTTGCTTGTTTTATTCTGTCACACACACATACACAGACGTACACACAGACATACACACAGAGACATACACACACATGCAAACACACACACACATCTATCTATATCACTTTATTTGATCTCAGCTCAAAGCCAAAATCTAGGTTCAAGCGTTTATAGGAAAAGAGTACAAACAAAAGCTGTATTATTATGTGGTACAGTAAGCACATTAAAAAAAACATAACCAGAAACATACTATATGGCAGTATAGACAGATGGTCATGCCCACATAAGTGCGAAATGTACCCAGTGCAACAGAGAAGGAGATGTATAGAGGAGAGAACATACTTAAAGTCAGGGTTTAGGGGACTTAAGTTATAAACCCTAAAAAGCAGTGCAGTAACAGGGAATTATTACCAGAGGTGGGAAGGAGCATTTCTAATGAGACCCAGATGTGGAAGAAAAGTTCTTGGGGCTGCTTATTGATAGAAGGCTTGGGTGAGACTTAGGGATGGCAAATTTCTATTTCTCCCCAGAAACTGGGAGAAGATCTGAATCAACTCTCGGAGGTAGTAGGTGGGGAATAAGTCTCACCACAGCAGTTGGTCAGGAGTTTAATTTAGTACAAAGCCCAGAGTATTGCAGGGTTAGCATAGGTCAGAACAGTGGAAAAGTCCAAACTATCTGTGATTGCTGATATGCTTTATGTTCATTAGGACCACTCAACCTAAATGATGCCATGTTGAATTCCTATCATGGTAACTATAACATTAAACCATATAAAGATCACAACGAATACATATGTATACAGGATAATAGACATTAGCCTGGAAGGAACTACTTAATTTGTACAGAAGGGGAAACTATCCCTCAGGGAAGGGAAGTGACTTGCTCTGAGTCACACAGATCATCAAAGCATTGGAGGTGGGTTTTGAAACCAGGTCTTATGATTCAATTCAGAATATTTTCTCCTATATGACACTTTTCCCCCCTCCCCCCATATTGACTCTCTCCCCTATGCAAGATCTTTGAAAGTAGAGATTTTTGTTTTTTGCATTCTTTTCCCAGAAGCTATCAGAGGACCAGGCAACCTAAGGTACCAAAGAAATATCGTTGACTAATTGATTTGCTGTACGAAACCCTGAGAACATGTATACAGAAGTTACAGTCATTGTGCATAAGGAGTTTGCATTTTACTGGAAGGGGAGTAAAGGCATGAGATTAAAACATTTTTACAATGAGTTCATAAATCTTTGAAGTACTGACATGTTGAATTATAGTATGGTTAATGAGACCAGTGCTAGGAATCTTGGATTTGGAGTTAGAGACTCTGGGTTCAAATCCTGGCTCTGTCCTTTAGAATTTGAATGACTGTAGGCAAATCTTAACTTCTTTCTGCCTCAGTTTCCCCACCTGTAAAATATAAATAATATTACCATCTAATGCCCAAAGTTATTGTGAGGATCAAAAGAAATATTCTCTGTAAAGTACATTGCAAACCTTAAGGTGCTACATAAATGTTAGCTATTGTTATAATCATCATCATTATTATCATTCAAAGATGAAGGCAAAGCTATGTGATGACTGCTCTGAAAATTCCTAATGTTGGCTGTCAGTGCTGGAGTACACTGTTCAGTCATCTTGTCCTGCCCCCTTATTTTACCTAGGACTAAGCAGGGCCAAGCAGAAGGGACTTTTCTTTTCTTTTCTTTTTAAATTTAAATTGACTTGTTCATTTACTTTTAGTTTACAAGATTCAGTTCCACAATCCCTTGAATCTCAAATTTTCTCTCCTCCTTTCCCCCCCCCACCCCACTACAGCACCCAGTCAAGTATAGGATCTGCAAATATTTTCACACTGGACGTTAGTTTGGTTGTATAGAAGGGTTGTAACCACTGGAGTGAACAATGGGAAAGAAGAAACAAAACCAAACATGAAAAAGAATGATAGCCTGTAGATTGCTTCAGTCTCCATTTAAACTCTAGATCTTTCTCTGAATGTAAACATCCCCTTTTGATGAGATGTAGGCTCTGGGACAGGCCCCCCACCCCCATCCCGAGCTCTTCTTGAATCTTTGAGGTACATACTCTGGTAAACCCCTTGAAGTCTGATTGAATCTTCAGGAGGCATTTGCAGAGGCCATAAGTATTTCATTGTGGCTGGGCCCAAACCTGGTTACTAGCCTGGCCCTCCATTGTCCATCTGCTTCCCACCCTGGAGCCTATCAAAATACCAATCCACTCTTGCATTGACCTCATTAACTCCACCTGAAGTCCCTCCCCAAACTCATTACTGGAGTCTGATCTCATTGATTCCTCCTGAAGACTCTCCCCAGGCTCCTCCTCTGAACCACCCCTGGATTCCTCTGTATATAAGACCCTATATTCCCCACCATCTGGGTGAGAGTGCTGTGGAATGGCTTGGCAGAGACTTGTTCTGTCAGAGTGCCATGAAATGCCCTAGCACAGACTTGCTCTGTGTGAAAGTGTCATAGAATGACCTAGCATATAGACTGGCTCCTTAAGAGTCTACCCTATATGGCAAACTTGAACTTTCAATAAATGTTGTTTTTCTTTGGCTGAGAAGACTGGAGTGGAATTCTTTCCACAGGATCCAGTATGTTGGTATTTTGGGATCTCAGGCAACCTTAACCCTCTTTGGGTAAACTCTTCACTTCCATCCTGAGACTTTTATAGTTGTCTTATAACTGTGCATTGCTGAGAAGAGTCCAGTTTATCAAAGTTGGTCATCACACATATGATGTGTCTGTGATTGTGTACTAATTTATCCTGAAGAGCAAAGCTAGGAGATAAGGAAAGCTCCTATAAACACCAAAGCTTGGGTATTCTTAATCACACATGGTCACATTACAATGTCAAAAACTGTTTCAGTTAGAATCAGAGAATCATGGAAGTTTAGTGATGCCAAGTTGCTGAGAGGTCATCTAATCTACCGGCCCAAGTCCATTTTACCAGAGAAGTGATTTGCTCAGGATCTCACAGATCCTAAGAACACACTATCCCTTGTGTGACTTTGCCAAAATCACACAAACATTCTAATTCATAGGATCATATCATCTTAGAACTCAAAGGGACCTCAGTGATCTTCCAGTCCCTTGAGTGCACTAATTAGGAGGTGACAATGGAAGGAGGTGTATACCCAGAGAAAAGTGAAAAATTTATCTAACACTGAGGTATTTTGCCAGAGTATTGCCTCTGGGGACTCATTGCGTCAAAGGAAAGAGAGAATTGCAGGTCACTTCGTACTATTTCCCAGAGCAGAAATGGAACATTTATAGAAAGAAATTGATCCAATTAATGAGTCACTGAGATAAAGAGGGATCAAAAGGAACAACCCTGTTTACCACCCCGACTACCATTACTACAAGAAGACAGTCCTCTGTAAATCACAAACAGTTGTAGAAATGAGAGTTATTATGATATTAGGTCATAGCACTGGGCCTGGAACCAGGACACAGATCTGAGTTCCATTTTTTGGATCTTGAGTAAATCTGTTCATCTCGATGAATTTCATTTTACTCCAGACATTATCATAATTCATTTAGCTTCTGCTGCCCTACATTCCTCTTCACATTCTCTGGCCTCATCACTTAGGGGTAAGGGTGATACCTAGGTCAATAGAAGGCCATATATTTAATCCCAGAAATTAATTTCTATTCAACTAGCCTTATTAAGTTCCTATGTGAGGCATTGTGCTAGATGTGGGGAAAACAAAGGCAACACACACACACACACACATGCCACTCCCTGCTCTCAATCCCTAAAGAGGATATAATTTGCATACCGATAATGTGTGGTATTGTAGAAAGAACACTGGTTCTAGTAGAAGGACCTGGGTTCAAATCTCATCTCTGATACTTAGTACTTGTGGGACTTGCTTTAACCTCCCTGGACATCAGGTTGTTTTGTTGTTGTTGTTTTGTAAAAAGAGGGCATTTGACTCAATGGATTCTGAGGAACCACCATTTCTAGATCAGTGTTCCTCTGATATATGATACAGGGAAGCCATTGAGAAAGCACCTGAGCTGAGCCTTGAATAAGAATCCAAGGCATAGTTTCTGATTGGTCTCTCCTTCCTTTCAGTATTACTCCCTTTTGCCTCCCTAGTGCTTGGACTGGCACAGCGGGCTTTTACTCACCATACCCACAGGGAGGTGAAATGTTTATTTTTATCAGGATAAATCTCTTCCTGTCTCTGTGAGTGTTAGAGGGAGCTAGGCACACATAATATTTACATATCCCCAGAGCCTCAGGAACAGCAGGTTCTCTGAAGCATCTCACCAGCTCTGCAAAAGCAGCAAACTCCCTGAAAGCAGTGGGAAAACACAATACTCTGTCAGAGACCAGGAGGCTAGAGCCCATAAATGAGTCATTCACAGCACATTCACAATATCACAGAATCCCAATGTTTTGGAAGGACCTTGGAGGGAATCAAAACTACCCCATACCTGACCAGGAATCCTTGCTACAGCCTCCCAGACAAGTGGTCATCCAGCCAATGCATGGAAACTTCCAGGGAGAGGGAGATCATTGCTTCCCAAGGCAGCTCACTCTTCTTTAGGATTCTTATTTTCAGGAAGGTTTTCCTTAAATTAAATCTCTTCTTCATTGGCTGGACTCTGACTGAGACTTGGAGGGCAGAGGGCACAGAAGATGGTGTCTGAGAGTAGGCTAAGGATGTTTTTGTGGATGGGTGCCCCTATATGTGGGTGTAAAATGATTTAACTCATTAAAATGCTAAGCACATTTAATACTGGTTATTCACAGATGTCTCCTAACTACTTGGCTCTAGGTAAACTTATCTTTATTGCTTCCTTAGAGTCTGGTGCCATGTTCTGCTTGTAGTGGGCACTAAATAATATGTGGTAAATGGAATGGAGTTGAATTGAATTGAATTGATAAGAACAGGACAGAGTTCGTTCCCTTTTTTGTATTATGTTCAAGCATTTTATCAATGACATATGGTGGCATATATGGTGTGTCTGTCAGATCTGTAGATGACACAAACCTGGGTGGGATAGCCAAATCTTTAGAAGACAGAGTTAGGCTCCAAAAAATGTTGACAGACAGCATAGTTGTCTGAATAAAATAAGATGAACTTTATTGGTGATAAATATAAAACCCCACATTTGGTTAAAAAAATCAATTGTACAGGATTGAGGAGAATTGGTTAGATGGCAGTTACTGTGCAAAATATCCTAGGGAGACACAAGAGGACACTAGCACAGTGACTACAACTATGTAAAGGAACAAGTCACTAGAAGGAAGATGAAGGACAAAGAACCTTTCAATGAAATAGACCCCTCTCATTCCCTAGAAAGGAGAGGGATCACTAGAAGGGAGGAAAATATGCATTGTCAAAAACTCTCTGGAGCACACTAGTTAGCCCAATTCCTGGTTCATAGTAGCTAATTAAGAAATATTTGCTGAACCTTTCACAGCAGGCTGCCATGGACCTGTGTTTGTTACATCAGCCTCCCTCTTCTTGCTACTCACCCCCCCTCTCCATTGTGGGAGTCACCTTTGGCTTGACCTTCCCTAATTTTGAGGCAGAGAACCAGTGAGAACTGAGTGGGACCTTCCCTCTGGGGGCCGCGCCCCCATTGCTTCCCTCCCTCTGCGGGGTGCACACCTGAAACGTGGCTGCCAGCCACCCCTCATGGGCCTGGGGAGGGAAGAAAAGGTTGCCTTTTTATCCTACCAGGTTGTGCCAGCTGATCCCATTATCTACAAGAGGATTCAACCTTGGACAAGTATTTTTGCCTGTCTCAAAGGACTCTAGTCAATTGGCTTACATTTGTGGAATACCATAAAGCATCAGAAAGAAAACATAGGAAGTTAAGAAGCCTGGTTTCAACAGAATTCTGGTCATGACAAACCAGACTGAGAGCACCTGGCTTCTGCTTTCCCATCATTATGGAGAAGGAGGATAACCTGCATTCAAAAGTCTTCTGTCCTCTCAAATGGAAAGCCTCAACATTCTTCTGCATCTATCATTCCCAGGGGACCTGCTGGTCATTCACTCCCTGGACTGAGCGAGCCTCTGAAGGTAACATTCCCAACATGATCTAACCTCCCCCTTCCAGGAATAGGTGTATCTCTTTGTTTTCTTATGGCTTTTAGTAATCATAGACTTTGGGACCTTAATGCTCATTGTTCATCTTTACCATCCTTACTTAACAACCTTTTTGTCCCTCAAAAGTTCACACTTTCTAAGTCCTGTATATATCACAATGGCTATTTGCTGGCCTTATCTCATGTACCCTTTATAATCACATCTCTAACAAGAAGCATTAAGGATTCGGTGACCAGAAACTTCACACTAGGACAAGTCCTAGTTATGTCCTGAGTTATGAAACCGTTATGATGATGGTATTCCAAATAGTAAATGGTAAATAGTTTTTGAAGAATTTCTGAAATTTAGAATACAGTATCCTATGAAAATATTTGGAAAACATGGGCTGCTTCTAGCTAAGTCCACAAAAGTCCTAGTTTGGCCCATAACATTGAATTGATGACATTGTTTCTAAATAAATTCAATAATGCCTTAAAAGCAAGAAAGCAAGAAAGAAAGAAGGAAGGAAAGAAAGAAAGAGACAAAAAGAAAGAAAGAAAGAAAGAAAAAGAAAGAAAGAAAGAAAAAAAGAAAGAAAGAAAGAAAGAAATATTTGCTGACTTGACTCTTTTTCACTTCCTTTTTTTGGCCACAAGGACAGGTTAAGTTGGATAGGAAATGAAAATGAAAATGAGGTAAAGACAAAAAGTCATCAATAAAATATATTTTTAAAAAGTCCTAAGTTGTTCAGTAGTATTCAGTAATGTTAAAATAACCTCTGGAGGTCTCAAGGTAAAAGGTTATCCAATGGGACTTCTTCCAGCAGAGGTTGAATGAGCACTTGCTGAGGATTCTGCAGAGGAGATTGCAATTCAGGAAAGGGTTAGACTAACTGACCCCTGAGGATCTTTCCAAATTGCAAATGCTGAAATTTCATCATTCTGAAGTGATAGCTAAGGAATGAATTAATGAGCAAATGAATAAATAATCAAAATGAATAAACAAACAAATGGATGAATAAACAGACATGTAAATTGATAAATGAAGGAATGAATGATAAGAAAATCTTAGTAAAAGAAGTGTCCTAAGGAGAGGAAGTGGCAATCCTATTGTCTTCAGACTTTATAGACTTATACAAAGCCCTAGGGCCAAAAGGGGCCTCAGAGGACAGCTGGTTTAACCCCTTCCAACAACCATGCAAGGCCACAGATCATCACATTATTTTTGTTTTATGAGTCAACTAGGAAGCATTTTGGTAAGTGTTTACTATATTCCTAATATAGAGCTAAATATTATGGAAAACCAGAAAACGCAATGTGAGTGCCCATTATGGAACTTTAACAGAGGACAGTGTGTGTGTGTGTGTGTGTAACTTATATGAAGCAATATATAGTGTCTGTCTTCCTGTCTGTATATCTCTCTGTATGTCTCTGTGTCTCTGTTTGTCTCTTTCTCTGTCTCTCTGTCCATCTCTGTCTCTCTGTCTCTGGCTAACTTGCTGTCTCTGTCTCTCTCTTTCCCTCTTCACAATTCAGTTACTGGATAAAGATGGCCTCTGGGGTCCCTGATAACCCTGTGATTCCACAATCCTCTGGTTCTATGAGTTGAATATAATGGAATTTGAAGATGGATTGTAAGGAAGGACAGTTGCCTGGCTCCACAGGGAGCTGCACAGACTTGAGAGGAGGAGAAGCCAGTCCCTGGGTCTCTACTGGACAGCTCCCATGCTCTCTGTACTGTCCTGTCCTAAGGATAGATAAAGGTTCACAAACAGGGGCTGTTGAGCTGCTTTTCCTTTCCTTTATTATAATGTATTATCTTCATAGCAATTAACAACATTCTAATATTCTACTAACAATATTCAAACAAGGATGTTACAAAATCTGAAGGCAAAGTGGAAATGACTTGAGAGACCACCTGATCTGATCTGTATCCTAACAGGAATTCCCTGTACATTATCACTAACAGGTGGCCATTCATTGGTGCTGTTATCATTGTTTCTTGTCCTTCATTCTCAAAGAGGACCAAAGATAACAGGAAGAGGATGTCTTGACGTGCAAATGAATTAGACTTAAATGAGGCAAAGTCATCGGTCTTACTGTCTCCTCCAGAATCATCTGGATCCAGTGTCAGGACATACGTCAGCATGACTGTCAATGGCCCCAGATATGGAGGGAGGTCTTGGCCTTTTTAAGCTAAGCTTTTTCTCAGGTCTCAGTTGTTCATTCATCCTTTGGATAAAGACCAGATCTGGAGGTAGTGAACTCTATGTTGTGAACTCTGATAGGCAGAAAGCTTCTTTCCTTCAACCAAGCTTAGCTTGTTCTCACTAATTCAAGCCCTCTTCTGTTTGAACACTTTTCAAATAGATAGCATTTTGAAGATTTAAAGCATTCTTCAATTGCACTATTTGATGTTCAAAACAATAATGTGAAATGGGTACCCAAGGTATCATTATCCCTATTTTATAGATGAGGAGATGGAGGACAAGACAGGTAGTGGTTCACCCAACATGACATGGCTAGTTATGGATGGAGCCAGGATTCTAACCCCAGTTCTTCCCCCTGTCCACAGATCCTTCAGGTTCTGGGTACATGAAGAGAGTCGATTCAAGGAAGCATAAACTCTGTATATTTTAGTACACACGTGCTCAAGCTAGTTCTCATGAGAATCTTGCTGTTCTTTATAAGCAGGGCTCATCTGTCTAGAACTGAAGACAGTTTGCAAGCAAAAAATGTCTGATTGCTTCATGTCCACAAACACTCCAACAAAGTCTTAACCATAGGCAAGGAATCTTCTGCCTTTTCTTCTGAACTGGACTCAAGTGCCCTGAGAGTAATGCAGTGACCAATCCCTTAGATGGGAGTTGGAAGTCCTATAGGTCTCACTTCTGATATTACTTTGCTTACTTACTTTGAATCACAGGTTTATCAATAGAAAAAAACCCCAGGGATAATCAAGTCCACCTTTCTCATTTTTCAAATGAGTAAACTGAAGTTTATACATAAATCAAGTGACTTGAGAAAGGTCGGAAGGCTAGTTATTCATTGAGCTGGGATTTAGATAAGTCCCATCGCTTCCCCTAGACCTCAGTTTCCTATTCTGACATAGGAGGGATTAGATGGCTTCTCAGGCATGTTCCAGGTACAAGAAACAATGATTCCATAGTCACTTATCCTCCTTTCCTATCTCTCCCTAGTAGTTCATAAAACACCATTTGGGAGAAGTACCAGCTGACCAAGTCATTTATCTTCAGAGAAATACAAGTTTCCAGTAAAGACTTACTGAATTTCAACTGTGGACAGAGTCAGCTGATGGCCAATATTTTATATCTATTTCTTTTTCCTCTCCCTTTTGTTAAATAATAAGTTTCAGAAAAAGGTTTCATTCCACTGTGTCGTTCTCAAGTGCTTTGGACAGTGAGGAAAATTTGAATCATGAAGGTAACTGAAGCAGGAAGGAGAGGCTGAGTGTCTATATTTCAATTGGCCTTGCCAGTGTGGGCTGTCCAATCCACTATAGGATGGTTCAGTTCATCCCCAGTAATAGCTGGTGCTTAGTGAGGTTCAGTTAGCAGTCAATGTTCCCAGGGCAGGAAAGCCTGGTTTATAGACATCCAATATTGACCCAACCCAAATAGATAAAGAAGAGGAAAAGACATCCCAAATCATGGCACATCCTGTAGATATTATTTTAAGGGGATCTTGATGAGATGAAATGTCTTCCAAAGACTATTACCATGTCCCCATGCATGCATATCCACATAGTACCTATTTTTACTTCTCAGAGCTGATATTGGGCTTTTCAAGCCTGCCCCCAATCTCACTCCAGGCCCCCCACAGTGCTTTATCTATCTTCATTTTTCCAGTTCCACTGTTTATTGTATCAATTTGCATATGTGTCTCATCCCCCTTTTAGACTCCGAGTTTCATGAAGGCAAGGACCATATCTCATCCATTACAAATACCTGATGAATTGACAAATTGACCCTTGGCATTCCTTCTGGCTCTGTGTTTCCCTGAAATTGGTGAATGATTGAATCTATGTATTCTGCCAGCTCTGAGTTCGGAGCTCTAGAGGTAAAGGGCAGGTGCTTACTAAATGTCTATTAAATTGGATTGTCCCCTTAAGGAAAACCATTCTACTCTTCTACATGAAGACTGGTAGTCACCAGAAGAGGACCACCAGATTGGATGCCAGGCCACTTGATGATCAGTGGAAGAAGCTAGGGATGGTTCACCTTGCAAGGAGGCCATGGCCTGATAACTATCTTCAAGCATTTGGAGGGACTCTGTGTAGAAAAGATAGAGGAATACTCTTCATGGTCCCAAAGCTCAAAACTAGAAGCAGTGGATGTTCCAGAGGACAGAAGAGAAGAAGATTTCAAATCAATATAAAGGGGAAAGGGAGGAAGGATTAAGCACTTACATAACAGTGTCAATATGGCAGGCACTGGACTAACAGCGTTTAAAAATATCATCTTATTTGGTCCTCACAACAACCCTGCAAGGTAGGTACTATTACAATCCCCATTTTACAGCTGAGCAAACTGAGGTTCAGTGACTGGCTCTTCCAGAGGCCCAGAGTTTTATTCATTCTGACAATTGGCAGCTATTAAAAAATTCTTCCTCATAATGAGAGCTGTCCAAAAGTGGAATGAGTTGCCTTGGGAGTTAGTGTAACCAGCACTGTTGATGATGATTTCTCGTCAGCATTGTAAAGTGGATGTTTGGCATGGAATAGACTCAAGGATCTCTAAGGGCCATTCTTTCTCTTAGGTTCTATGGTGGCTGCAAATATGATGCATACAACAGACATGGATTTTAATGAAGTATTTAAGTTTATTATAAATTTAATTGCCAACCCGTTTATATTGTGTGGGTACATCAATGAGAGGATGAGAAACCACTGCATGGGGAATAACACTGCTTTTGTTTAAGCTTGAGCTCAACTAGTTACTACTTATATGACCTGTGGTGACTTCCTCTCATTGGGCCTCCATTTCCCCATCAGGAAAATAAGGGAGTTGAAGTGGATGGTCTAGAAGGGCCTTTCCAGCTTTCACTTTCTCCATGCAAATTCTTCCCAGCTCTTAGTTTAGAGGTTCTTAATCATGTTGAGTGTCCTTGACCCCTTTGGCTGTCCAAGGAAGCCTATGGACCAGTATTCTCAGCATAATGTTTTTAAATACATAAAACAAAATGCTTAACTTTACAAAATAGACCAATTCTGTTTAAAAACAGTTAACAAAATATTATAACCAAAACAAATTCACAGGCCCCAGGTTAAGAGTCCTTGAACTAAAGGAGCTTTAAGGTCCCTTCCCCCTCCAGATCCACAATGTAAACTATTCAGTGGGGAAGAGAAGGGGAAGAAAGGGAAAGTAAGGGAATGGAGAGAAGGGAAGGTGAGAAAAGGGGAAAGGAGGGGAAAAAAGATGAAAGAAGGGAGGAAGAAATGCCCTAATCTCTTCTTCATCTGCGTTGCAATTTTACACAGGCAGTTTCTATGTCCCAAGTGAAGTAAGGGAAATAAAGACAAGGGGTCTACTACTCAGGAAAAATATCAGACCAGCTTTCCCAAAGGGACTGATGTCCCTACAGAATGATTAAGGCATTGATGATGCCTCAGCCTCTGGGCTCATGAGATACTCTTGAGAAAAAGAAAAGTCTCAGCAGGCATCTTGTTGAATGAGAAAGCTAGGGGACAGGCTGTGCCCAGGGAAGTCCTCACTGAACTCAGTCTGGATGGAGAGATCAACACAGCCCATAGCTGGCTTCCTGAGGGCAGCTGCCCAGATTTCCCCTTTTTCTACAGAGAAAGGAGCTTGGCATGTGTGTATAAATATAAAATCATGCATCTATCATGTTTAATTATGTCAAGATTGCTCTTTCCATCTCTTTCCCCAGAGGTGCCTTCAGTATCACTACTGAAAGGCATTGCAGGTACAGAAATGGAAATCTGTCCCACAACATAGAAACCTAAAAAAAAGAAAGAAAAAATCAGCAAGCAATTATTAATTAATCAACAAAGAAAAATTGACAGATGTCATTAATGTCCTAGGCTCTGTGTTAGGCTGTATCAGCAAGCACCCTAACATACCCAGGGTGGCTGCTAGCATAGGTTCTTAGATATGCTTTTCTAAAGGAAAGCAACTCAAAATGGGTTAACAATCTTTCTTTAATCAAACAAACATATAGTTTATCTAGTTCAGGGGGAAAAGTCAGCACCCTGAACTCCAGAGAATATAAACTCAAGTTACAAGCACAAGTTACAAATAGCCCAAGAAACAGATAAGCAGATGGGCTTCCAACCATCTGACCATCACATCCATTACCTATTCCAATTACCAGAGAGGGAAGCACCAACATCTGGGTTTTTCAAAGCGGGGGGTGGGTGGGGGGCCTCAACGGCTTCCCAGAATCTCATCTGGTCAAATCACACAACTCTTCTCAAAGTGAGCCCCAAAGCAAAGCCTCACATCGGGGCGTATATATAGGCTTCTCCTGGGTGGGCCTTCTTGACCCACTGTCCAATTACAAAGCAACAAGGTGTGGCCATTCCCCCCCACAAAAAAACAAGCTTCTGAACATTCTCAGAGCCACTTAAGCAAATGGGCTAGGGGCAGGAAAGAGCTTCAGATTCCCGTTACATAGGCAGGTACTAAGGATACAATGAAAAAAATGAGACAGCCTTTGCCCTCAAGGAAGTTCCATTTTAATCAGGCAAGGACAGTGCAAGGTCTATTGACAATATAGACTAGAGTAATTATAAGTTTATCTTGGGAGGGAGTCCCTTGAAGCTTGGCCTTAGGAGAGGCCTCTGGTAGGAGGCTAGTTTGGGAGTGAGCTTTCATGGCAATTAGGAATTCTAAGAGGCAGAAGCAGAAGGAATGAGCATGTTCAGGCATGTGTCAAAGAACAGAGACAGGGAATGGAATGTTGTGTTAGAGGAGCTGCAAGGGGGCCATTTTAGATGAACAACAGAGTGAATGATTGGGAATAGGGGATGCCAAGGCTAGAAAGGCAGGCTGGGTTATGAAGCACCTACTGTGTGTGGAGAGCTAGCTAGGTGGTAGATATCAGCTAGACAGACATAGACAGTGAGAGTGAATTAAATGATTTATTAAGCCCTTACTCTAAGCCAGGCACCATGCCAAGGGAGCCCTAGTGGCTATTAGAAGCAGCTAGGAGACAGTGGGATGGGTCTGCTGATCATGGAGAGCCACTCAGCCTTGGAATAAGGAAGCTGAAGTTTGAGTCTCTATTCTGTCACTTACTGAAGCTGTATCCTTTGGCCAGACCCTTGTGAGCCTCAATCACCACATCTGTAAAATGCAGATAACAAGCCCAGCCTTACTTCTCCAAAAGGGTTGTTGTAAGGATTAAGTCACATCATGGTTGGGTAAGTTTAAAAAATATATTATAGATTTAACATAAAGGCAAGAAATTGGGTCAGGATCCAGCCTGCCCCTCCTTCTCCCTTCCCCTCCCCACTTCTTCAATAGGCCCTGATTGACCCCAAACTGGAATTGGTCTTCCTCCAGGTGGAAGTGCTTAGGGACCTTATAATTAAGGCAGGGGATTGGGGCAGAAGCCAGGTGTCCTTGGTTCCACTGGGGCCTCTCCTACTTCCCCCTGGTGCACAGGGAATAATACACCCCCCCTCCCCACCCCATGAATCTTTTAGACCAAAAGCAGACCAAGAGGAGCAGCACCTGAGGCCAGCCCAATTCCCTCAAAGTCACTTTTTTCTACAGGCAGAGGATTCCTGCCCCAGCCTTAACCTGCCAGATAATTGAAATTCTGATATATAACTCCCTCAGCCACAGGCAGAGGAGTTTGTACATTAGTTTCTTAGGGTATGTTTGTCTATTAGATGGAAAGAATGATTCTCTTTCAGCTTAGATATGAAATACTTCACCATAGGGGTTGAAATGCCAAGAGGTTTCAAAGCAGTTCAATTCAATTTTATTCAACTCAATTCAAAACATTTCTGGAGACCATTGATGGGTCATGGCCAGTGCTGGCATTCCAACATGAGAAGTCCCTGCCCTCAAGCAGCTTATTTTATGGGGGGAGGAGGAAGACCCTATCCACAGGAAGAAGTAAGTACAAGCTAAAAGCTAAACAAATACGAAGTAATTTGTTGGGACACAGAATCGCATCAGTACAGCCAAAGACCTGGAGGAGAGAGATGGAATGTTAGAGAAAGAAACAGCAACAAGGAAGATTTCATTGATAGGTAACATGCATGAAAAGTGTAGGAGGGAGAGTAACACCCACTAAGGATGCAGTTGAGTCAGACTGCTAAGGGACTTAAATGGCAAAAAAGGCAGTCTGCAATTTATCCAAAAGTAAGACAGAGCCAGTGAAGTTTTGGGAGCGGGGAGCACTTTGAAATAATCAAGTTGGCCATGATAGTGGCAGATGGATTGGAGAGGGGAGAGGCAGGAAGAAGATGAATCAGAAGTCTACTGCACTTGTCTTAGGAGAGTGGGGATGGCCTGACCAAGGATGACCTAAACTAGGCTGGTTATCATTTCACTGAGGAAAAGGGAATCGAGATGAGAGATGTTGTTGAGACAGATCTGACACAGTTTGAGAACTGATGAGTGGTGAGGGGTTTCACTGAACCTCAGCATCTAAGAGATATAGAATTATTCAGTTCATGCATGCTCTTCTTATAGATGAGATAAAGATATTTGGACTGCTAGATGATAGTAGAAGCAGGGAAATTGAGAACCTGTTGGATGACTGGAGTCAAGGATAGCAACTTGGAGAAAGGTCTCTTGTAGAGTGACCTAGGGTTCTGTTCTGGGTCCTGAGCTGATTTGTGCTTCCATCAAAGATAAAAATAATGATTTAGATTGATAAATTGATTAAACAAGGACCAGATATTAAATTTCTACTTTGTTGCAGGCCATGAGGTTTCAAATACAAAAGTAGGACAGCCCTGCCCATTAGAAGCTTACAATCTACTAAGGAGAGACAATATATTCATAGAGACTAGTGCAGAATAGCCTTATGACATACACAAGGATTATGTGGGGACACTCACAAGTGGACTATTTGCCAAATTTTCAGATTACTCAGAGCTGGGAGAGGCAGCCATTACTCAGAATGACAATCAGGAGCCGAACAGGTACAGGCAGTTTAAGTCTAATAAAAAGAAAGGTAGGAGATGGAAATGTCCAGTTGTACTCTTGGGTTCAAAAACTCAGCTTCCAAAGAAGCAGATGTATACATTGTGGCTGCACAGCAGTTCCAGTGTGTGTGTGTGTGTGTGTGTGTGTGTGTGTGTGTGTGTGTGTGTGTGTGTGTGTG